>CAUYUJ010020429.1:124224-141724 GCA_963575745.1 Prorocentrum cordatum
GGCGTCGCGTTCGCGCCGCTTCGCAGTCGCCGGACCCGACGCCACGGCACTCCTTAAAGTCGCACTTCTTTGGCCGAACAGGCCACGGATGCTACGGCGACGAAGATGCGACGCATGCCACCCTTGCACCTCCGATACGAGCACGCGCGCTCTAGAGTTTCACGACCGACAAATTTCACCTGACTGGCCGGTTCGGTGAATACTTTGGTTAAGGAATTATGACCAGGCGAAGCATGGGCCAGCGCTGGGGGGGCGCGGCTCGCTTTGCCTGCCGCGTGAAACGAGGAGCACCACATCCCCGCAAGCCACGCCGCAGGCCGCTGGAAAGCTCGCGCCCAGCAAAATGCACCGCTGGAAACCGCGCCGCGGGTGCTGGAACCCACGCTGGGCACTGCTGGAACCACAGCCTGAACAACTGCTCCTCGTAGAATACGGGCGCCGCGCCGCGGCCCGTTGGAACCGCCGCCGCTGGAACCCATCTGTCTTGGAGGCAAGAGGCGCTGGGACCGCTATCCCCCGTTGACATTGGGCGCTGGAACCCACGCGCTGGAACCACCGCCCCTCGTAAAAAGCGGGCGCTGAAACCCATCTGTCTGGAGGGCATAAGGCGCCGGAACCGCTGCCCCTCGTAAAAATTGCGCGCTGGGACCGACGCCGCGGGGCCCTGGAACCACTGCCCCTCGTCGAATGAGCGCTGGAACCCATCTGTTTTGAACGCGCGAAGCGCTGGAACCGCTGACCCTATCAAATACGGGGCACTCGAACCCCCCCCCCGATTGGGGCGATCGCGGTAAAAATAAAGCGGGGGAGGGGCGGTGGGAGACAGGCCGGGGGCGGGGGGCCCTAGCATTAGAGTCCCGCCCCGTTCCCGATCGGGACTTCGTCGCACACGCTGACGCGCGTGCGATGTCTCGGTCGGTCGGTCCGGTCGTCGGTCGGTCGGTTGGTCGATCCAAACGTCGGTCGGTCGGTCGGTCAGAGGGTCCTCGTTCGTCGTCGCCCCAATCGGTCGGTCCGGTCGGTCGGTTGGTCGGTCGGCCCCGTCGCGGGTCGTCGGTGCGTCGGTCGGTCCGTCCGTCGTCGTCGTTCGTCGTCGTCTCGGTCGGTCGGTCGGTCGGGCGGGCGGTCGGTCTGGTCGTCGGTCGTCGGTTGGTCGGTCCGTCAATCGGCGTTCGTTATCGTTTCGGTCGGTCGGTCGGCCCGTCTGGTCGTCGGTCGTCGGTCGGTCGGTCCGTCGCTCGCCGTCGTCGGTCGTCGTCGCCTCGGTCAGTCCGGCCGTCGGTCGGATACTCGGTCGATCGGTCGTCGTCCCTCATCGGTCGTCGGTCCTAGGTCGGTCGTGTGGTCTGTCGTCGGTCGTCGGTCGTCGGTCGCGTCGGTCGGTCGTCGTTGGTCGTCGTCGTTTTCGTCGTCGGTCGTCGGTCGGTCGGTCGGTCTGGTGGCTTGTCGGTCGGCTGATTGTCGTCGGTCCGACTGTCGGTCAAATGTCGTCTTGGTCGTCGGTCGGTCGGTCGGGCGGTCGGCGTCGTAAGAGATCCGCCGCTCTCCACCCGCACGCGCCGACCCCGGGTCCGACCCCGACCTCGCCCGCCAAGCTCCGAAGACTCCCGGCGGCATCGCGCTTGCGCTGCTTCGCAGTCGCCGGGCCCGACGCCGCGGCGCCCCCTCAAGTCTCGCCTCTTGGGCCAATCAGGCCACGGATGCAACGAAGATGTAGACATGGCACATGCCCCCGCGACGCCTCCGACACGCGCATGCGCGCTCTAAAATTGCACCACCAACAATAATCACCTGACTGTAGGGAACCCCACACAAATAATCCTGCACAGAGAATCCCTTTTCGGGATTCGCAACTAAAGGAATATCTCGTGACCTAGGATTTCCTATCTCAGAAAATAATGATCAGAAAAGTCAGGACCATCAACGACATCATCAGCAACAGCATGATCATCATAACTCATTAACCACCACCACCATCCCCATCGCAAACTTCATCTTCATGACGATCACCACCACCATCATCAGCAGCTTCAGCATCGTCGTCATCATCATCAGTCAGCAAGATCATCGCCATCACCATCATGATCAGAATTACCGCAATAAGTAACACCCCTGTCAATAGCGCCGTCATCACCACAGTCAGTTCGGAAAACATCATTATCATAATCTTCTTTTTAAAGAAAAGACACCATCACCACCGTCATTATCAAAAGCAGTATCATGAACATCGCCATCATCATCATCAACAACATCAGCACCGCCACCACCATAATTATCACCATGGTAATCGCCATAATCGTTATCAGCTTCATTATCATCATTACCATCATCAGCATCATCACAACCACTGCCAGCATCAAAAAAACATAATGCTTTATCGAGCTTGATCATGAGCAGCATCATCACCAGCATCGCCACCACCACCAGCATCACCAGGATAAGCACCTTGATAATGACCATGATCAGTACCAACGTCAGCAGGAGAAAAAAAAAAAAAAAAAAAAAAAAAAAAAAAAAAAAATCCTCATCATGACCACCATCATCACAGGCAGCATCACCCACAGCTTCATCTGCCATCATCACCCCCGTGGCCCCCATCACCATCATCATCATCATCGCCGTCATCACCGCTGTTCACTAATTACCCAAAATACTACGTTTGTACACTGGTGGAACTGGCCACGGGAACCTGGAAATTCTCAACGTTTCTGTTCAAGCGCAACTTTGAGTGGAGGAGTGGACACGACAACACTGTAACGAGCCAGGCGTCATCGCTGCTCTCGTCATCGCCACCGCTCAGTTTAACGCCGTCGGTGCACTCACCGGCATAACCATCATCGTCGTCATCACCATTGCTATCGTCATCATCGCCATCGCATCAGAATCCCCAAAAGAACCCATCTGAAATCCACCGGGGCCCCCAGGAGACCCCAAGAATCCTTCATGCATCTTCCGAATTGTTTCAGGAAGCCTCAATGCACCCACAAGAACCCTTCACCAATCATTCAGGAAGCTCGATGAATCCTGCAAGAATCTTCAGGGAATCCTCAGGAATACGTGGGGGATCCTCAAGAAACCTCTGGCATCCTCAAGCATCGCCAAGGAACCCTGGACCCTCACGGATTCATCAAGAATCCCAAGAAGTCCGCCCTGGAATCCTTAAGGGATCCTCTCGAATCCTTGGGGTATCTTCAAGAAGCCCTCCACGAATCCTGTAGGAATGATAAAGAAAGTTCAAGAAACCCCAGGGACCCCTGCGGAATGCTCAGGATTCCTACAAGCATCTGCTGGGAATCATCATCAAGGAACCCTCAGGAATCCTCCGGGAGCCTCAGGACTCCCTGAAAACTTCTTCCATCAGGAACCCTCAGGATTCGTTATGAAACCCATCGAGGATCGCCAAGAAATCCGCTAAGAATCAGCAGGAACGCTCAGGGATTCTCCAGGAGTCCTCAGGGACCCTCAGGAATCCTCAGGAGCCCTCAAGCGCAAGAACCCTGCAGAAATCCTTCGAGGATGGTTCAGGGATCCTCCAGGAATCCTACAAGCATCCTTCGGGGACCCTTTGCAATCATGCAGATTCCTCCAGGAATGGTCAGCATCTTCTGGAATCCGTAGAAATCCTCCGGAAACACCAGGAATCGTCCTCCAGAATCCACGGGAAGCCTGAAGAGTCCGCATAAATCCTGTGGAACCCGTAGAACCCCCCAGGGTTCTTCAAGAATCTGTCAAGAATCGGTCAGCAAACTTTGAAATCTTCAGGAATCCGTCTGGAATCCTAGGAACCCTGAGAACCTCAAGGAACCCAGTACGACACTAAAAAAAACAACCAAAATCGCAAGGAATCCTCTGGAATCCCCCGACATCTTTCAGGAAGCCACAGCAATCTGCTAGCAACCCGCAAGAGTCCTTCAAAAAATCAAACACAAATCCCCAGGAATACTTCCAGAAACTTGACGAATCCTCCGAAATCCCTCAGGAAACCTTAGTGAATTCTGTCTGGGAATCCTGCAGAAATCCCTAAAAACCTTTTTTCTAGGAACCCTCAGGAGCTCGCAGGAATCCCCCGGATTTCCTAAACGTCTTTGTCACACCATCACCGACACCCCACCAGACCCCCAAGGGGGCCTTCGCTGGGGGGGGGGTGCGCTAGGCCCCCCAAGGGGGGGGAGGGGGCGAAGGCCCCACTGGGGGGATCCGTGATGAGTCCTACAGGATCCCTGTGGAATCCTATAAGATCCCTTTGGAATCCCATAGGATCCCTACGGTCACCGTGGCTCTGAGACCACCCTTACGCACCTCCAGGTATTCCTGGGGCTGGAAACGATGTGCGCACCAGCGAAGCGACCTTCGGGCATCCTTCGGAATCCATACGGAATCCTGGGAATCCCTGGGGAATCCGTAGGGAATCGCTAGGGGATCCCTGGGGATTCCTAGGATCCTATACACAGCCCACAGGCCCTGTATGGAATCCTATACAGAGCCTACACGGCGTGTACGGGATCCTATACAGAGCCTACACGGCCTGTGTGGGATCCTATACAGAGCCTACACGCCCTGTATCGGATCCTGCACAGAGCCTGCACGCCCTGTATGGGACTCTACACAGAGCCTGCACGCCCTGTAAGGGATCCTATACAGAGCCTACACGGCCTGTGTGGGATCCTATACACAGCCCACACGCCGTGTGTGGGATCCTACACAGAGCACGCACGGCCTGCTTGGGATCCTATGCAAAGCCTACACGCCCTGTATGGGCTCCTGTACAGAGCCTACACGCCCTGTGTAAGATCCTTTACAGAGCCTGCACGGCCTGTATGGGATCCTAAACAGAGCACACACGGGGCCTGTATGGGATTCTATACAGAACATACACGCCCTGTGTGGGATCCTATACAGAGCCTACACGGCCTGTGTGGGATCCAATACAGAGCCTACACGCCCTGTATCGGATCCTATACACAGCGTGCACGGCCTGTAAGGGATCCTATACTCCTACACAGAGCCGACACGCCCATGTAGGGACCCTAAACAGAGCATTGAACGGCTGCTTGAGATCCTATACGGAGAGCCTACACGGCCTGTACGGGATCCTCTGCAGAGCCTACGCGCCCTGTATGGGATCCTACAGATAGACCCCACGCCCTGTATGGGATCCTAAACAGAGCCTACACAGGCCTGTGTGGGACCCTACACAGAGCCGATCCACCCCGAAACAGAGCCACCCGCCCTGTAGGGTTCCTATTTACAGAGGACCGGCCACGGCCTGTATGGGATCCGACACAAAGCCTGCACTCCCTGTATGGGATCCTATACAGAGCCTACGCGGCCTGTATGAGATCCTACACAAAGCCTACACGCCCTGTATGGGGTCCTATACAGAGCCTACACGGCCTGTATAGGATCCTATACAGAGCCTACACGGCCCGCCCGGGATCTTCTACAAGTGCCTACACGCCCTGTGTGGGATCCTATACAAAGACACGTCATGTACGGGTTCCTATACAGAGCCTACACGGCCTGTACGGGATCCTATACAGAGCCTACACGTCTTGTATGAGATCCTATACAGAGCACACTCGCCCTGTACGGGATCCTATACAGAGCCTACACGGCCTGTGCGGGATCCTATACAGAGACCACACGGCCTGTATGGGATCCTATACAAAGCCTACACGGCCTGTACGGGACCCTATAGAGAACCTACACGGCCTGTATGGGATCCTATACAAAGCCTACACGTCGACGCAGAGCCTACACGGTCTGTAAGGGACCTCGACAAAAGCCTACACGCATGTACAGGGCCTACAACGGCTTGTGTGGGATCAGTACACCGAGACTACACGGGGCGTGTGGGACCCTACACCGAGCCTACAAGCCCGTACGTGATCCTATTACATAGTCTTATGACCTGTAGAGTAGTAGTAGGCAGTAGTAGTAGTAGTAACAGTACCAGTAGAGTAGTGGTAGTAGTCGTAGTAGTAGCGCAGTAGTAGTAGTAGTAAAAGCAGTTAGTAGTAGTAGTAGTAGTAGTAATAGTAGTAGCAGTAGTAGTAGTAGTAGTAGTAGTAGTAGTAGTAGTAGTAGCGTAGCAGTAGTAGTAGTAGTAGTAGTAGTAGGAGTAGTAGTAGTAGTAGTAGTAGTAGTAGTAGTAGTAGTAGTAGTAGTAGTAGTAGTAGTAGTAGTAGTAGTAGTTGTATTAGTAGTTGTAGTAGTAGTAGTAGTAGTAGTAGTAGTAGTAGTAGTAGTAGTAGTAGTAGTAGTAGTGGTGGTAGTAGTAGTAGTAGTAGTAGTAGTAGTAGTCGCCGCCGTCGTCGTCGTCGTAGCAGCAGTAGCAGCAGCAGCAGGAGTAGTAGTTGCAGTAGTCGTAGTAGTAGTAGTAATAGTAGTTGTTGTTGTTGTAGTTGTAGTAGTTGCAGCAGCAGCAGCAGCAGCAGCAGTAGCAGCAGTAGTATAGTAGTAGTAGTAGTAGTAGTAGTAGTAGTAGTAGTAGTAGTAGTAGTAGTAGTAGTAGTAGTAGTAGTAGTAGTAGTAGTAGTAATAGTAGTAGTAGTAGTAGTAGTAGGAGGAGTAGGAGTAGGAGTAGTAGTAGTAGTAGTAGTAGTAGTAATAATAATAATTTGAGGGAGTTTCTGTGGAACTACCGTCATCCTCACCCCCGGCGCGGGGAGCACAGGGGCCCAGAGCGGCCTCCGGCACCGTTTCCGGACAGATCCGGTGGATCCGGTGGATCCGGTGGATCCGCCGACGAATCCCAAACCGGCGCCCTCGCTTGAGACATCCTCACAAAACCGGCCCCGGGGGAGGTGCCCAGAGGAGCCCAGAGCGGCCTCAGGCACCGTTTCCGGACAGATCCGCTGGATCCGCTGGATCCGCTGGATCCGGTGACGAATCCCAAACCGGCGCCCTCGCTTGAGACATCCTCACAAAACCGGCCCCGGGGGAGGTGCCCAGAGGAGACCAGAGCGGCCTCCGGCACCGTTTCCGGACAGATCCGGTGGATCCGCTGGATCCGCTGGATCCGGTGACGAATCCCAAACCGGCGCCCTCGCTTGAGACATCCTCACAAAACCGGCCCCGGGGGCGGTGCCCAGAGGAGCCCAGAGCGGCCTTTGGCACCGTTTCCGGACAGATCCGCTGAAACGGTGACGAATCCCAAACCGGCGCCCTCGCTTGAGACATCCTCACAAAACCGGCCCCAGGGGAGGTGCCCAGAGGAGCCCAGAGCGGCCTCCGGCACCGTTTCCGGACAGATCCGCTGGATCCGCTGGATCCGGTGACGAATCCCAAACCGGCGCCCTCGCCTGAGACATCCTCACAAACCGGGCCCCGGGGGGGATGCCCAGAGGAGCCCAGAGCGGCCTCCGGCACCGTTTCCGGACGGATCCGCTGGATCCGCTGGATCCGCTGGATCCGCTGGATCCGGTGACGAATCCCAAACCGGCGCCCTCGCTTGAGACATCCTCACAAAACCGGCGCCGGGGGAGGTGCCCAGCGGAGCCCAGAGCGGCCTCCGGCACCGTTTCCGGACAGATCCGGTGGATCCGCTGGATCCGCTGGATCCGGTGACGAATCCCAAACCGGCGCCCTCGCTTGAGACATCCTCACAAATCCGGCCCCGGGGGAGGTGCCCAGAGGAGCCCAGAGCGGCCTCCGGCACCGTTTCCGGACAGATCCGGTTTCCGGACAGATCCGACAGATACGGTGGATCCTGTGGATCCGCCGACGAATCCCAAACCGGTGCCCTCGCTATGGAGACATCCCTCACAAAAACCGGCCCCGGTGAGGTGCCAGAGAG
The DNA here is from genome assembly GCA_963575745.1 of Prorocentrum cordatum. NCBI lineage: Eukaryota > Dinophyceae > Prorocentrales > Prorocentraceae > Prorocentrum > Prorocentrum cordatum. The sequence continues at coordinate 132,023 of CAUYUJ010020429.1, forward strand.
AGGAGCCCAGAGCGGCCTCAGGCACCGTTTACCGGACAGATCCGCTGGATCCGGTGGATCGGTGGATCCGGTGACGAATCCCAAACCGGCGCCCTCGCTTAAGACATCATCACAAAACCGGCCCCGGGGGAGGTGCCCAGAGGGGCCCAGAGCGGCCTCCGGCACCGTTTCCGGACAGATCCGGTGGATCCGGTGACGAATCCCAAACCGGCGCCCTCGCTTGAGACATCCTCACAAAACCGGCCCCGGGGGAGGTGCCCAGAGGAGCCCAGAGCGGCCTCCGGCACCGATTCCGGACAGAGCCGGTGGATCCGGGGACCGCGCACGAATCCCAAACCGGGAGCGCTCGCTTGAGACATCTCACAAAACCGGCCCCCGAGGGAGGTGCCCAGAGGGTGCCCAGAGGAGAGCGGCCTCGGCACCGTTTCCGGACGATCCGGTGATCCGCCGACGAATCCCAAACCGGCGCCCTCGCTTGAGACATCCTCACAAAACCGGCCCCGGGGGAGGTGCCCAGAGGAGCCCAGAGCGGCCTCCGGCACCGTTTCCGGACAGATCCGGTGGATCCGGTGACGAATCCCAAACCGGCGCCCTCGCTTGAGACATCCTCACAAAACCGGCCCCGGGGGAGGTGCCCAGAGGAGCCCAGAGCGGCCTCCGGCACCGTTTCCGGACAGATCCGGTGGATCCGGTGGATCCGCCGACGAATCCCAAACCGGCGCCCTCGCTTGAGACATCCTCACAAAACCGGCCCCGGGGGAGGTGCCCAGAGGAGCCCAGAGCGGCCTCCGGCACCGTTTCCGGACAGATCCGGTGGATCCGGTGACGAATCCCAAACCGGCGCCCTCGCTTGAGACATCCTCACAAAACCGGCCCCGGGGGAGGTGCCCAGAGGAGCCCAGAGCGGCCTCCGGCACCGTTTCCGGACAGATCCGGTGGATCCGCTGGATCCGCTGGATCCGGTGACGAATCCCAAACCGGCGCCCTCGCTTGAGACATCCTCACAAAACCGGCCCCGGGGGAGGTGCCCAGAGGAGCCCAGAGCGGCCTCCGGCACCGTTTCCGGACAGATCCGGTGGATCCGCTGGATCCGGGATCCGGTGACGAATCCCAAACCGGCGCCCTCGCTTGAGACATCCTCACAAAACCGGCCCCGGGGGAGGTGCCCAGAGGAGCCCAGAGCGGCCTCCGGCACCGTTTCCGGACAGATCCGGTGGATCCGCTGGATCCGCTGGATCCGGTGACGAATCCCAAACCGGCGCCCTCGCTTGAGACATCCTCACAAAACCGGCCCCGGGGGAGGTGCCCAGAGGAGCCCAGAGCGGCCTCCGGCACCGTTTCCGGACAGATCCGGTGGATCCGGTGACGAATCCCAAACCGGCGCCCTCGCTTGAGACATCCTCACAAAACCGGCCCCGGGGGAGGTGCCCAGAGGAGCCCAGAGCGGCCTCCGGCACCGTTTCCGGACAGATCCGGTGGATCCGGTGGATCCGGTGGATCCGCCGACGAATCCCAAACCGGCGCCCTCGCTTGAGACATCCTCACAAAACCGGCCCCGGGGGAGGTGCCCAGAGGAGCCCAGAGCGGCCTCCGGCACCGTTTCCGGACAGATCCGGTGGATCCGGTGGATCCGCCGACGAATCCCAAACCGGCGCCCTCGCTTGAGACATCCTCACAAAACCGGCCCCGGGGGAGGTGCCCAGAGGAGCCCAGAGCGGCCTCCGGCACCGTTTCCGGACAGATCCGGACAGATCCGGTGGATCCGCGCCCCGGGGGAGGTGCCCAGAGGAGGAATGAGGAGCCCCTGTACAGGTGCCGCTCCCGCACCACACGGCCTTCTCAGCAGGCCCACACGGCCTCGTGCCTTCCGAGAAGTTTCTCAAGCCTTCTCCGAAGCAACGGATGGCTTCCTGGAAGACCCGAGGAGGAGGAGGAGGAGGAGGAGGAGGAGGAGGAGGAGGAGGAGGAGGAGGAGGAGGAGGAGAGCACGTCGCCTGGGGGGACACCGTCCGTCAGCATCAGCCAAGAGCGACAATCGCGGCGTGCCTCGCACGCAATGTCGAGGTGTAAGTGCCTTGTAAACGTGGATGTTGCTGAAGCTCAGCACGGTATTTATGGTAGATATGGAATGACAGAGCGGTTAAATAGTTAGAACGCTCAAGGGAGATGGGATCGTATTCCCTGTCTACATTGTACGCGGAGGCAGGGCCAAGCCCTAATCGGACCACCGGGTCATTAGGAATGATGGCACGAGGGAGAGCGAGAAGGTGGGAGAGCCGGGGGCAATATAAATAGTGCCCGATCGAATCTGGAGCGCAGATCTCGATGCCCAGACAGTCCTGGGAGCACCCGAACCGGCAACCCTTAGGCGTGAGTATCCCCACGCGGGCTGACGTGATCCAGGCCCCTGCGAGCGTTTTTAAATGGGCCCATGTCCGTGACGGAGCCGCCGCCTTGAGGACGTCTCGAAGCCTGGCCCAACGATCTTCGAGCTCTGGTCGTCCCAAAGGGGGCCGATCGGGGAACCACTTGCGAAAACGCCGCTCCAGAAGATCAGGGATCACGTCGGGGTAGAGGGAGGAGCATAACGAGCGGAGGAAGGCCGTCTGAGGACGAACCCCTGTCTTCCCAGAGCGGGGCACGTTATCACATTCAAGAGCAAGTGCAGCGGCCTTCGCCCGCTCAAACGCCTGCCTCGGAACCCTACCATCGTTGGGCGGGCAGTCAAAGGAGGCATAATATTCGGCAATGCTCTGACGCCGAACCCAAAACCTAGGAGACCATACATTGCGAACAAAATCCACTAGGAATCCGTGGTTGTGAGCCGCATCTCGAAGCCGATCCCGCCAAACCCTCCACCCCCGAAACGTGTACTGGCTGGCTCTCCACGCAGCGGCAAGGCAAGACACGTTGACGGGTATAGGAACAGCGCTGGGCAACCACCTCCCGACGCCCATCAGCTCGGCGACCCGGAACGAATTAGGAGGCAACCGCAGTAGTTTGTGAAGAGCCTGTCCCTCCTTCGCCAAAAGCGTGGGGTCAGGAGGGAAAAACTGAACAACGTAGGAGAGACAGGGGAGGATAACCGTGAGATAAAGTCGCAACGAGGCCTCAGAAGGAGCCATGGACAAAGCCACTTCCCGCACCCTGCCCCACCATTTTTGTCCAGGGCCCTTCCATTGTATCGGAAGGTCCGCCGAAGGCCCGAGCATGACGCCGAGGTATTTGGCAGCCCCTTCGATCTTGAAACTCTCCCAGCCGGGAGCGTGCAGTGCAAGGGCGGCGCGAGCCTGCTCGCGGACGGTCTCGTCGCAGTCCGCCCAAAGGGGCACGAAGCAGCATTTTTGCGGCTGCAATTCGAGACCAGCGAGCTCCTCAGCCTTTTGGAGTGTGCGGTGAAGGTGCGAAGTCCTGCTTATATCCATGGTGACCGCACCTACATCATCAGCGCAGCCCCCAAGGGCCCCCTCGTCCTCCGCAGGAAACGCCTCGCACAAACACCGGATCCAGGGGTCGAACGCCAACGCCCACAGACTTCCTGACAGAGGACACCCCTGGGGGACGCCCGATGTGATCGGGAATAGAGCCTCCAGCTGTTCCCCAACACGTGCGTGCCCAATAGTATCATGAGCAAGCCCATCGAGCAACGACAAATAGGGTGCAGGGAGGGCGAAGCGTTCGGCAGCACGGCGGAGGAAGACTTGAGACATGCTTGGGAAAGCGGCTTTAACATCAAAGCTCAGCAACCCAGGGAGCCGAGTGGCAGCCTGAGGAAGGTGTCCCGCGCGCCTAGATTCAGCGTCGAGCGCGATGATATGCTCACCGAAGCGCCGCCCACGGACGAATCCCTTTTGGGCCCCATGGGCGTCTTTCGACACGACGCCCGAAATGTGAAGATTCAGTGCCGCTGCGACCGCCTTGCTGTCTAAGTTTTTCAAAGCTAATGGGCGGGTGCAGCCCGGGGTCCGCGTACACTCCACCAAATCAGCGACCTCCTCCCCTTTCGGGAGAAAAGCGAGAAGACAGAAATTAAAACCGGCAGGTGGCGGGGAACCGTCTGCCATCTGACACATTACGCCATGCAGCACTTCTGTTAGAAGAGGGTGGGCTCGCCATGCTCGCGCGGGAAGCCTGTCGGGCCCTGGCGCGGAGTCGCGGGACCGCCTCAAGGCAAGGCGGAGGTCGGAGAGGGAGGGAAGAGGGAGGAAAGAATTATCGAAACGAGGCATGTGCCGATCAAGAAACGGCCCAATCTGATCTTCCTGTACAGGCGATTATGTAAACACTGGCTGCCAATGCTTTTTTAATTCTGCGATCATGGACTCAGGTTCCCTAGTCACGGAGTCTGCGCTGCCTCCCTGCCCGGCAGGCTGCGTGTGGCGGATCCCCGAAAGTACCAATGCGCGCTTGGTGGGGTTCCACAGCAGCGCTCGCTTGATCATGACTTCCGCCGTCCGCCGGCGTGCCCCACTGGCACTGTCGACGAGCGCCGCCGTCTCCCGTTCCAGGAGTTGCGCTTGCGCCTCCCGCACGTGCGCGTGGAAGTCGCCAGGCCTCTTCAACTGCACGGTGCCGTCGACGAGCTCGAGCTCCGCGGCACCGATGGGCGTATCATGCATGAGCCCCCTGGCCAGTCGAGCGTCTTGCCGCCAGACGGCCCTGGCGACCGAGTTGAGGGCCAACAGTCGCGCGTGCCGCCCACTGTCGCCGTCGACCACCAGCGCCTTGGACTGCAGCTCGTTCCGAGCGAGCTCCGCGGCGAGCGTCATCATGGCCTTGATGTCGCGCCACTGTTCAAAAACAGGCTTGAACTCGATGCGACAACCATCAAGGCAGTTGGCGAGGATCCGCTTGTACTCAGGGCTCTTGAAGATGAAAGCTGGGATTTTCCTCTCGCCCTTGGGCGTGGCCTGCCTGGTCTTCATGCGAAGCTTGAGGATTGCGTGGTCGCTGAGGTTCTGCGCGTCCAGCGTCACGGCATCGTGCACCAGCTGGAGGTCGCACTCGGTCTCCAGCGCGAAAGACGATGCGAGTGAGACGAAGATCCGATCAATCGTGCGCAGCGTCCCTGAGTCCTTCGCGAAGTGGGTGGGGAGCGGCGAGCACACCTCAAGCATGTTGGGATTCGCGAAAATATCTCTCCAGAATGGTTCGGATCGGTTGGCCCTGCTGGCGTCAGACCGTTGGGCCTGACGCGGCCGAGGGTACAAAAGAGACTCCGCTGGCACATCGGTCATGTTAAAATCGCCAGCTGCAACGAAGGTCCTCTTCATAGGGTCCTCGTGCGCCCAGTGCGCAGCATCCCGCCACGCTCGCCGAATGCGATCCTTCCCAAGCTCGGTGAGGTCATAATTGTGGATGTTCATGATTTTAATGGCGCATTGCGGTTTGGGGTTGGTGATCGTCGTAACGGCAGCGCGCCCTGGCTCCAACTCGCGGCTCTGGATCTGAGGGAGAGCCGCCGTGCCAGCAGCGGCAATAGTGTGATGGTCGTGCCAAGGGATCAAAATTGCGATCCCGCCAGCCCCCGGACGACCGGTCGTAGAGCTATACATCTTGTAGTGGATGCAGTACTGGTTGAGGTAGTTCTGGAGCGTCTCGGTGAAGCCGTGGACTTCCTGGACCAGCACAATTGAGCGCTGGCGAAGGTGCTCTACGACCATGTTCACTTTCCGCCGCCTCCTGGCGGCGGCGCGGAGGAGCAGGCCGCGAGCGTTCCACGTCACCACCGAGAGCCCACGGGTAGCGGCCCCGACCTCCCACGGAGCCCACCGGAGGCTAGGAAGAGTCCCATCCAGAGGTGTCGACCTCGCGCCAGAGTGCCTGGAACTGGTTCGTAATGGCCTGCTTGTCGATGCCGAGGCGGGCGGTGGCGGACCCGTCCCAGGCCAGTCGGGAGGCCTCGTCGGGGCCACGCACCTGCACCTCCACGATCGGCACAGAGTCCACGTAGACAAGGCCCTTCGGTCGGCGCGCCCAGCAGTCCTTGCTAGGCACCGCAGCCCTGATGAGGCCCAAGAGTTTCTTCGTCTGCACCTCCTTACGGATGTCCTTCGCGCTCTTGTCGGCATTCGTGTACATGGTGACGCGCTGGCCGTTGACCGAGAGCACGTCAAATCGACGCCATTGTCCGCCTGGTAGCTTGAGCGCAGCCTGGAGTGCCCCAGCGCGGGCAACGCCCGCAGCGCCACCAGGGCAGTGGAGGTGGAAACGTTTCGACGGGAGGTCGCCGAGGAGCGTGACCTGGTCCTCGGTGACCTTGGCGGCCTGGAGCCATTGCGAAATGGCGGACTTGACCTCTCCTGGAGCGGCGGGGGCCTGACAGGAGAGGACGAAGAGGGCAGGGTCAGCCGTCCTGTTCCAATCGGCAAGGCGTGCTGGGTCCAGCGGCGCCGCAACCTGCGCCTCCGCCACCGCCAGCGTGGTCTGCAGCTCCTTGACCGCGGCCTGCAGCCCCGCTTGCTCCTTCTCCAGGTTAGCGTTCTTTTCCTTGATCTGAGCAATCTCAGTAGCATGTTCCTCGAGCCTGGCAGCTTGGGGAGCAAGTTTATCTTCGACCATTGCGTCGAGCTCCTCGCGAACCGAGTCCATAGCGGTGGTAAACTGCTCAGCCATGTACTCGCGGATTTTCTCCGAGAGGGCGTCCATGTGCTTTTGAACCACAGCGCCAGCGCTCCCTGAGGACCCTCCCGCGGCGGGGCCAGGGGGCTCCCCGGAGGGCCGGCCACGCTGGGCAGCCATTCCGCTCCAAGGATCCCGCTCGGCCAGAGGATCCTGTTTGGCCTCAGCGCGGGGCCGCCGGCCTCGGGCGCGTTCCCCGCTGCGGCTCTTCTCGTTGGGGTCGCGAGCCGCTTCCTCGTCAGAGACAGCAGCAGAATCAGCACCGCCACGACCGCGGGCGGCCATCGCGCGTGCACTGTGCGTTTCGTTTTATCTAAGGGTTAGGAATTACTGGGTAAAGGTTATGTCCGCTGGCGCCTGACGCACCAGAAAGCCTCGAGAGTGAGGATGCCCGCTCGCGCGTGCGCTGGCACGCTTGAGCCAAAATGGCAACGGAAGGAGGAGGAGGAGGAGGAGGAGGAGGAGGAGGAGGAGGGGAGAAGATGATGGAGCTGTGGGGTGGAGGAGGACAGACGGAGGCAAGAGAAGGATGGAGGAGGAGGAGGAGGAGGAGGAGGAGGAACCTCATCCTCACCCTCGCCAACAAGCGCACGCACCTTCTTCTATATACAGAAACTCCCGATCAACCGCAGAGCGGCCGGCTAGTAGTAGTAGTAGTATTAGTAGTAGTAGTAGTAGTAGTAGTAGTAGTAGTAGTAGTAGTAGTAGTAGTAGTAGTAGTCGTAGTAGTAGTAGTAGTAGTAGTAGTAGTAGTAGTAGTAGTAGTAGTAGTAGTAGTAGTAGTAGTAGTAGTAGTAGTAGTAGTAGTAGTAGTAGTAGTAGTAGTAGTAGTAGTAGTAGTAGTAGTAGTAGTAGTAGTAGTAGTAGTAGTAGTAGTAGTAGTAGTAGTAGTAGTAGTAGTAGTAGTAGTAGTAGTAGTAGTAGTAGTAGTAGCAGTAGTGGTAGTAGTGGTAGTAGTGGTAGTAGTAGTAGTAGTAGTAGTAGTAGTAGTAGTAATAATAATAATAGTAGTAGTAGAAGCAGCAGTAGCAGTAGTAGTGGTAGTCACGATCCTCGAGAGGGGTTACCAAAATGAGGCTTCGATGGCGTTCCCTGTGGGGCCAGGGCCACGATCCTCGAGAGGGGTGTGCCGAAATAAAGCTTCGATGGAGCTCCCTGTGGGGCCAGGGCCACGATCCTCGAGAGGGGTGTGCCGAAATGAAGTTTCGGTGGAGCTCCCTGTGGGGCCAGGGCCGCGATCCTCGAGAGGGGTGTGCCGAAATGAAGCTTCGGAGGATCTCCCTGTGGGGCCAGGGCAACGATCCTTGAGAGAGATGTGCCGAAATGACGCTTCGGATGGGTTCCCTGTGGGGCCAGGGACACGATCCTCGAGAGGGGTGTGCCGACATGATGTTTCGGTGGGGTTCCATGTGGGGCCAGGGCCACGATCCTCGAGAGGGGTGTGCCGAATGAGGCTTCGGTGGGGTTCCCTGTGGCGCCAGGGCCACGATCCTCGAGAGGGGTTTGCCGAAATGATGTTTCGATGGAGCTCCCTGTTGGGTCAGGGCCACCATCCTCGAGAGAGGTGTGGCTTCGGTGGTGCCCCCTGCGGGGCCAGGACCACGATCCTCGAGAGGTGGATTCCCTCGGGATCCCTCGGGATTCCAGAGGAATCCCTCATGATTCCCTAAGGATTCCTAAGGACCACGGGGAAGTGCTTAAGGATGTGCTCAAAGCCACAGCCACTATAGGAACCCTATAGGACTCCTATAGGGTCCCATCGGGATCCCATAGGGTTCCATAGGGATTTCTATATGATTCCATACGGATCCTATCAGATTCCATAGGGACCATATAGGGGCCCTACAGGATCTCATGCGGGCCCTGTAGGATCCCATGGAGAACGACTAGGATTCCATAGGGACCATATCGGACTCCTGGAGGATTCCCTTGGGATCTTCGAGGATTCCATAGGGATCGTGTAAGACTCCTATAGGGATCCATGGGGACCATATAAGGAGTATCAAGGATCCTATAAGGATTTCTACGGACCTTTATGGAGCCCGATAGAATCACATATGGCATCCTACAAGATCTCAATGGGATCGTATAGGATTCCCATGGAATCCTATAGGATCCCGATGGCATTTCTATCGGATTCCTATGGAATCCTAGAGGTTCCCGATGGGGTCGTATAGAGTCCCCAACTATCCGATAGGACCCTTATAGAACCCTATAGGACACCAACACCAACACCCCAACAGCCCCGTGGGGACACCGCAGGGGCCCACGGGGCTGTTGGGGTGTTGGTGTTGGTGTGGGAGGGGGGGTACGGGTCGTCAGTGCACGTGTCCATCAACAACAACAACAACAACAACAACAACAACAACAACAACAATTACTAGCACGTGGGGACACTCCGTTCTCACCAGTGCCAGGGTTTTCATAGGAGGCGGGCAATACCCCCACTTTGTGGGGGGGCCGGTTCAAGCTCTACCAAATTTCCAAACGACTCTTCGCCACCACCCACACCCAGCTTCCCGCCCTATGACGTTCGGACACTTCACTTCGTGGCATGCGGACGACCGTGGCTACTATTCAGGGCCCCGCGGCCGACGACGACGGCGTGCGCGCGCGAAGAAAAAACGAATGTGTCCCGCATGGTATTATTTGACAGGGATGATGGCCCTGGCAGGTGCGCAACCGTTGTTGCAGAAGTTCGAAAAAGTTGCTCGCAAAAGCCCGTTTGACAGAAATGTTTAAAAAGTGTTGGGTTTCCTACGAATCCGCAAGAGCGCGCGGGATGAAATTTTGACAATTTTTTTTTGAAAAACCATTGGTTTTTTGATGTTTTTATGTTAAAATCGCTACGAAAACTAAGGTTTTGGAAGGATTTCGTCTTGCGCGCGCGAATGTCCACTTTACCTTATTTTTTGCAAGGGATTCTTGAAATTTGATTATATTAGAACAAGAAATGTCATTTTATATTGTTTTTTGCAAGGGAAAGCGGATTACAACAAAACAACCGGATCTGGACACATCGTTTTACCTGAGGCTTCCTCACGAAAATGATGAAAATGTAGCTGCGGCCTAGGCGGCGCA
>CAUYUJ010020429.1:146724-156956 GCA_963575745.1 Prorocentrum cordatum
CCGTCGTTCAGCTCGTGGTCCTCGTGGTTCTGCTGGTAGGTCTGGTGGCTGATCTTGCTTCTTGAAGCAGCTACGAGGGGGTATATCGGCGGACCTGGTCTGCGAGTGATGCCTGTATCTGCGCGGCAGCTTCCACGTCATCATGTCCATGGCCGCGTGGCGGTAGTAGCGTCGCCCCTGCTGATCGAAGTAGCTGTTCCAGCCAGGTGGCAGGGAGGCCGGGTGTCCTCGTCTCCTGGTAGAGGGAGCGACCACTGCGTCAGCTGCGCGACCCTGTGGGAGTAATACGCATTGCCAGACTTGTCCTTCGTACTCGCCCGTCCGTCAGGGAGAGGACGGCACTTATCGTCACGGCGCGCAGCTGGCGGCCCGCGGCGGCCCTCGTAGACGTCATTTCTCAGCTGGTTGCGCTCGTAGCTGAAGTAGCTCTGCTCGTGGTCTGGGTAGCTCAAGTTGCGGCCCTCGCCGCTCTGGCTGAAGCCCTCGTAGCTCAGCAGGCGGGTCTCGAATATGTGCTTCTGGCCCTTGCAATTCAGCTCGTTGGCCAAGTCGTGCCGTCGGAAGTTATGGCGCATCTTCCCGCAGTCCGCGCAGCTCCAGTCGTAGCCCTCCTACTTCAGCAGGTGTCCATCGTAGGTTTCGTAGCTGTACCCGTGAACCGCGTAGCTCAGCTCGCAGTCCTCGCGTCTCTGCATGCGTCTCTCGTCGTGACCCTCGTAGCTCCGCAGGTGGCCCTTGTAACTGAGCTGATGGATCTCGGAATTCTGCACCTGGGCTTGCAGTTCGGCTCGTCGCACTAGTAGTTCTGCAGAAGGCTGTTGCAGTTTTTCCTGTAGTCCACGTAGCTCCGGCAGTTGTGGCCCCAGCAGCTCAGCAAGCAGCCCGGCTCTCGCAGTTCAGCCGGCGGCCCTCGGAGCCCTGCCTGCAGCGTTCGAAGTTCTGCCCGTGGCCCTGGTAGCTCAGCGACGTGGCCCCAGAAGCTCAGCGCGCGGCCCTCGCAACTCAGCTGGCGGCTGCTCTTGCTCAGCAAGTGGCCCTTGCAGTTCAGCCCGTCGCCCTGGCAGCGCTGCGGGACGCTTTCGTCGTTCTGCTCGTGGCCCGCGTTGCTCGGGCAGTGGCCATCGAAGCTCTGCCTGTGGCCCTCGTAATTTAACTGGCGGGTTTCGGAATTATGTTTCTCGTCCTTGCCGTTCAGCTCGTCGCCCCAGTCGCTTTGCCCGGGGGGGTCAGGTGGGCCCCCTTGCAGTCCGCGCAGCTCCGGCTGCGGCACTGGGCGCTCAGCAGGTGGCCCTCGTAGCTCTCGTATCTGCGCCTGTGGCCCCCGCGGCGCAGCCGGCGCATCCAGTTGCTCGGCTGCTGACTGGTGGTCATCGTAACTCAGCTAGCGGCCCTCGTAGCGCAACAGGCAGTCCTCGTTCTTCAGCTGATAGTTCGCGGCCCTCGCTGCTCAGCTCGCGGCTCTCGCGGATCGAAGGTGGCTCTCGCGGCGCGGCAGGTGGGCCCTGTAGCACTTCGGGTCGCGGCTCTGTTGGAGGTCGTTGTCACGCGGGTGGTCAATCTGCAGGAGCGCAGCTCGCCCCTGGCCAGACCCGCCACCGGCCCCCCCCCCCGCGGAGGGGCGAAACCGAGTAGGAGAGTGCGCGGGAGAGCGCACCTGATTTGGTTCAAGATGGCAGATGACCCAATACCACATGATTGCGCGGCCGCACACGCACTCGACATGGAAGAACATGACGGCGCGGAACGCAATGAGCACGACCTGGATAAGAACGAAGCGGGCCCAGAAGCACAGTCACACGCACAGGGCAAAGAAGAAACAGCGGAGGAAAAGGAAAACGCGGAAGAAGAAGAAGAAGAAGAACACGCACCAGAAGATCTCCATGAGGATCACATCTGGGCAGAAGGGCGGGATGAGAACCAGTTGAATCGCCCTCGTCGAGCGAAGCCAGGCTGTGCGTCGCCGAGCTCTTTCCCGCCACCGCGCATGAGCAGTAGCCTCTTGCGCCCCGCGCTTCCGCCCCAGACCTTCAGATGCACACTATCATCAGCAATCTCCACTCAAATGAAAAAATCGCGTCGCCGCGTGCGAAGGGCCCGAAGACGCGCACCGGCGCCTCCGGCACTGGCGGAAGCACGCGAGAAGGCGGAGGCGGGCGAACTGATCCCCGGGCGCGCCCCTCAGCTCGAGGAACCCCCCAGCCGGCACGAGGCGCCCCTGTGGCCGGGAGGCTCCGCCCCATGCCGCGCGCTCTCTGGCGCCGACAAGATCCCCGAGGCGAGCAGAATGATGTCTACCAGCCCAAAGATGCCATCGACCATCATCTAAAAATTGACGAATGCGTCCGAGAGCTGAATTACGGCTTGGCCGGGCGACAGGCCCAAAGAGAAACGATCTGGAAGACGAAACCACCACTGCTGCAATTAGCCTCCGGCACCCGCAAGATTCCCGAGGCGCAAGCAGAATAATGTCTACAAGCCGAAAGTATCCATCGACTACCACTTAAACTTGAAGGAAATGGCCGCAACAGAATGGAGTCTAAGAAGCACGAGTACCCATCGACTGTCATCGGGAAAAAGCATGACGGTGTAGCTGCCGATCTGCGCATCTCGCATTTTGGACTCCAAGTCGTGGAACTGCTGCGCGATTACCTTTTCATTTCTCGGCGAGGGCCTGGCACGCGAAGTACGTCAGCCGGAGCCCCCACTTCCACGGTGTGCCAGGCTTGCACGAATTGAACCTTCTGCGCAGAGACCCCGCGCCGATGTCAATATCCGCGTCCAGGATGCCCTCGCGAGCCTGGATCACCTTCTGGATCTGCGAGATGGCCGGCCCTGGGCCCACCGGTCAGGCCTCCTTGCCGTGCGCCTCCAAGATGGCACCGCGCCGGGCCTTGACCTCGTTGAGCCACACCCCGCGTATGAACAGTTTCCTGCACGGCACGGTGCCCCCCCGACTCCAGCGCCGCCACCGGCGGTGCGAGGCTTCTCCTTCGGGCCCGACTCCCCGGACTTGTCGCGCTTCTTCTTCTCGTCGCGCCACCAGTCGGACATCCCCTGGACAGAGCCCGCGCGCGCGTCGCCCTTCACCGGGAGGACCACGGTCTCGGAGTTCATCATCTAGGCCAGGTCGGCCCCGGCGCGCTGGAACTCGCGCGCGAGCAACGGGCAGCACCTCTGGGAGCGCACCCTTGCCTCCGCCCTTGCCCTGGGCGGCCGGCCCAGACGCGGCAGGCGCCTGCTCCCGGGCCCGGCGGGCCGCCACGATCCTATCCTGCACGGCGCTCGCAGTGCTCGCATAGCAACGCGTCGGCAGAGGCACAGGCATGGAAAGCACGCGTAGACAGAGGATGGCGATGAAGACGGCGACGACGGCGACATCCGCGCGCGCAGAGCACCCTTTATAGCATCATCCAAGGGCGCGCCACAGAGTTGACATGGACGCGTGTTACGACCCGCCTCATACACTGCGCGAATAATGCGTACGCACGTCAACCATATGTCATAAGGCGTATTGTCGCAGCTCTTGCCGCGGTTCCTGGCTTCGCAATAGGCCTCGAACGTTTCTATGCAGAAATGGGCCTGTCGAACTGAAGTCCCCGCAAGGGCAAGAGGGATGTTGAGATTCGAGATGTCCGGTACCTTCTTCTTGAACCCCTTCTGAAGCTCTGCCCAATCAGCATCGTGCCACGACACGTGACACTTACGGCACCGGGCACAACGAGCGCACCCCAGGCCCCCCCAATGGCCGCCGAAGCACGCCTGACGAACACATCTCTTGCAACGCCTGCAGATGGAGCAATTGCCGTTGCAGCCCTGGGCGACCACGCGTGGAAGGGGAAGGATTTCTAGCGATCTGGGGAGTCTGCCGATCCCGCGGTGCTGCTCTGGCCTCGACCGCCGCGGGGGCCTCGGCCTTGGCCTTGGGAGTGCTCTTCTAGCTGCCAATCCGACGTCGGACCCCCGGGCGCCCCTGATCACTGACGGGGGTGGCCACTACTGCCCAGGAAGAAGTGGTCGAAGCAGGTCTCTTACCTCGGAGCCGATGACGAACGACTGGGGCTCCGGCTAGAACACGGGCTGCCCGCGCAGACGCGGCACGCTGAACCGGGGCCACTGGAGCAAGGGCAGCAAGAGGGAGAGCGCGGGGAAGGTGACGTCGGGCCCGCAACCGACGAAGAGTGCACCCACACCTCCCGGGCCACTGGTGCACGCCGAGCACAGTACTGCACATGCGCGAGCAACGTTTTACTTAACCAACGTTGGAGACAATGAGGCCATTCTCCGTGACCCGCATGTTCGACGGTGATGCCCGAGATGGCCTCCACCCTCCCCCGTGCGCGCTTCCGTCCATGCCGCCCATCCCCCTGGAGCGTGCTTGACGCGCCACTCGCGCTGGCGTCGGTGGGCACGATCTGTTTTCAGGTCCTTATTCCGGAGAGCGTTCCACACGAGCTCATTCCGAGCGAGCCCCACCACTCCTCCTCCCATCTCTTCATAGGAACATCCGTGAAAGACATGATGCGCCGTACCGATGGCGAGAACTGCCGGCGAACCGTGGCCCGCCTGGCATAACAGGCCCCTGGAATACTGGATTCAGCCACCAAGAAGAGATGCAAAGCTTTCCGCCCCCATCTCGACGGTGACAGTCGAGCAACGCGCCCCGCCCAACCCAGCCGGGGGGCCATTCTAAAGTCGCGCCGACATCGCCCACGCGCAGCATTCTGCACAGGTCTGCCATGGTGACGCGGCCGTCGTGCATGTGCGATTTTCTTCGATTCATGGTTCCACCGATAACCAAATTCAAAAACATGCGATGCTTGTGCACCTATTGGGAGGATGCGCACCGCGCTTCGCGGCCGCACGTCAGGGACAGCTGGGCTGCGTTCTTCAGCAAGACGCCAACATCCATTGGAACAAGACCAAGACGAGGCAGCTGCGGGCAGAGCTTGTGCCAGATCTGGCCGGCCTCCATCAGCCTGCGAGAACTGTCAGCACCGCCACTCCCACCCCACGATGACCGAGCACCAAGAAATCGAACTTTGGCCTTGCGGGACGGCATCAGGCCGTGCACTGCGAGCTGCTCTGTCCTGCCCGGCCGCGCGCCATCCCCCCACTCCTTCGAAGCTCCCGCCACCCGTGCTCGCATGATACTGCGCGCGCCCCCCCACGCGACGCTCGCGGCGTCGTCCGCGAACAGGAGAAGAAGAAGACGCAATACTTCGACAACTCGGGGGTCGCGGCGCCCGTCCGTGGGAGCGCGGCGCGCACGGCCAACAGTGCGCGTGTCCCGCAAGATTCCTACCACCCCAGCCTCCGGGCACTCCCCGAAAACACGTCGAATCAGATCCGCCCGTAGATGCTGCGTGGAACACATTGAACTTGACAGGGCTCGCTGGGCCGCCATCTTGAAGGCTTCGCGAAAGAGGAAAGCCCCGAGATACACCAGCAGAGCCCCAAATGGCTCAGACAAGATTCCGGTCGCACCCGGCGAGACGACGAACCCGGCGAGGGGGGGCACTCCGACGTTGATCACGGCGTCGGCGCCGTTCTAGGGGGACCGGGGCCCGGGAATACGCTTTACAAATGTCAAACAGCAGGATCACCAGACGCGAAAAAACCATCGGAGACGGTTTTCAACTTCATAGCCTCGTCCAACAAAATGCGACACAGTAGCGTGGGGCCCGCTACCGGTCGGTTCGAACGAAACCCAATGGCGGTCTCCGAGAACACCTCGCTTTGCTCAGCATAACGCGGCAAACGGGGGGGGGAAGAAAGGGGGGGGGAGAAAAAAAAAAAAAAAAAAAAAAAAAAAAAATGACGCGGGCGATGAATCTGACGACGACGGCGACGAGCCAGATGGCGCGATAGTCGGCCACGTCGCCCCAGCTCCCTCTTGCAAAGCCTGCGCCCGACGACTTCGAACAGGGCCGGCCCCAGCCCCCAGGAAGTGCAATCCACAGCTTCTGGGCGGCCCCCACCAGCGCGCCCTCGCAGAGCGGCCCGGCACAACGGAGCACCAGGGTAATGACCTCGCCGAGCAGGGCCAGGTTCTCGAAGAGTTCGCCCTCGCTAGGAATTTCGTCGATGGACGGAGCGAGTGGACGCGCAGGTGGCAGACGCGCAAGGGTCTCTGGGGAAACAGCGAACTCCTCGTCGCCCAGTTTCTCGACATATGCCGCAATATCGCCCAGGCTTTGAGGTTCAGCTTGTTCTGTGAGCTGGCCCAGAACGTGCACCCCCACCTTGGACAACAAGAAATAAAACCAGGAAGCGCACTGGTCGCGGCGTACCCCCCGCGCCTGTTGACTAAGACCAGCAATGAAACGATGTCGCCCCCGTTTCTTCGAGCGCCCCTGGGTTCTGCGTGCTCTCCGGTGCTCCAGGCGCGCTGTGCCAACTGATTGTGGGGTGTCTGCTCGCTGCAAAGTCTCCCGGGTGATCCAGACCGCCCCCCTTGCGTCCACGATGCCCGCCTCGTCCTCTCCCCTGCACGGCGCCCCCCTCATCTTCCTCTCCCTGTCTTCCCAAGATCTCCTCCGACGTCTCCATCAATAGCCCGCGCATATCACTCCGCGCCCACGGACATTGCGAAACGGCACGCCCCCGAACTCGACTGGCGGCCGCGGGTCGATCAGAAGGACCTTTCCCACGTAACCGAAAGCCGCGGCTGCCCCAGTATGCATTGTGATACTGAGCGAGTGCAGCCTGAAAAGTATTGGACATAAAAGTGCGTCCTGGATGGCCCAAGGCAGCCCGCTGCCCACCACCTCGTTGCCTAGGACCCCCACACGTGACGGAACGCACACTTAGCGAAGAGGACGGGAACCGCTGGCTCTCTGGAACAGAGCACAGCTGAGGCAGGGCCCGGGCATGGCCCTTGTTAGACTGGGGCTGCCACTGCCCCAAAGCCATCTGCGCTGCGCCAGACGAGTCGTAATAGATGGTGGCAGGGTGCGCATCCGACTCTGCGCGCGGCGCCCAAGAAGCGCGGGCGCGAACGATTGCACTGCGCAGGCCCGCATAGGAGAAGATGAGGCTGAGGAAGGCGAGGGCGATCCATGAGGTGTGCTTTGGTGTCAGGAACGATTGGCAACGCCTGGGCGCCGGCGTCTCCTCCCCGAGCGACGAGTACCCCCCGGCCTCCCGACGCACCGCCTTTCCCAGCTCCACCGTCCATTAAGATGCGATAGTTTCCGAGCTGGTGGGGGATGGACCTCGGGCTGGGGCCTGGCGCAGGGGAGCCGCCATCTCGGCCAGAGACGTGGCAGGGCGGTCCAGGTGCGCGCGTTTCCCAATCCGGGTCTGCAGATACTGCACAAATCTGGTATCCTAGAGGTCCGAAAATGCCTGCCTGGTGGCCTGGGCCTGGGGCGTGGGGCCACGCATGTTGCCACAGAGCAGAGGGCGAAACTGGGCCTGCCAAGTAGGATTGCGCTGTGCTTCACGAACTTGGAAGAGGGCCTTACGCTTTCGACGCAGGGGCCTGGACGACTCCTGAGCGAACATGTCTTACACCTTGCACCGATGATCCGAAAACGGCATGGCGCGCGTGCTGATGTGCCTGATTGCGGAAGCCGTGTGGGAGGATAGCCAGGGCGCAATCGATCTCCTAGTAGTTTAGGTTGTTGCGGCGCCAAGTTCCACGATACCGAATATTGCGAGACGAGTCGACGTGATGCAACGATGCCTTCTCCAGCCACGCGCACATGCTCCGACCAGAGTCCGTGGTGTGCTGCGACAGAAGATGCGTGCCTTTCCCTCCCTGTCCGCCCTTGTCGATGCCGATGTGTGGATTCCAATCTCCCGCCCAGAATTGATGATGGCCCCCCATCATGTAAATCAGCGTGCAACTTCCGACTCTCTTTCCTCATCTCCTGCTCCCTCTCCCCGGCCGTCACACTCGCTACTTGCTAGGATGCCACCACTGCGACCGTCTGGTCCAGCCCCACATGGCGGAATTCCAGCGAGAAGTGAAGAGCACTGAAACGAACACACGCGCACCCCGCACTCTCCCATGCTTGCCGTGTTGTAATATTAGATACCATGCCTACCCTGCCGTTGAAAATCAACAAGTACTCGTCATACAAAATATGGAAAAGTTGATGGATTCTGCAATCGTGCTCCCCGAACTGTCGTGTAGCCCACAGAGAACTGTGACATCTGCCTTCAGGGCCCTAACATGCCGAAGAATTGCTTCAAGTGTTTCCTGGTTGTCGTGACGACGCCAGTCTAAACCCGCCGCGTTGCAAGTCATCACCCGGAACGGGACTCCAACACACAGCACTTTTTGGCGACTGGGCCGATAACGATGACGAGTTCGAGTTCGATATCCCCCCTTCGGGGAAGCACGGAGGTCATAAAAAATCGGGCCGCACTGAGCGAAGTGTCTCCGCGGAGGGACTGCAGTGATATGATCGATTTGGCTATGCCGACATTCATCTGGCCCTCTGCGAAAACCAATACCCCCATTGAAGACAACAGTCGCCAGAAACGATTATCGACAATGGCTGCGAAGAACAGGCGCTCACCACGCAAGATGATAAGGATCCGAAATGAATAATTACGCCACAAAGAGCAACGCAGCCTACCTCCTGGCGCTTCTCCCGGCCCACGAAGAGGTTGTCCCAGCCCTTGTAGCTCTGTAGCTATGTTGTGGTCGCGGCTCTTGTAGTTCTGGTTGTGGTTCCCGTGGTTTTGCTGGCGGGTCTCTTTGCTCGGCACGTGGGATTTGAAGCTCTTCTCGTGGGTCTTTTAGCTGTGCGTGTGGTCATCGTACTTCAGCTTATGGTCCCCGAAGGTCGTCTGGTAGCACTAGTAACTCTGCTGGTGGCTGTAGCAGTTCAGAGGGCACGCTCTCTTCGTAGCCCCCGGGGTCCGAGTCGGAGTCGGCGGCTGCCAAGTCGTTGTGTAGGGAGCGCCACCGATGGCCCCAGCGGCGGTGTCCACATGCGGCCGCCCCACCCATTTCGGCACACCCCTCACACGTTTCGCGGCCCCATAGGGAGCTCCACCGAAGGCCCCAGTGGCGGTGTCCACATGCGGCCGCCCCGCCCATGTCGGCACACACCCTGCACGCGTCGTGGCCCCATAGGGAGAGCCACCGAATGCCCCAATGGCGGTGTTCACAAACGGCCGCCCCACACATGTCGGCACACCCCTCGCACGCTTCGTGACATCATAGGGAGCTCCGCCGAAGGCCTCAGAGGCGGTGTCCACATGCAGCCGCCCCACCCATTTTGCCAGCCCCCTCACACGGTTCGTGGCCCCATCGGGAGCTCCACCGAAGGCCCCAGTGGCGGTGTCCACATGCAGCCGCCCCACACATTTCGGCAGAGGCCTCACACGTTTCGCGGCTCCCAAGGGAGCTCCACCGAAGGCCCCGGTGCCAGGGTCCGCATGCCACGCTTCGTGGTCCCAGGGGAGCTCCACCGAAGGACCAAGGCCCCGCCGGATTTCGGCACACCGCTCACGCGCTTCGTTGCCCAGTAAGGAGATCCACCGAAGGCGAAACTCACAACGATGCCACGCAACTGCGAAATTATGGCTGGGTCCTTCGCCAGGATAACTGTTGAAGGCCAGAGACCTGAACAGATGCAACAGCTACACGGATGGAGGGCAGCTCCTTGTCAGAATGGGTTTGGGATTGAGGTTTCCTCGGCGGTTGTTGTTATGGCTTGAAGCCTGTGCTGGAGTTACACAGCTGGGTGCGGTCTTTCTCACAACGGGGACCTCGCTGGAACCCCCCTCTGAACTGTATGATCATACCTCCGCGCGTGCCCTATACCCGCTGGAAGAACGCAAAGCAACTAGCTCCTTTTCAAAGCGGGGCTCTTGCCCGAATGGCAGGCCCACGGGGAGCTGGTCGTTCAAAGGGGCACTTCTCGAAGTGGAACGGAAGGCTTGCAGGGACTTCTGGGACTTTGGACGGGAGGGGGTATTGCGACATCGTTGGTGCTTGGGTCTACTCTGGCCTTCTCTCCTCCTCCTCCTCCTCCTCCTCCTCCTCCTCCTCCTCCTCCTCCTCCTTCTACCCCTCCTCCTTCTCCTCCTCCTTCTCCCGCCCCCGCTCTCAATCCTTGCCTGAATGCCCCCCCCCCGTCGAGCAGCAGGGCTGTGTGGCCCCAAGGGGCACCGGCCGCGCCGCCTCCCATTGGGCCCGCGGCGACCGCAGGGTGGAGGGCCACGGCGCGCCCAGTGCCCTGGGCGGGGCCTGCGAGCCTGCCGTGATCAGA
>CAUYUJ010020430.1:0-40000 GCA_963575745.1 Prorocentrum cordatum
CCCCCCCCTTCACTCCTCCTCCTCCTCCTCCTTCTCCTCCTCCTCCTCCTCCCCCCCCCACGTCCTCCCCGTGCTTTTCTTTTCTCGCGCCCCTCTGCCTCCTCCCTCCACCTCCTCGAGCCCCCTTAAACGCCGTGAACGTATTGGCTCAAGTTCGGTAGCAGACCCGCGCTGCAGATACCGACTTCCTAATGCCGCCCAAAAAAAAGAGCCGCCCCTCATGGGAAGAGGCGACTTCAGATGACGACGGGGAGAGCGATTATTCCGAGGGCACGGCGCTTGCGGGTGTCAGGTCGTGGGATCAGCCCGAGACGTCAGCTTCCAATGCAGAGTCAGACGGGTCCGATTCCGATGGGTCAGGTTGGGGCGCCGATGCAGTTGATAACAGGGAAAAAGAAGAATTTGGGCAGATATTGGTCGACCAATGGCTGGGATTATATGCGGAGGGCAGAATGAGTGTCAATGATCTTTGTCTCAATTGCCACTATGCACACATGGCAGGAGCGGCGGGGCCACTTGCCCAATTCGCCTTGGGAGAAACCAAAGACACAGGCAATTATCAGAAAAAACTAAATAGAGCTCTGCGCATCACGACCGACGTGAAGCAAGTGAAAGTGAACGTGCCGCTCATGAAGAACAAGAACGAGAGGTGCGGCACATGCGTTCTGGTGACCCCGCCGCAGGAGGCCCTGGCAGCTGAATTTCTCGCAGATGCAGAACTACGTGACAAATGTGCTCAAGTTGAATCGTCGGACGAGTGGCACACCGCCTATGAGGACCACCCTGTCGCACAAGCTGCTCGGGAGGCTGGAGAGCAAGTGATGCCCTGTGCCCTGTATCTGGACGGGGTGCGGTTCACCCGCGCCATTGGCGTCGGTCGCCAGGACCAATGTATAGGTTTTTTTTATACCCCCTCGTGCGCAGGAAACGGCATCTCATTGCCATGCTACGCAAGTCGCGTCTTTGCAGGTGCGGGTGCAAAGGTTGGTGCTCGTTCTTCCCTATCTTTCAATTTTTGCGTTGGGCCTTTCTGGCTCTCGCCAATGGCGTTCGGCCGACGGCGAAGTGGGGCGGCAGCCACTGGGATGACGGCCATCCCCTAGGCACGTTGCAGCAAGAACACCCTCGCCTCCCAGCGCGCGCAGCACTAGTCCAGGTCAAAGGAGACTGGAGCGAATTCTGTCACAGCCTTGGCTTCCCCACTTGGGGGGGGGGGGGCAAGTTTTCGCCGTGCATCTTTTGTAAATGTAATAAACCCAGCCTGTATAACTTTGGCGCCGTCACGATAAACGGCCACGGCTGGGGGGAACATTCGCAGAACTCTTATGAAATTAGCTGTCGGGACTGCGAGATCCGCGTGCGACTTGAATCGCATGCAGACCTTGTGCGACTAGTTAGCGGCCTCGTGTTCGAGAAAAAGTCGCGCCGCATAGGCGGCATAATCTGTAATAGAACAATGGCGTTTGGGGAGCAGACGCTGCGGCGATTGGACAGGCTCGAACCATCTTTTCACCTGCAAGACGTACGCGCGGTCGAGAAAATGAATCTTCCAGCGCGCCTCACTTTTTGGAGGCGACAGGCTGTGCAGAATGCGTGCAAAGATCCAGCCACTCGGCGCAGCCCGCTCTTCGACTACGCGCTCGTGGGGGGCCCGCGACAAATTTTGAGAATAGACACGTTGCACACACTCTATTTAGGAGTTTATCAGACATATGCAGCCTCCGTGATCTGGGATTTAGTCGCCCAGAACCCATGGGGCGTGGAGGGTTCCAAGGTCGAGAGGAACGAGCTGATCTTCAGGCGC
Organism: Prorocentrum cordatum; assembly: GCA_963575745.1. Classification (NCBI taxonomy): domain Eukaryota; class Dinophyceae; order Prorocentrales; family Prorocentraceae; genus Prorocentrum; species Prorocentrum cordatum. The sequence continues at coordinate 1,805 of CAUYUJ010020430.1, forward strand.
CTCCACAACAATTTAAAGGAGTGGTATGGCAATGATGGCCGCGATGTACAGAGCAAGGTGTCCGATTTTACCCCCAAGATGTGGGGCGGCAAAAAGGGGGGGGGGGGGGGGGGGTCGCGCTGAAAGGCGCGGAGACTGCCCCGCTCGTCCGATGGTGCATCCACTTGCTCGACACCTATGAACGCAGTCGACGCGTGCACTTGTTGGCAGCAGGGCGGGCGCTCCTGCGCCACATGTCCATGATGAAAGATAATGGTCCGCACTTGAACGATGCTGCTTTTCTCGAGTTGTTCCAAAGTTTTAAAGATCACGTGGGTGCCATGGCAGCTGCTCGCGTCGCTTCTAAGCCTAAGCACCATTTGTGGTGCCATGTAGTGCTGCTCTCGAAAAAAATGGGAACCCAAGGTTCCACAGCTGCTTTTTAGACGAGTCCCTACACGGAACCGTCTCCGTCATTGCTAAAGCGTCGCACCCACTAAATTGGGAGCGTCGCATATTTTCCAGGCTGCGCATTGAGCTTGCAGTGAATCCAGATTCATGTTTCGCCTGTGCGTGAGGCGCGACTTGCGTTCAACCCCGCAGATATATATATATATATATATATATATATATATTTATATATATGTGCGTGTGTCGATTATCATGGTTTTACAAAAGTTTTAGAAACCCAGCGTTTTCAGCGCACACGCACACACGTCGGGGGTCCAGAACGCTCGTTGAGCAGATCTGCAGACATGCACGCCATCGGCCAGCGCGTTGCTCGAGCGCGCCAGTGGCCGACAATAGGGCGCGGGGGGGGGGGGAATTTGGGGAGGGAAGGGATTTGAGGAGATTTACGTGTTCGGTCAAGTGGCGTTGCTCGCAGTTTCGGCACTGCATCAATTGGAGCCAATGCAAAATGAGAAGGAGATACGGAGGGGGGCGAGGAGCAGGGATAGAGGGGAGGAGGACAAGAGGGAATGTGAGAATATATCAGTTGTCAGGCGACTAGGGCTTCAGGGTCCCAGTGCTAACAGGAGACACGCTCTCTGGAAGCACCCTCTGGCATTCGCCTGCCCTCGAGTGCACATCGGGATCACCGCATCGCCGTCCACGCCCAGGGATGCTTTTTCAGACAGGTGTGCGAGCGGCCCCCCGAGGGCGGCCTTCCATCGGGTGGCTGCAATGCCTGGCAAGCGCAAGCGTTCGCTGACACCGATCCCGAGGAAGTTTCAGCAGCAGGCGCGTTGTACGAAGAATTTGGTTTCCTGGATCCCCGTGTCTCCCAACGCCCTCGGGATGGAGAGATGGGCGGTTATCGCTTTTCTGCAACCCCTCCTCGCCACGTGCCCCGTTGGGGGCAATAGTCGCGCTTGGTAGCGTGAAGCTTTGCCGATCGAGGAACTCGACGGTCGAGATATGTGACTTCAGTGAGCTAGGGTCCTGGATTTTCGGCCTCCCCCTTTCGCCCCATGCCCCGTGCCCCGTGCCTCCTCCTAGGCAGCCAATGCTGGGATCGACACGTACATGGCCGCTTGGATCGACAAGCAGCTGAAGGCGGAGGGTATCGACGCGAAGGCGAACGTCAACGAGGACACGCCGTTTGCCAAAAATCATCCACGCCCCTGAATCTCACCCCGCACATCCCTTCCCTTCCTCTCCCACACCCTGTCTCCTCCCATGCCCTCCCACTCTACCCAATTCCCTCCGCTCGCCTTGCCATCCGGGGTCCCTCCCCCCCCAATCGCTTCCACTGCCCTCCCCACTGTGCCCCGTTCCCTTCCCTCCATTGGCCATCCGGGGCCCCTCCCCTCCCATCCGCCCCACTGCCACCCCTTCAACCCCTATATTTCTTACATCCTATCCCCTCTCATATGTGGCACATGGCGCGCCCCCGCCTACAGGCCTACATCCCGCTCTTGATGAACGTCGTCAAGAAGGGTTCTCGACGCTGCAAGCGAGCCCCAGGGAGAAGGATGGGAGGGCGAGGAATCGATCAGGAGGAGGGGGAGAAGTAGGACGAAGAGGACAATGAAGAGGACGAGGACGAGGAGGAGGCGGAGGAGTAGGAGGATGCATGGGAGCAAGAGCGAGCGAGCGTGTTGAGGGACGTGATGCCACGGGCGCGTTTTGCAGACTCGATCGAATGTTGTGGGCGCTGCTTTGTCCACAGCCCATTCCGCATTCTTTCTCGCTCCTTCCACGTGCCCCTCCATTCACTCTAAAGTAATTTGCCTATATCTTCAATCTCTGGCATCGTCCCTCCTTGTATTCATTGCCCCTCCCACAGGCGAGACCTCGACTTCGTGGAAGTTTTCAGCGGGTTCGGCGAGACTAGCTACTGGGTTCGCAGGCGCGGCTTGCAGGCTCACGAGTTCGACCAGCGGCGCGACGAGACAGAGACTGTCGGCACCGCGGCGGGCGCGGTCTATTTGGGACCGATCTGGTCAGGTTTCCAAGTGGGAATGCCGAGGGAGGGGGGAAGGAACGGGAAGGGACGTGGAGGGGGAAGATCAGGCGATTGGACTGAGCTCGATTCTCGTCACTGGCCCATTTCGTTATGCACCAAATCTTTATCTGTGATCCCTGGGCCTGAGTGCGGTCATTTGCGAGGTTGGACGTTGTCGAGAAACTGAGGGAGTATTTGGCAGAGAGACGCGGGGGGTCAAGGAGAAACTGAGGGAGTATTTGGCAGAGAGACGCGGGAGGTTAAGGAGAAACTGAGGGAGCATTTGGCAGAGAGACGCGGGGGGTTAAGGGGAGGGGCAAGGGAAGGGTCCAGGAGGATGGGGTGGGGGTGAAGACTATAACATCGAAATGCCAATCAACACCGCCCTCCCCTTCCCATCCCCCCATCCCTCATCGCCCACCCTCCTTGCCCTCCACCTCCCAGCAAGCGGGCAAGGAGAAGGCGGCGTGCTTGCCATTTCGATGTGGAACTCCCCCCATGTAGCTCCGTTTAAGGACTTCTAATCGCTCGGGTGAAGAAGTCGGGCACGGTGCTATGGGCACCACAATGCTCGACGTGGGGGTTCATGATGATGGGCGCCACGAGACGGAACGAGAATGTCCTCGGCGACCGTTCCCGCGCCGACGTGGTGGAGGCCAACTACACGGCTATTTTGATGGGGACATTCTACTTGCCGTGGCTCCAGGAGCGCGGCGCGCATTGGATATCCGAGCAGCCCATGGACAGTTATTTCTACAAGCACCCAGCGATGGCGAGCATTACATCATGTATTCGCTCACCCTCCCTCTCCCCGATGGGGGCTAAGGAATATCACCGCGGCCATCGCCGCATGGAGGGGGCGCAAGATTTTCGCATGCAAGTTGCCCGTCGAAAACGCCCCCCAAAAATATACCCATGACCCCCTCTGATCCCCCACGTGGCTGTGATGATCCGGGGAGTGGGTATGAGGACTAGGAAGATGATGATGATGACGATGATGATGAGGAGGAGGAGGGGGAGGAGGAGGGGGAGGAGGAGGAGGAGGAGGAGGAGTGGGAGGAGGAGAGGGAGCAGGAGGAGGAAGGTAGCGTGGGAGAGGGGAAGGGTGAGAGCGAAAAGGGAGGCTGATCATTCGCCCAGGTGACCGCCATCAAAGACCTCAACGCTACCTCGGTCTTCACTTGGCTGGCAGGCTGCAGCGATGGCGGAATTGCTCTCTCTCTCTCTCTCTCTCTCTCTCTCTCTCTCTCTCTCTCCTCGCTCTCTCTCTCGCTCTCTCTCTCTCTCTCTCTCTCGCCTCTCTCTCTCTCTCTCTCTCTCTCCTCTCTCTCTCCACTCACTTCTCCCTCTCTCTCTCTCTCCCTCTCTCTCTCTCTCTCTCTCTCTCTCTCTCTCTCTCCTCTCTCTCTCTCTCTCTCTCTCTCTCTCTCTCTGTCTCTCTCTCTCTCTCCTCTCTCTCTCTCTCTCTCTCTCTCTCTCTCTCTCTCTCTCTCTCTCTCTCTCTCTCTCTCTCTCTCTCTCTCTCTCTCTCTCTCTCTCTCTTTCATGTCCCTGCCACCTTTCCAACTCCCCTACCCTAGTGCTGAGAAGCATCGCCGCACCGCGGCCAGGTCCTTTACAGACTTGCGCTCGCAGGGAGAGGAAGAGGTTGAGAAGAGAGGAGAAGGAGGAGGAGGAGGAGGAAGAGGAGGAGGAGGAGGATAATAAGGAGGAGAAGGAGGAGGTAGAGGGGGGAAGATCGAACGCGAATCGGAGGAACACGACAAACCGTGCTTCCTCCCCCCGCTGCCCGTGAGGCTTCGGACACTCGATGCCAAAACCAACACGTTTCATGACCAGCCACAAGATCGGCACCCTCGCGCTCGACATGCTGGCGAAGGAGAAGCCGAAGGGGATGAAGAAGGCCGGGAGTTTAATTTATGGTGGGGGATGAGGGGTAGGGTGAGCGACCCCATCGAGCAGGTGAGATCTGGGAAAGGCCTCGGGGGCGCCCTATGTCCCTCTGTCCCTCTGTCACCCACTATTTCTCTTGTCCCTCTGTCCTGCCCACGCCCTCTGCTGCGCTCCCTGCTCTGCCCCCCTCCTTCATTGATCTGACGATCCCCCAACTGTGATACGTATTCGCTCCGTGCTCGAGGGCAGTGCCGTGGGGGGAGACTTCGCAGGCTTCTCGTGATTTCTCGTGGCCAGAGCCTGAGTCCAGGATGAGGAGTAGGGTGAGGAGGAATAGGAGGAAGACGAATAATAACGTGGAGAGGGATCAAGTGACAAGGCCTGAAGAGAATGGTGCCATCTTGGAGCAGAGATCCCATCCCAGGCCAAGGCAGCGTACACGGTGAACGAGAAGGGGTGGGTCGAGGGCGGCCCTGACCTCAGGGCCTCGGCGCACTACCCGACCCCGCTCTGCAAGGCTATTTTTCCTTCCCCAGCCTCCCCCTCCCCTCGCCTCCTACCCACTCCCCTCTGAGAGGTCCTCGCTGAACTGGTCGAGGAGTCGATGGACTATTAGGCGATGAGGCGCGCGTCGGAGCATCGAGCATAGGAAGCAACATTTGCAGAACTGCCTGACGGCTACCCCAAAAAACTCTCTCGACGAAAACATGGGGTTTGATCGATCGATCTCGCATCCGGTGCGAGTTTGGCGCTCGTCAGTTTTCGGGCGAATGTTATGCGTGCACGGTTGCTTCCTCTGCTCCGTATCGCGGGCCAGCCAGACCTCCTGGGAGCTTCAGGCGAGGGCGGGCGGGGGCCGAGCAGAGCAAGCCGATCGACAAGGGGGGGGACCGATCGAACAAGGACGTGTCTACCTTTTCGTCCTCCTCCCGTTCTGAATATAATCCTCTTCGTCCGCCTCGCCCGTCATGGATCTGATGCGACGGGGGGAGGGGGAAATGCGCTCCTCCGAGCTTTTAGCTGTGATTTGCCTTTCCCTGCTGCGCGTGCGGAGACACGTGCGAGCTAGTGCGGTAGTTGGCTGGCCAACTGCATACTGCTATAGCTCCTGGGCTGACCGCGCCTGCAGGACCCCGCGCGTGCAGCAATAATTCTCCTCCGCCTCAGGCGTTATGGGGGCAAGGCGGCGTGGGCGTTCAAGGTCGAACGATCCCCGAGGGCCCATTTCGGGCCCTGAGCCGACCTGAAAGTCGGCAGGGCGCCGAAGGGTGAGGGGATGGAAGGGGAGGGCTCGGGCATTCAAGGTTGAACGCTCCCTGAGGGCCCATTTCGGGCCGTGGGGCCCGCAGAAATCAACCCACAGCTCGACATGAAAATCGAAGGTGGGGCCGAGAGCCTCCAGGAGTCCAGGGGCCTCCAGGAGCGGAGATTGAGCAGACCTGAAAGTCTCAGGGCGCCAAAGGGGGATGGGGAGGGAAGGGGGGGGCTCGGGCGTTCAAGGCTGAACGCTCCTGAAAGCTCAATTCTGGCCCTGGAGCCCGCAGAAATCAACCCACAGCGCGGAATCGAAATCGAAGGCGGGGTCAAGAGCCTCCGGGGACCTCCAGGAGCAGAGATCGAGCCGACCTGAAAGTCGGCAGGGCGCCGAAGGGGGAGGGGAGGGAAGGGGGGGGCTCGGGCATTCAAGGAACGCCCCCTGAGGCCCAATTTGGGGCCGTCGGACCCGCAGAAATGAACCCACATCGCGAAATGAAAATCGAAGGTGGGGTCGAGAGCCATCAGGGACCTCCAGAAGCGCAGATCGAGCCGACCTGAAAGTCGGCAGGTCGCCAAAAGGGGAGGAGAAGGAAGGGGGGGACTCAAGCGGCGCTCGCACGCGAAGGAGCCGCGGGATCCAGGAGAGAGGCAGCGGGATGCGACGCCGCTGCTGTTGTCTGTATGCCGCCGCCGTCATCGTCGTCGTCGTCGCCGTCGCCGTCGCCATCGCCGTCGCCGCTACCCTCCTCCCCGCTCTCCCCTCCTCCCACTTCTCCCCGCTCTCCCCTCCTCCCCCTCCCCCCCCCTCTCCCCTCCTCCTCCCCCCCCCCCTCCTCCCCGTCTCCCCCCCCCCCCCGCCTGTGGCCGAAGTGTGTGTGTGGCGTGTTGCGCGCGAAGGGCGCGGTGGCGGATCTCGCTGGTGACATCCCGCCATCGTGCGTCGGGTCGCATCTTCGCCCTCCTCTCCCTCGCTCCTCCTCCTCGCCATCCCCCGCCCTCCTGTTCCCCTTCCTTTTCCCCCCAGGAAGAGGAAAGAGGAGGAGGAGGAGGAGGGGGAGGAGGAGGGGGGGGAGGAGGGGGAGGGGGAGGAGGAGGGAGGATGAGGAAGAGGAAGAGGATGAGGACGAGGATGAGGAGGATGAGGAGGAGGAGGAGGAGGAGGAGGAGGAGTGTAGCGCTGATGCCCTTGAGGATCCCCCTCCCCCATCCTTCCACTTCCTCCCTTCCCCCCCTCCTCCCCCGCCCCAGCACCCCGCGCGGCGCGTATTCCGAGGCTTGCGCCATTCCGCCGACCCTCTGGCGTTCCTTCCTTTTTTGTCCTTTCCTTCCTTTCCTTCGTCCCTTCCTTCCTTAGGCTTCCGCGCGCCCCGCCATATCGGCGGGCGCGCGCGGCCCGCGGTTTTGCGCGAGTTGCATATATGACCGCCGTCCGGCCACAAATGACGCCTCTTGGGGGGGAGGGCGCCTAGCCCTCACCCTCGCGTTTCCATGTCCCTCTCGCCGCCACTAGGGCGGCCTCCAGCTGGCGATCATACCGCGCGCCCTCCCCCTCCCGCTCCACGCGCACGCGCGCGCGCGCCCCCTTTCCAATCCCCCCCTTCCCCCCTCCAACTATGTCCTCATGTGCGCTCAGCCCGTCGGGGTACTTCCCCAGGGAGGAGCCCCTCCCACGCCCGTGGGTTCCCACGGTTTCCATGGGGAGACCAGGAGGGAAACTCCCCCCCAAAACCGCCCAGTGCCCAGCCGCCCGCGCGGCGCGAACCGAAAGAGTGCGGAAGCGCACACGTGCGTGTATATATATATATATAATATATATATAATACTATATAATATAATATGTTATAGTATAATACAATATAATATACAATATTATAATATAATAATTATAGATATAGATATAAGTTTGAAGCAACAAAAATGCGCATTTTCAAAAAAAAAAAAAAAATGAAGCAACAAACATGCGCATTTTTACAAAAGTTTGAAACAACCAAAAAGCGCATTCCCAACGAACATATAACGCATTTTCAACAGCTTCTAAAATGCGTGGACTGCACATTGTTCAACAAACGTGTTGCGCATTTTTTGAAACGGCATGTTCTGCCATAGCGCGCGGATCACACGCTGAACAAGCGCGGGAAAGTTTAAAGATAATGCGCAGATCTGCGCGTTTTGATTCAGTACCTGTTACTCCTCGGAATCATGAAAACGCGCAGATGCGTATTTTTTTCGAAAAATGCGCGTTTTTACATCAAAATGCGAAGATCAACCCTCAGGGTATGGGGCCACGAAACGTGTGAGGGGTGTGCCCAAATGGGTGGTGGGGAGGCATGCGAACGCAGCCACTGGGGCCGGCGAAATTCGGGTTCTCGTGTTGGGTTGGGGTGGTCGATGCACGACGCGGTCTTTGGCGTTGCACCAGTGGCGGCGGCGGGGATGGAGGTCGACGAAGGCCCCGGCGCCGCGTTCGTTGGCGCCGGCGGAGGCGCCCCAGCGCCAGCGGTAGCGCTCGCGGAAAAAGGTGACAATGAAACCACCTAGAAAAAACGGAACGTGGAGCTCGGCGCCTTTGCGATGGCGGGCGAGCTTCCCGACCGCGCACCGCGGGTCAAGCATGCCCTGGTGATGCGACGCCACAGGAACGCGCCTGCTCGGAAGAGGGGCGTTGACGCCGCTGCGGGGTGCCCAGATCCAGAACCAGCGTAGAAGAAGAAAGAGGCCGCTGACTTTCTCGCCGACACGAACGCGGTTATCCGTCTGCACTTGCTCACGCTGAGCGACGTCATCGACAGCGCGGGCCAACAGCAGGCGCTCGCGTTCAAGGCTTACCTGCGCAGACTGACAGCGGAGGGCTTCGCGCAGCGCCCGAAGGGCACCAGTGTCAAGGCGCGATCCGCGAAAGGGCGGCGCCGGGCGCTCGTCCGCGCCCGCGCGGACGAAACGACGCAGGTGAAACCGAAGTCCCATCGGGGCGCCCTTGGGAAGGCCCTTGGCCAAGAGTGTCAGTCGGAGACGAGAAGTCGTATTGGCTCGATTTCACGACTCTGTCGCGCCCAGAGCCGAAGGGGCCCGCAGTCGCGGGAAAGGTAATGGGTTCCGCTCGATGGTCATTTCCTTCGACCCCAGGACGCAACTACCAACGAACCGCCAGCACACAAGGGCAGCAACGGCCACACCACAGGGATCCGTCCCTTTGCCAATCACCGAATGGAGGAGTCCAGCGGCGGTGAAGAAGCTGGGGCGGGAGCCCGCTTGGGCGGGCGCAGCGTTGCTGCGCCTGGGGGCGCGCCGCGCGTCCGCAGCTGCGGAACCGAAATCAGTGGCATTGCGAGATGTCGCCACGGCCAAGCGGAGAGGCAACCGCCGCACGCGACGAACTGAGCATCGAGTTGCGGCCGCGTGCCCCGAAGGCATCCAAGGCGCTGTCCGCCAGCGCGCGCCCGTGCAGGCATGTGCGAAAGGGGCGCCAGACGCGGCCCCGCCCGCGACCTTCTACTTGCACCCCGAGTTCAAGACCCCGGCGGACAAGACGCCCGCCCAGCTGGCGGACCACGATGCGCGGTTGAGAACGCGGAGGTGGGATGCGCGAAACACAGCGCGCGTCTTCTGGCACGTCAACAGAGTCACGCAACATGAGCTCCTACAGAGAAGCGAAAGGGATGGAAGCGCTGTTGCGCGCGTCCACATGGAGCTCCATGAGATAGAGTTGGAGGCGCGCGTGCCGGGGACAAGCGGGGTCGCGCTCGCCGTGGGGCCCCCTGCGCCGGCGAACGCGGTGCCCGCCATGAAAGGAGGGGGCCGCCGCGGGAGGCGAAGCCCAAGCCGCGCCGAAGAAGAAAACTAATAAGAAGAAGGCCGAGGAGACGCGGGGGGCGGACGCGGCCAAGGAAGCCGAGGAGAAGTCTTCGGGCCAGCCGCCGCAGAGGAAGAAACAAAAAACAAGGGAAAGGATTCGACGAAAGCGGAAATATGTCGCTCTAAATAAGAAGCCTCAGTGACGGCAGCGAGGGCGGCTTGCTCGCAGCGGCCGCAGTTGCGGGCGGCGGCTGGGCGGCTGGCCGCAGCGGCGGCGGTGGGCGCGGCTTGCTCGCAGCCGCCGCAATGGCTGCGCCCGTCATTCGCTGTCGCCGCAGTTGCGGTTTGCGGGCTATCGCGCGCTGAGTTTGACATCGAATTGCAGATTTCATGGCGAACTGCCCCCTCGCTCCGCGCCCTGCTGCTGCCGCCCCGGGAGCTTCCTCGCCCCTAGCCGATTCCCGCCCCGCGCGCGCGGGGCCACCCCTGCAAACCGCCCTGCCCCGAGGCCGCCGGCGGGCCGCAGTTGCGGGCGAGGAGAGTGCCGGCGACGACGCGGATGGCCCCACGTCGGGCCTGGCGGGCGCCAAGAAGCAGGGCGCGACCCAGCCCGGCGCCGAGATGCAGACGACGGGGGCGCGCGCGTCGACGGCTGTCTCGCCCGGGGGGGGGCCCGAGGGAGGGCGGCGCCCATTGCGCGCGCCGCGAAGAAATTCATGAAGAAGAAGTGGCAGTCCCAGATGATGCGATGCCGAAAATTTTCGTTAGCGAGAACATACGCGATGCAATTTCGGTCGTGCCGGAAAGAGCCGGTATTTTCGGTCGCAGACGCACGTTCGCCTCACATAGGAATCGGTCGCGAGATTTCGCTGCGCCAGGCGGGTGAATCTCACGCGCGCGCACGCGCGTTTCCTATGCAAATTTCGGTCGCCAAATTTCGGTCGCGACCGAAACGCAACACGCACGCCGCGACAAACGCTTGACAAACGTTTGTCAAACGTTTGTTTCCCACAATCTTAGACATGAGGTGATCATGACGCTATCCACGGACAAACGTTTGTCAAACGTTTGTCGGGCGGGTTGTGCCATCCGCGCCACCGCCATCATCACGATCACCAGCATCATCGTTCACAGGATCCTCGTCATCATCATCATCAGCATCATCATCATCTCATCATCATCATCAGAATGTTCAAGGTAACCAGCATTAATACCATCATCATCACCATCATCATCATCGTCTCCGTCGTCGCCGTCGTCGTTGTCGACACCGTCATCATCATACCACTCATCATCACCATCACCGTCATGACCACAACCATCATAATCATTAACATCATCATCATCGGCATTATCAACACCATCCTCGTCAACATCAGTATCATCATCACCAACGTCATCATTGACATAATCGTATTCATCACCGTCACCTTCATCACTCCAGCATCATCCTCCGTGTTACCATCACCAGTTTCATCAATATCATTTGCATCGTTATCATCATTCGCATTCTTCATCGTAGTCGGCATCGATGCCATCATCAACGTCGTCGCCATCCCCTACCGTCGTCGTCAGAATCGCGCTAACCATCATGAGCACCTTGGGGGAAATTCCTCGTCGCCCTCCTACGTCTCGTCTGCCTCGTTGCTCATCCCCTCTTTCTCCTCATTCTCCCCATCCTCTCCCAGACACTGTCGTGAATGGGTACCTCCCGAGGAGTTTGTCTAGCAGATGGTCTGACTTGCCCGCGCTCGGCAAAACCTGGTTGTTCCAGCGTTGAGCTTGCCCCCCTCCTATGTGTCCTCTCTCCCCCTCCGATGCTGAAGGCGATTATCGGGATGGCGACTACGGGGGTGGTGATGCCGATGCCAACTATGATGATTATATTGATGATGGTGACGATGATGATGGTGATGATGAGGTTGACGGTGCCGATGATTAGCATGATGCTGGTGATCATGTTGATGCTGCTGGTTTGGATGGTGATGGTGGCGGGGTTGATGATGGTGGTTGATTATGCTGCTGATGATGATGCTGATGAAGATGACGGTGATGATGATGATGCTGATGGTAAGGCAACGGCGAGCATGGCGAGAACTCGCCAAACAAACGTTTGACAAACGTTTGGCAAACGTTTGGCACGCGTTTGACAAACGTGTGACAAACGTCGTTGCAAACGTCTGACAAACGGTTGGCACACGTTGTTGCAAACGTTTGACAAACGTTTGGCAACCGTTGGGCACACGTTTTTGCAAACGCTTGACAAACGTTTGGCAACTTGTTAACAAACGATTGTCGAACGCTTTGTCTGTATATCGTGTTGGTATAGTTGAGTTCCCCAGATTGCGAAACAAACGTTTGACGTATAACAACGGGCGAAGGCGATGATTGCGCTGACATGTTTTCCACTCGCATCTGACAGTGCAGGGGCGAACAGCGCGCCTGAATGCGACATCCCGTCGCAACTCGTGGAACCTGTCGGCGAAGAGGGAACAAGGCACGCGATGTAGAACGATGCCGATGCTGATAATATTGGTGATGACGGGGATGGGGAAAAGGAGGGCGAAGGGCGGGCGAACTCCATCGCCGACAAAGGCGAATGGCACGTTTCTTGCAACCTAGTGCGCAGGGCGCGCAATCTCGAAATCCGCCTTCCCCTCATGCTAGGAGGGCCAGGATCTCGTGGGCTGTTGACTGGCATAGCCTCCTTCGTATTCTTCTCTCTTCATCCTCCGCACCCGCGCTCCCCGTGCCCCCCTACTGTTCGCATGCCCCACCATCTAGTCTCAAGCAAAGCGCGCGCCCGTCCCCCTCATCACCGCTCTCATGCTATAGCTCTTCCTCCTCCGTTTCCATGCTGACCCCGTTTCGTCCCAAACCACGGTCGTAGCCAACGCCCCCGTGCGAAACTCACCGCCCACCAAGACCACCCAACCCCCACCCCGAAGGTCACAGTTCGCCACCCAGTTTGGGGAGGGGGGTGGGCGTCGGGGCACATTGAAAACAACCGCAGTGGACCGGTGACCCCCCCCCCCCCCCCCCCCCCCCTCCAACCATATATTTGGGTATTCGGGTTAGGTTGGGGTTGCCTGGTAGGTCGCCGGGAACTGCCGCGATGTCCTTGCGGGCCACGATGGGGAAGCAGATCGCGACAGACAGGGGGGGAGGTAGTGGAATGGGGAGTGGGCAACGACGCCAGACCATTCGAACGGCGCCCGGAAAAGCCCCCCCCCCCCCCCCACCCCCCACACACACACGCACACGCGCACCCGCGCGCGCACGCGCGCGCGCCGCAACGGGCCGCGAGGGGGCCGCAAGGCGCGAGCGGACAGTCGGCGGAGCCAGCGGCGCACCTTCCCATGCGCCACGGTTCGCAAAGTTTTCGCGACAGGCCTAGTATCGGGGGCCCCATCATCGTTGTAGAAGCGATCTTTGCAATATGGCGCATCGAATCCTCGCGCATGTAGCGCCAGAACCAGCGCGGGTTCATGTGCGATGCGCCCTCAGCGATGCACCACCACATGTGGTGTTTGTTCACAATGCTCCATTTCTTCTTGTTCTCTGTTTTAACTGCGTAGGAGGAATGAACATGATACCAAATCAATGCTGACTCAACTGATGCGTTTAGACGATCTGCTGTTTCCTTGCTCATGTACATTCCAGAAGAACCCATGTAGTCGTAGTATTTGCACAAATTCTCTACCATCAATGAGCGCATCGCCTTGCGATCGCTGGCATCCTCATATTCGAGGCAGAGCTTGTACAGAACGGGCGCGAGCCATCTTTGTTCTGCAGCTTTAACGGATTTTTTCATCACGGGGTAGTCTGCGTGCGGGCTTTTGGTGTCGGCGATGCAGAAATTCAGCCCGAAGTGCGCGATCCTGTGTGGAATCTTGAGTTCATCGTACAATTCGACAATTCGCCGCCATATTATCTCACAGGCTTTCGTGGCGGGCGGTGGGAGCTGCTCATTTATGATATCCTTCAATACGTTACCTAACATATGGCTCGTGATCCCGAGATCTACACAATGCATACTGTCTAAACGGATGGAGTCGACCGTGACTCAAAAAAAACTGAAAAGACGGGATGCGTGAACGGAAAGGGCTCGCGACGTCGGAAGCGCATCCAATGCCTGGGGTAGCTGTCCTGTCGATGATCCCCAAAACGCGCGTTGGCACCAGCGTGTTTTTGCCTTATGCAGCCCTCCAACACGACGCAGGCGATGTAATGTTTTTTTTTTTTGTGGAGCTGAGTGGTGTAAACACACATTGGGCTAACGCATGTCCTGAGGAGCATCGATCCTGGCTAGGGCGTTGCCGCGCGGCCCAGAGGGCATGCATGCGCAGGGGGGCGGACAGGGCAGGGACGAGCACAAGGAGAGGGCGAGAATAGCATGGACATCGATGCTCCGCAGGGGACGGTGGGGGGAGTCAGAGGGTGGAAGGGCGGGGGAGTGGTAGGTGGTCTGTTCCAGAACAGACGGTGGGCGGGGCGGGCGGAATAGGCGGGGCAGGAGCGCGACGACAATGCGGGAAACGAAGGTATGGAGAGCGGGGGGGGACAGGATTAGGGGGAGGAATGTGGATAGGAAGCGAGGCAAGAGAAAAGAAGGGGAGGAGTGGAATGGGGGGGGGCAGAAGCAGGGGGAGTGGCAGTATGAACAGGCTCAGTGGGGCACCCCTGCGCGGGGTCAGGGCTAGGGGGTTAGGGGGGGGGGGCTTAGATATAGACGTTGCTCGCTGGGCGCGCGCGGTAATGCCTCGAACGTCTTGCACGCGCATTCCCTTGGCGAAGCTGTTCCACGGCAGCGTCGCGCGGTTGGCTTCGCAGAGGAAGCGCATCTCATGCGCATTCGGGTGAGGGCAGCCGGGATGCTGGCTAAAAAACTCCATGTCGCCCGGCGGCGTTGGTCGCAGTCCGGAACGCACGCGCGCTCACTGCCCCTAGGTTTTAACTTGCTTTCCAAAAAAGAGGCCAGGTGGGAAATCAGAGCTGCAATGGTAAATCGGAGCGCTTCGAACTGCGACCACAGCCTAAAATCGCGTGCAGGAACGCGCGATATGGGAGGTCTCGGCTGCACAAATACTGACCAGCCTGACCCCGATGGCGAGAACTTTCTGGAAACGGTCGGCCGAGCCAGTCCGCTGCAGCCACTGTTCGCTGCCCCATGCTCTGATATGATGTTCCCGCATGTGGCCCCCCACATAGCACCCCCCTCGCTCCCGCTTGATTCGCCGCTCTTTCCAGTGCCCCGCAACCCCCCCTCCATTCTGACCTTCGTCAAAAAATCTCAATGCCCCTTCGAGCATGCGGAATGGATGAGCCCCTGCATCTCTGGTCGGGAATTTCCCGCTCGCCAAAGAATTCAGAGACCATGTCATGACGCGCCATATTTCGAGCCATGTGTCGAAACCATCATGCTGCTGCTTCAAGGTAGCTGAGTAGGGCCAGCCCGCGATGAGGAAACTGAATGCCCGAGTCGACCCTAGAGCCAACAAGCTTGTGAACGAGACAGTCATGAGGAAATCGTTGTTCTGCATTTCTGCACCATCTCCGTGTATCCGAAGCGGGATGCAACACCGAGAGTAGTTTGGAACCCGCCAAACGGGGTGATTCTTCATCCTAGGGTCGTCCCTTGAAGCGCCACCCCAAAACTCTTGCATTGAATCAAGGCCCATCATCTCCCTAAACTCGTCAGGATGCGATCGAAACAAAGCAGAGGACATCTCGTGCGGAAGTAAAATGCAGCACGGTGATTCAAGTATTTGTAATGTTTTCGGGTGGCGACAATAAACGTCAAACTCTTCAGGTTCTGGAAACGGGGTCCCGCGTAGGTATTTCTTAGTTAACTGTTGATGCACGTTTGAAGGACACCTCCCCCAGGGCCCCATTGATGCTAGCTCCCTCACCTCGCTGTGAGATGTCAGGCCGCCCTTATGCGCCGCGAGGGCATATCTCTGAACTTCTGCGCCGTAGAGTTTGCCCCGCGACCATTCCCTCAACGGCATAGAAGCGAACGCTGAAAATTCAGGGCGGCCCCGCCCATCGACATCCTTGCGGGCGCTAGTTTCAGACTCCTCGGAGTCAGGGGGCGGATCGGGATCGGGGCGTCTCTTCGTGCGCCGCCGCATGGCAGCGCGCGAACTCGAGCCCGCGCGGGCTCGGAAACGCAATAGGCTGTGCGATTGGCGGCCATTGTGGCGGTGTCCAACAACACCCGTCGAGAGCGCCCTTCCCCAGACCATCATCCTTCCTCCCCCTCCTATGTCCAGCCCCCAAAAAAATCAATTGCCTTCCTCCGTTCCCCCCGCCTCTCCATGCTGCGCACCCCTCCACGCATTGAATTGCTCCCTCGGGCAGCGTCATTCCAATCTGAATCTTGGTCGCGTTCACCCCCCGCACACCTTCCAGACGCAGCGACAACTCCTTGTCCTCTTACGAACCCGCGTTTGCACCGCTAGCCGAGCGAGCGATCAGCGAACGCATGTCTGTCTGCCAGGGGGGGGGAGGAGAGGAGGAGGAGGAGGAGGAGGAGGAAGATGAGGGGGAGGAGACGGAGGAGGAGGAGGATGAGGAGGAGGATCGAGAATCTCGAGGAGGAGTAGGAGGCCGAGAAAGACGGGAAGAACTGGCGGGCTGGTCGCACTGGCTGGGCAGTGAACGAATTGGCTGGCTGGCTGCACTGGCTGGCTGGCTGCGTGCCAGCGGGCGCGGCGGGAACTCACTTGGACTCAACATCGGCACGCTCGATGACTTCAAACACCTCAATCTGATCATCAGTGTCGGGGGTGGCGCCGTAGTCGGCCCAGCAGAATGGCACCCGCGTAGCGGGATCATTGACGTCGAACGCGTTCCAGGCAGTCGGCGAGATCCACTTAGATTCGTCCTTTGGCTGCCAGCCGCGCTGAACCCACGCGGCCTCGCCATTTGCATCCCACGGCAGCTGGTCGCCGTGATCGATGCTCTGCTTCGCGAGCTGCTTGTCGCACTGCTGGGTGGGCTGCGCAATCTTGTTGAGCGAATCGCACTGTGTTGCGGCATTCCCCTTCGCGCTGTCCATCTTCACGCTGGAGTTGTCGAGCAGGGGGCCCTTGATCTTCTGCAGCTCCATCGTGACCAGGTCGGCCCTCGAGTCGTGATACTGGGGGGTCAGCAAGTTGGCCGTTCGCTGCCCCTCTGATCTGCCAGGGCTGAGCGGCGCGTGCTTGGTGTGAGCGATGGCCTTGGTGACTTTCACCTTCTGGGCGTGCATCGCCTTGGCCAGCTCCGTGATATTGATGGCCTGCGCCCCCACTTCGTCGGCGAAGCTGTTGGTCGTGATCAGTGCGATCTCGCCGCAGCTGGTCGGTGATGTTGCCATGGCTGGTGCGCTGCACTGGTGTCGGTAACCTCCTGAGGGGTAGGTCATGACTGCTGGCGCAGTTGAACCTAGGGAAATGGCTACGTATGAAGACGAGTGCCGATGTGCCTGCGTCGTTGCCCTAGACGTCGTTTCCTCAGCAGCATCGCGCCCCGCGATCATGACCGTTGTTTCCAGGAAGGAGGAGGGGGAGGGGGGGGGGAGGAGGAGGAGGACAATATATGGGGGGATGCGGGACTACCTGGATGGATTCCCTGAACGGATTACTTGGAAAGAATGCTCGATTACTTGTGAGCTCTCTCCACATGATTGCACCCTCACTCTAAACCTAACTGCCACTGCGATGCCACAGTACCAGAAGACCCCGAAGCCAACACCCCGACTGGCCCACAAGGGCGCCGCACGGTCCCAGGACTCAGGAGGCGACAAGCTGTTCAGGGGTGTTTCCCCCAAGCTGGCCACCCTGACAATCAAATGCGTCAGAGGCGCCACTCAATGCACCACGCGCCTCGCACCTGCGCGCCCAAAGTGTAACCCCATATCCCGTGTCATATCCCCCTTTAACGCATATGTGTTTTTGCGATAGTGACCCTTTCCCTACTTAACTTAATTTACTTATTGTTCACTGTCTCGTTTACGCGTCTTTTGAGACAAATTACATATTCGAACTGAGCACGTGACCCGAATGTATTCTGGAACCTGATATAGTTTGGTCGTGTCCTGGAACCAGATAATTTGGTCATATCCTGGGCCCGGAACTAGACTCCTGGCATCGCTATTTGCTTCCACGAGCTCTGCCGCAGCGACCGTCATTGAGCCTCGCTGCACACAGTGAGCACCAGTGAGCCTGGCATCGCTTTCAGTAGGGTACTGCGCGTGCTCATCGAACGCTCGCTGGAAACCATGAGCCTCGATGAACGATCATCTAACGCTCACTGGAAACAGTGGGCTTCGATGACCACTCATCGGACGCTCGCTGGAACCAGTGAGCCTCAATGAGCTCCGCTGCTAATCAGTTCGGCAGGCTAACTTGAAATTGAAATGCTCGTGCATTTCACGGGCAAAGCGCGCGCGGATCTGCGCAACAAGCAGTAACATGACAGACAGACAGACACATAACCATGCATGCATACGTACGTACACACATGCAGATGTATGCATACATATAGGTGTACATATACCAGTATGTGTAAACGCGTATGTATGTGTATGTACTACACATATGTATACCCGTATGCAATATACATGCGCGTGTGCACAGAGAAGCGTACACACCACCAAACGTGTGTAACTATCTACACATATACATACAAGTGTATTGCACGTAGTACCCAGTCATGATCACATCAATGTCGAGCAGAGCCCAGATCCGTATGACGCCTCTCAAGCGGCAGCGACTCACGGGTGCAGAAACCTGATCTCCCTGCAACCATCTACGAAACGATCTTCAGCTGCTTCACGGCGGCGAACGCATTGTACATGTTGTTGCAGGCCTTCTGCATCCCCACCAGCGACGGGCTCTCCTCTGTCTTCAAGTCCCCGAGCACGTCGCGGTTCTTGCGAACGTCCGTGAGCACCTGGCATCGGCAAGGGCAGCCCCCAGTTCGTGAGCTCCTACCCCCAGGGATTCGCGAGAATCCATGGGGCGATCCCTTTGCTCGAGCATTAGACGACATCGAATTGCGAATTGCAGGGCCGACGCGCAAGGGTTTAGAGTCTAACGTTTAGGGCGTAGGGCTTAGATCGTAGGGTGTAGGGGTGCAGGTTGTGGGGTGTGTGACCAGTACTTGCCCTACGCTTGCCCCTCCTCCTATGCGTGCCCCTTCTGTTCATGTACTGGTTGGGGTTGGAGGGCGTGGGGGGGCACGGGGGGCGGTGGGAAGTGGGTAGAGGATGGGCATGCGCACCCCGCGTGCCCATGTCATATCCATATTTCTACTTGCACTCGTGGAGGGCGAGGCGGAGTTGGAGGGGGCGGGGGGGGGGGGGGCTCTTCTGAACGACGCAAGGGAGAGGGGGGGGGGCATAGGAGGACGAGGATGCACTGGCGCCTTCTTGGCCTTCTCGAGCTGGTCCTTCTTGACCTTGTTCGCAGCCTTATTGATGTCCTGCTGAAGCTTCTCCGCGAGGCCCTGGGGCGAAGGCGAAACGCTCCGCGAGCGAGAGGGCCCGCCCACGTGAAAGCTCGAGTAGGGGATCGACTACATAATTGATGCGCACCGAAATTGACGCGCCCTTCGAAACTACAAAAACTAAATCGGATGGTCCGCACAACTGCGGGGCATTCCACGTTTTTTTGTAGATCCGAAGGGCGCGTCATTGGGGTACACCAACTATGTAGTTGACCCCCTAGGCGAAAAGCTGGGAAAAGGAACACGGGGCAGCACGTGGCCGCCACGTGGGGAATGCCGGAATGGGCGGCGAGGGCGCCCGTTGCATTCGCGGCGGAAATCCCGAGGGGGCGCGCGACGGTCAGCTTAGACCGCATGCGAAAAACAACCATCCACGGACACGCGCATTCCCTGAACGACGGCCAGCCAGGATGCGACATGTTTGCAACTGCCATGGCGCCGTCGAGGCGAGGTACATGTTCGACATGGTGTCGACGGCGACCTGGTAGTTCATCATCTGCGGCTTGCCCATCGCAAGCACGTCCTGCCAGTCGGAGATCTTGACCGACTTGGCCTCATTGGAAAGCGGTGGCAAACGGCTCCGTGGCCCGTCCAGAAGGCCCAACCCAGTGAAGGAGGGGGCGAACAAGTGGGGGGGGAGGTGGAGGGGGTGCGTGGGGGGCGGGCGCGGAGGAAGCAGGACGAACACACGCGTTGGAGGGAGGGCGGTGGGCGATGGCGGCATGGGGGGTGGGGGGCGCGCGGGGCGACGGGGAGTCAGGACGAAGAGGGGGGCGCGCGGGTTCACGCGCGTTGGCGCGGGGGAGTTGAGAGTGCGAGGAGGTGGGGGCGAGGAAGCGGGTTGGGGCGAGTCGGAGAAGCAGGAGGAAATAATCGGAGGATGCGGAGGTGGAGAAAGATGATGACAACGACGGCGGGAAACAACCATCCGCGCCTTCGGCTTCGCTGCAACTCCGCGACCGCGACCGCGACCGCGGCCGCGATTTTGACTGCCTGTCTCCTCGGGCTCATCATCATGCTCGTCGTTGCTCTCGTAGCCCATGTTCTGGAAATCGCCTCCAGATGTTTTATATGTCGTCATCGGTCCAAGCAGCAGCGTAGCTCCTGGCGCAATTTTCTCAGGTGGTGCAACATGGCGCACCATGGTTTCCAGGGACCGATCGGTTTGCGAACGATGGGCGGGCAGTTCCCCCAGCCCAGCAGCAAAACGACGCAGCTACGCCTTCGTCAACGCTAAGCTCTGTCGCGGTCTTCTCAATACTCTCCCATCTTGCCCTCTCTGCCCTCTCTCGCGTTCTCTCTCTCTCTCTCTCTCGCCCGACCACTCTCCCCTCTCTTCTCTCTCTCTCTCTCTCTCTCTCTCTCTCTCTCTCTCTATGTATCTCTATGTATCGCCCTCCGCCCCCCCCCCCATGTGCACGTATCAAGTTACACTGCTACATATACGCATACATGCAACTATGTTTACATATCTATGTCTAGCTATATTCATAGCATCAATATCTCTATCTCTCTCTGTTTCCGATCGGGTTGTGGCTCCCAAATATCGTTGCAAGCGCGCGCATGTACTTCTACCTGTGCATATACATCACATTGCACATGCGTGCAACCACCACACACAAACAATATGTACGATGTGTGTGAACACATGTGCCGTAGATGTCGGTACATGTGTATATCTGTATATTTATATACATACACAATGCCCGACACCCCCTACCCTCTTCGCGCACGCGTGGCAGCAATAGCCCCGCTGCAACTGGCAGTGCATTACCAACAGCTACTAACAACGCATCGCGCTGGCCCCTCCTCTCCATGCACCCCAGACACTGCCAGCTGCAGTGGGGCTCGTTACACTACCCCGGGTACTGCCAGACACTACCAGTTGCCATACCTCTCGCTAAGCATTCTGAAACAACTAAACAAGTCAATCCTCTGCGGATGTCCTCGACCATCTTGGCGGACCCCAGGCCAGACGACAGGTTGTGGAACTCGTCGTTGTCAATTGCCTTCCGGCCGCGCGCGGTGCCGACCTTGTCACGCCTGAACGACTTCTCGTGCTCGTCCTCCACGTCGAGGTACTGCCTCCTCTTGGGATGGGCTGGGTCGCGCCTGACCTGGGCTGTAGGCCAGCCAGAATTACCCCCCCTGGAAGGAGGAGGGGGGCTGACAAAAAAGGATGAGGAGGAGAAAGGTGTCCATCCTCATCCTTCTTGTCTCTCCTCCTCCTCCTCGTCGTCCTCCTCCTCCTCCTCCGCACCCCCCCTCGTCACTGGTCCCTCCTGGGGCCTGGGCTGTAGGTCAGCGAGGACTCCAACCCGTCCAAATGGAAGGAGGGTGGGGTTGACGGAAAGGATTTGGAGGAGGAAGATGGTCCATCCTCCTCCGACTCGTCTCTCCTCCTTTCCCTCCCCCTCCTCCTCCTTCTCCTCCTTTGCCCCCCCCCTTCGTCGCGGATTCCTCTCGGGATGGCCTGGGTCGCACTTAGCCCGCGCTACTGGCCAACGGGAAATGGCACCCCCTCTCGATGGAAGGAGGGGGTGCATTAGAACGATGTTGGGTGGAAGGTGGTCCATCCTCCTCCGTCTTGCCCCCCCCATCCGTCCCCCCCCCTCGTTTTGCAACTTCTTGTTAGTTGGCATCCAGTGCGACCTTGATGGATCCAGCCTCCAGCCGCTCCTCCGCCTCCTCCTCGCCGTATTTGTCCAGCATCTGCTTCCACGGCTTCCAGACCGACTTGCGCTTGATGCCCTCGCTGGTCGTGGTGCTGACCGAGAGCTCCCAGAACGTCTCCTGCATCGATGGGTCCTGCAGAACTGCGATGTTTAAACTGAGCGCTTCGGAGATCACGCGCGGGTCTAGATCTGCCAGGGCCCTCGTGCCCATTCATTTGGGGGCGGGGCGAGAGAAGGATGAGGACGTGATGGGACACCCAGGGGGCAACCGCTAGAGCTGTCAAGCTGATACGGTTCCGAGGGGTTTAGCAGTCAGGATCGCGTTCCCCCGCGGACCAGGAAGAGGAGGGGGGCGCGCAGGGGAAGGAGACAGTTGCACGTCAAGGGGATGTTCAACTGCGACGCTACGTGCGAGTGTGCACGGATGCCCTTGGACATGGAAGGCGATTGCACTTGGCTTGGTAGGCGAGCATGCCGTGGCACGATATTGGCCGACGTAGAGTAAGCGAGGTTGGGCAAGTAGATGCAAGTGGTCAGTCGTGGTGGCGGGTGGTTTAGGGATGCGCTTGAGGCAGACATCGATAGAGTAGGTTGGATGAGTTGGTCCGGTGGGGCAGCTGGACGGGCGTGTGAGGTGTCACATATAGATGGTTGGATGGGAAGATGTTGATATGGGTGGGGCAGGGAGGAACCTACAAACAAACGCCGAATGCGTCCTTGAGCCATGCCATCACGTACCCGAGCTTCGCCTTGTTCTTCCCCTCCCGCACGCCCAACTTGTCGGCCTCCTCGAAGGCCGTGGAGACACGATCGTTGTCTTTGCGGGCCGTCCTGAATTGGTTGTGCAGGAGCTTCACTTCCCCGGCTGTAAAGATTGCGCACAGCTGGGTCGGTTCGGCCCCGTCGCCATATTGCCTGACAAGACGCTTTGATGGTGCACCGTCGCGAGCGCACGCGAGCGCGCGCCTGCGGTCGGGCCAACACGGGCGGCGACGAGGACGATGGGGATACGTTAGATGTCGTTTAATCGGCACTTGTGTTGGGCATCTTCTTCGCCACCCTGCTGATGCCCCACGGCATCAACAGGGTGGCGAAGACGATCGCATGCATCGCAGTCATCGCATCCTCGTTCGCGTCGGCCTGCTAAGTATCCACGTCGTTACATGCGCCCCTGATATCATCCCCACGTGTGGCCCGATCACAAGCGCGCGCTCGCTCTCGCGACTGTGCGAACATTCAAAACGCAAGCCTGAAGAGCTCCTTCCTCTCGTTGAACGACTTGCCCTCCGCCTTGCGGACCAGCTCGGCGGTGGACTTCCTGCTCGACGGGTGCTTGTTGCACGTTATCTGGCATGTAAGCGCACGACGGGATGACCACGATGAGGCGACGACGAGGCGGGAGAGGTGGACAGGGCACAGGGCGGGTGGGCTAACGAGTTACCATAAATAATCACTGCATGGAGTGGCGCACGACTTAGCGCGCAGGGCATCGGGGCCGCCGATGCCCGTTCGGGCCCCCGGTCCAGCAAATCTGATTCGTCGAGGAAGGGGGGGGGGGGGCGACCTGCACTCTTGGACGGAGAGGTTCGGGGCATCGCATGGAACGGCTGTTGTTGCGACGAGGCTTGGGTGGCTCAGCTCATCTACATCGAACCAAACTCTGGAACAATAGCATTGTTCAAAACCGCGTGCACCTCCGCTCTCTATTCAATGTGCTTCTACGAGCCGCTTCAATAATATCCAGACGTCCCCTTGTCACCGTACACGGCCAAGGTGAGCTCGCCCTTGCCCTTGCTCTTGCCCTTATGCTTCGACTGCGCGACGCCCTGCTTCTTCGGCTGCGCCTGCGTCTTGGCGGTCCTCTTCAAGTTGGCCTGACAAGGAGGATGCACGCTTTGCAAATTCACGTGCGCGGCAGCCGCCGCGAGCAGCCCCTTTTCAAGTTGCGAACTGACGCGGCGCACAAACCGCTGCGCCAGTTTGCAACATTAAAGGGACAACTCGCAACGCCTGCCGCACAATCCAACTGGTCACAACTAAACCCAAAGCGAACCTTGATCACTGGAGCACCCCGTTTCGAGCCCTTCGGAGGCATGGCGGAATCTGCCAGCGCACCGCGAGTATAATCAAGGATATGCTCGGCGTCCCCGCCTGGAGCCAAATTAACTCGAACACGCCGCCACTGAAATTGGCGAGGTGGTACTTGCCGAGCGTGTTGAGGGAATATGTTGCAGTGTGTTGTGTGCGAGGTTCACGCCACAACGATACAAATACGTGCACGTGTGCCGCACTCACCTAACACTACAATCCTAATTGTAGGTACTAGGGCATAGCCAAACCATGTAATTCATAACGCATGGACACGTATTTAAATTAGTTCGTGCAAAACCAATTACCAGGTTTGAACAATATTTTTAGTATTGAAAAATAGGCACCAAACGTTTGACAAACGTTTGTCAAACGTTTGCAAAACGTTTGTCTCGACCGACAAACGCTTGTCAAAAACGACAAATGTTTGCCGTTTGTGACAAACGTTTGACAAACGTTTGACAAACGTTTGTCGCCGACATTTCACATGCAAGTGTTATGTGCGACGTGGTGTTGAAATATTCACAAAACTGATTACTAGGTGCTTGTATTCCGAACATTTGCGACGCACGTGCATATCTATTTATGGGCTCACAACCTGCATAACCCATTGCGTATGGATCGCCCATGCGTGGCAACATGCTTATAATTGTCGGTATGAATGGGCGACGCATGCATGCATATTGTTTGATTTGGCGATTGTTAGTAATATGCCAGAGTTCCTGTAGTTACTTGACGCCCACAGTTTGTATTGTTGCCCCCATGCCTCGCCTGCACCTTAGATTGATTCCCCCCTCGGTGTGTGACCGCATATGTTACGCATTACTATGCGCGGCAAGTGGACGCCCAGTTATTCGACCCCACAACGTTGCAATATGGTGCCAGCTTGTACCATGGCTGGCACGTTGACATTAGAAGGTGTGGCCCCGCGGGTGCCCAATGGCGACGCGGATGACTGCGAGGAGGAGCTGGGAGGACATGCTCAATAGAGGAAGGATGATGATGAGCACGGGAAAGGAACGCTGATATAATTGCGATGCCCCCGCGTTTTGGAACGAGAGCTCTCCAGGGGCGGGGGGGTGGGAGGGTGTGGCATGAACAGGGTGCACGGGCTACCAAACCGATCGACGTTGTCTTGGCTTGTGTTGTCGCCACCCTGCTATCCGCATCTCCTGCAGTCGGGGCGCTGGCCCAAGGAATCCTAACTGAGGAGCGGGGGCCCTTTTCCCATGCGTTAAACTTCGGCGTTCAATCGAAAGCTTACTGAACACCTTAAGGAGACTCTGACACACGTAAGGAACACCAATCGCCCTCCCAACGACATTCGTTCCTTCTTCAGCGCCCCGGCTGCCAATTCTACAAGAAATCTGCAACGCATACCTCCTCGACCCTGAGGCTAGCAGGGTGCACATCGGAGTTCCTGGCTCAGTACGACGATCCTGGGACTTGTTCGACATCGGGCGATGAGTCCCAGCGCATCGTGGTGCACGCCACATCCATTCTGAGAGCTCTCCTACTCTTCAGGCATAGCACGTTCAGACTCTGAGAGTCGCATACGCACATGCAAAATGTCACCGAACGTGCACAGCACAGGCAACTCGCAATCGAAGCGCATTGTCTGCCGAGCCTGCAGCGTGCATTCCTGCGCAGCCCCCAATCGCGACACATGTCATGCCACGTCGCTGCAAAGACGCTGACAGCACAGATACTGTACACTCAAAAGCTGCGGCGGATAGATCAATCCCGATCGGCTGCCAGCATCTGAGCACGGAGCAGCGCAGTGGAGCATTTGCTCAGCTTCTTCGAGCAAGACTGCTTCATTATTTTCATGAGAAGCTTGGCGTGCTCTGGGGCATGCGACGCGCTGCACTCTACGAAAAGACGACGCTTCTGCTCAGCATCGAAAAAAAGAGAGTAACTCTTGTGGGTCCCATAAACAGCAACGATGTCCCCCATGATCGGGTGCTTCCAGCTCCTGACCAGGGGCTCGCTGTCCACGGCAACATTGTCCTCGATCAACTTCTTGGAGCTGCCCGTCTTGGGCGTCCTCTGGATGGCGACCTTCCCAGTGGGCGTCTTCTGGATGACGGCCGTCTGCTTGAGCGTCTTCTAGATGGCGGCCTTCTCCTTCCTCGTCATCCGGATAGTGGCATTCCCCTTCTGGATGGTGGCCTTATCCTTCTTGATGGTGGCCTTCTCCTTCTTCAGCTTCTGTATGACGGCCTCTCAGAGACAGCGGCGGGTTGGGGGCGAGGCGCCGCAGCTGCTCCCTCCTCTTCGTCTTCCTCCTCATCCTCCTTATCATCCTCAGCATCATCATCACCATCATCATCATCACCATCATCATAATCATCGTCAACATCATCATAATCATCAGCATTATCATCATCCTTATCATCGCCATCATCTTCATCATCATCATCTTCATAACCACCACCATACTCAGCAGTATCATCCTCATCAGCATCGCCCTCCCCACCGCTGCTATCCTATCACTGGTCTGCATCGTCGGTCGAATCTGAAACGGTCTCCGAATGAGCTGGGGTCCCACGGGCGCAACTAACCCAATCTGGAACGCCCATCGGCCAATCCAATCAGTCATTGCACGTACCAGTTCGCCACCCTACCTACGCTTTCCGAACGAACCAGCAGCGCGCTCGAGCTGGGCCCACGACCGAACGCGCAGACACGGATAGCCACAACATCCCATGACCACAGTTGCTTTCCCATTCAAAGAACCTGCCCCGCGCCTTCCTCGCCGGCATCTGGTCGGCCATCTTTGCCATGGCCAGTAGACGGGACGGGTCCTCGGCGCCGTTCTCGGGCGGCGTGGTGTCTTGATCATGCACGTTCTTCTTCGCGGTGCTCTTGACCGCGGCGGGGGTCTTCACCAGCCACTGGCAGACGTCCTGGCGCGGTGGCGGGAGGGGGGCCCGTCTGACGGGAGGTTGCCTCATCCTCACTTTCCCCCTCGCTCCTCAGCCCTCTTGCCTCCCTCGGTCATTGCCCTTCGCCTCCCTCCTTTTTTCCTAGTCAGTCCATCATCTTATGTCAACGTCCCTCTTCGTATTCATCCCCCGTCCTCCGCCCCCCCGTCATATGTCCGCCCTCTCACTCTGCAAGTCAGGCGTGCATCGTCGAGCCTCCATTCGACACGGTCCAGGGCCGCCGCGATTCGGACAGCCCCAGAAATATGATGCGCACGCACGTCATCATTCCGAAAGACAGCTGCCCTGACAACTTAAAACCGAGTACGATTACACATGGTGGTGAAAGGGTTGGAGATGATGACGATGTTGATGATGATGATGTTGATGCCCATGTTGATGATGTTGATGATGATTACCGAGATGACGCTGATGATGTTGTTGATGGTGCTGATGATGGTGATGATGCGAAATTCACAAGCACAACATGATGCTTAACTTCCCGTCAACGTGCACTCCGTCCACTGCGAGTGCATTGCGTTGGCTCCCCACGAAGAAGAAAATGAATGAAAGTTCCTCCAGTGCAGTCAGGGCGGGTGCTATGTTGATTTGAACCACCACTCGCCCCCCTCCATGTCAAAGCGCTGGGGTATCTGGTTAAAAATGATGACGCTGCCCGGCCGCAGTGGAGGAACTTGTTGCACCTGCGTGCACGGGCAGCGCTTCAGTCCCTGAAGCGGTCAAATTTCAGCCAGTACGCCAAGTTCATCATCTCATGATCGCTGAGCTCGGGTGTCTCGGCCGTTCCTCCACCCTGCGTCAACATCGATGTTTGTTCGCGCTGCTGCTCTGGCATCTTCGGGATCGTCGGCTCGTGGTTCTTCGGCTGGTTCGGCCGCGGCGTGCACGATGGCGCAGCCATGTTCTGGGCCCTTCGGCTGGTCCTCCAGCGGCTTCGGGGTGTCGGCCGACGGTTCCTCGAGGTGCTGCGCGAGCTTCGTCTCCTGCTCTGTGCCATTCTGGCCACGACTCTCCTGTCCAGCCTCGGGACTTGGTGGCTCTGGCTGCTCCACGGGGGGCTGCGTGTCCGAGCCCATGTCGCCACGCGGAGTCTGGCCCTTGACCCAGGCCCCGAGCTCGAGAGGCTGGGGTTCTGGACTGCTGGCGGCCTCGGCTGGCTGGGTGCCAACTTTGAAGCCAAGCTGGCGCGCCATGATCCGCTCGGCGGGCGATGGGCACACCTCCGCCCAGGGCACGTCGGGCCTCGACGTCCAGGAAGAACTGCTGCTGCGCGGGGGGCGCGTCGAACTCTCGCGCTTCGCCTGACGCCGAGCGTACTCCATGGCCCAGTCGTCTGCCGTGCTGCATGGTGCTGGCGCCCAGCTCGGCAGAAGATCGGACTGCGCCTCATCGGCTGGCTTCTGGCTGACCTGCTCGGGCGGGCTCGTCTTCTCCCTCAGGCGCCGTCTCTTGGGGGTAGCCGACGCGTCCTAGCGTTCGACAAAGATAGGCCGAGGGGGGTGTCGACGATGAGGAGTGCGAGTACGAGAATGGGGCGGGAGCTTTGAAGGCGAGAAGGGGAGGGGCTATCACAGGCGGAGGTGCGCCAAGGGCAGGAGGAATAAGAGTCCGAGTGCGAGGGCGAGAAGGAGGATGAAGGCACCGATAAAAATGAAGAGGGAGGGTGGTACAGGCCATCGATTGCGGTGCCGCTCCTCCGAAGAAATGGTCTCGCACGATCCGCTGTTCTCAACAGGGCGACTGGACGCTGGCATCGGAGACTCCTTCGGGGCCTGGTTGGCTGGATCTGCCATGTAGAGGCCGCGAATGATCTCGGCGCACTTCTGAACGAACTGAATCGGAAACTCTGGCATGAATGCGCCTCTGATCGCGGGCGCAGCTTGGAACTCGTAGCTTGATGGTTTTGCCTCGGAGGGCAACAGAAATCACAGCGGAAGTTTGCAATGGGGGTGGTGCAACGGGGACGCGGGCACCCATGTAGGGTTCGACGGGGGGGGGGGGTATTGGGTGTGCCACCGAGTATTTCTGTTCCCCCCAGCGGCCTTCTCCAGACCCCTGAACGCCGCATCATCAGAAATAATGTGAATCTCCCCGAGTGTATCGCCTCCAAAACCACCGAGGCACGTGAGACTCGTGACGTTGGCAACCAAGGTCCGCAAGCAATGCACTGGCTTGTGCACCCACAGGATCGACGGCTTCGGGTGCACCCACGCTTGATGCACCTGAAGCCGAAAATCGGAACATATCCTCAGTGATCCTGATGTCGACGTCCACCTCCCCCTCCTGCTCTTCCGTTCCTCCTTTCTCCCCCCCTCCTCGTTGATTTCGCCCTGGGTGGGCATTGAATTTAGATCTCAGGCACCCCCCGAAGCCAACAAATGAGCCCGACAATGGTGCACCGCTCGACCTGGAGGTTCGCGTCGTGTATGAGCTGCTGGCTAATGTCCCCCCCTGGGTTCTCTTTGGTCCTCGACTGCGCGGCTGCGTCCGAGGGGAGCCATGTCGCAGTCAAGGGCGTAAAGAACACGGTGCCCCCCTGCTGGACGCGTAGGCTCAGCTCGAGGAGGTGCGCGAAGCCCTCGTCCCCCAAGACGTCGTGCTGGCGGCCGTAGAGGTCGTTGTAGGGTATGCTCGGGCCGAACAAGCTGCACCCCTCGGAGATAGACGTGGACCCAATCACCTCCAGGCACACAAGGTCGCGCCGATCGGGCTGGAGCGCGGCCAGGAACGGGGCGCACGCCTGGAGGATGAAGAGGAGGAGCTTGTCCTTGCTCGCCTTCAGCTGCGCCCAGCGGTCGGCCAAGAACATATGCTGGGCAACATCGTCCAACCCAGGCTCGTCGCCCTGCTGGCCATCGGCGGACATGCTGGTGACGGCAGGGGCCTGAAGGGCCCCAGAGGGCGCCGCCTGGCGCCTGGCCAGGGCTCTGCCTGGCACTAAGAGCCAAAAGTGATCCACGGAAATTCTACATCTTTCGGCGGCAACTCATGGGAGCCTCTCATGCCATATTGTCGGCTCTTGCGAATCGACGCCAGTCAGCGCTAGTCAACGCTAGCCGACGCGAACTCGACGCTAATTCGACGCTACTCGAGGCTGGCCGACACAACGTCGGCGCTATCTCATCGACTCCCAGACGCTAGTCGACGCTAAAGACGGAATACAACCAATATTTTCCGTTGCCTCCTTCATTCACCTTCTATTGTCCGATGCGTTACCATCCGATTTCTGTATGTTCTCGCATCCACTCCCATCCGCTCTCTTTTGCCCGTCCTCGCCAGCCACCGCGGATTCCTCCCGCCCTTTGCCCCTTCCCTTCCTTCATTTCTGTGTCTGGGGGCGTAGGGGTTTAGGGGCCGCAATGTGTTTCGAGCGGGGTCGGGGTGGGGCTTGTTTGCCCCCCGATGTCCGCTGGGGGGGGGGCCCTGTTGCGGCTTAGGCCCCATGGGGTAGTTTGGAGGGGCTGGTGTCGGTAGGGTGGATCGGGGCCTGGCGAAATATGAGGTGGGTTGGCAGCGGGCGGCGAGACATGATGCTGCTGATGATGATGGTGGTGATGATGCTGATGATGATGATGATGATGATGAGGAGGAGGAGGAGGAGGAGGAGGACGAGGAGGTGGAGGAGGAGGGGGGGAAGAAGAGAGAGGGGAGGGAGGGAGGAGGAGGAGGAGGAGGAGGAGGGCGATGGAGGGGAGGATGGGAGGAGGGCGACGTAGCACACACCCCCCCCTCCGCCCCCGCGCCTTCCGCCTCCTACTCCTGCGTTTTCCTCCGCGTCCTCCCCCTGCCTCCCTCCCTCCCCTTTTTCCTTCCTCTCGTTTTCTCTCTCTGTCTCTGTCTCTGTCTCGTTGTCGGAGGTGGAGGAGAAGGAGGAGAGGAGGAGGAGGAGGAGGAGGAGGAGGAGAAGGAGGAGGAGGAGGAGGCGGAGGCAGGAGGAGGATGAGGCACGAGGCAAGAGGCAGGAGGAGGCAGGAGGCAGGAGGCAGGAGGAAGGGGGATGGGAGGGGGAGGGGAGGGAGAACCAGGTCGGAACCCCCCTGGGGGCTGCCAAGGCGCGCGGCCGTAGAACCAGGCCCCGCGCGCGGAAATCATATTGGGGCAAAGAGTTGCCAACAGTTTTGAAACAAAACACCGCCAAGAGCAGGTAGGTCGGAGGTGTGCATTTAAATTTCGCACCCTCGATTTCGCGAGCGGCACTGTCGCTATCTGGTGGTTGCATGTGCTTATAATGGTCGGCCCCATCGCTCGTGGGTCTCTTTCGCCGGTGACTGTACGATGTTATGTATCTTATGCTCAATACGGCAAACATAAGCGAACCCATATAACATCGACGGGTCAACACTGAATTGTAAGGGGCGTGTGCCACGTGTCGGTTGGCCAGGGTGGTCGCTAGCCGCTAGACAGAGGTCTTGCTATGTCTTTTGTTGAGGCCCTGGGTGAAGCCTGCGACGCTTTGGGCGGGCGCTGGTGAGCTTTGGAGGCGCTGTTTGGCTTGGCGCAGAAGGAGCCGCATGGCGTCGTACTCCCCCGCGAGAATGCCAAGGCGCGGTAGGGGGGCTCTGCGGGACATTCCAAGCGACCATCCATGCGGTTCGCCACGGAGCCGCAGAAAACATGCCTCGTTTTGATAAGTCGGCCGACGCAACACATGTAACACCTTCGAGGGGCGCCAGGGAGTCCCGCCGAAGCGGAGCAATAATGAGAGGTGCTGGAGCTACGATCCGCTTGAGCAGCACAGCTGGGCACGCCTTCCGCTCGCGCTCGCTCGCTGTTTCGTTTTGGGGTCGACCACCACAAGGGGGGGAGCACATGGGGCACGCATGCGCGCGGAAACCTTGACACTGGTGGCGAAGCTGCCCGGGTCAGCGTTTGGCCTTCATCGGTGATCAAGCGCTCTGGGTTTGAGTATCGGGACCCGTGCACTTCTGAGACCCCTGCGGCAATTGCTGAGCATTATTTCGCAGCCCGCAAGCTGAAGCAGGGTTAGTCGATTTGCAGCCGCGGGCCACATGAAATCTGCATGCAGTACGTACCAGCCTCAGCTTCTGCGTATTCCAAGGCGTGCTTGCTTGTGCAGTGGAGGCCCATGCCAAGAAACATCCTACCTGCCTCCAGGGTGCCCTGGGTGTCTTTAGGTTTCGATGGTTGTGTTGTCGAGAGCGCGACGTTCCCACACCAACACTCGATGGACGTCCTGGGGTCTCAGGGTTGGATTTCTTGTGGAAGGCTTCTTGTGGACTGGCTTCCACTGTAAATGTCATCGTCCATCGAGCGCGATGAGGTTTGACAGACGCCCGCCCCTCCTGGCCTGCGACGTGCGGCTTCCCAGAATGCAGGTGTATGGCAGTTACGTGTTCACCCGGAAGCAGATTTCTCTCCTTTGTCATTCTTGGCATTCGTTTTCCATCATTCACTTATTATCACCATCCGCATAAACATCTTCAGCCGAAGCAGCATCAACATCATCATCAGCAGCATCAGCATCAGCATTATCATCATCACCATCATCATCATCATCACCATCATCATCATCATCATTATCAGTATCACCATGGTGAACAGTATCACTATCATCATCATCATCATCATCACCATGATCGTGGTGATCATCCTCGTCATCAGCATCATCATCATCACCATCGCCATCGTCATCATCATCATCAACAACAACATCATCATCATCGTCATCGTCGTCATCATCATCGTGGTCATTGTCGTCGTCATCATCGTC
This sequence comes from Prorocentrum cordatum, assembly GCA_963575745.1. NCBI lineage: Eukaryota > Dinophyceae > Prorocentrales > Prorocentraceae > Prorocentrum > Prorocentrum cordatum. The sequence continues at coordinate 34,112 of CAUYUJ010020430.1, forward strand.
GTCATTGTCGTCGTCATTTTCGTCGTCATCATCATCACCATCATATTGTTACGCATAGCTCCTGGGTCGACGCCAGACCCTCCCGGCGGCGCTTCTGGCGGTGCTTCCCTGGCTCGGCGCGCCCCGCGCGTCCAGGACCGGTGGGCCCAGAGTCGATCCAAGACATCCGCGCGGACCTCCCAACGTTTGTGTGTTGTGCAATATGTTTTCCTTTACAGTGGGGGCGCGCATCAAGAAATCATGTGCTTTTCGTCAGGGCACCCTGGGTTTATTTGCTCCTCGCGCTGCGCGGTGACTTCCCGCAGCCGTTGAAGGAGCTGCTGCGTTCAGGGTGCTCCAGGTTTCCCCTCAGGTGCACCTCGCGCACGGGTTCTCGGGGCTGGGTTTCTTGCGAGGGTTTCTTGCGGCCGCGCCTGCACTCTACATCCGAGGGAAGGCATGAGTGAGCACGCCCTCGCCCCTCGAGCTCCCCCCCGCCCGGCGCTGGCAGGAGGGGCGGGGTGCAAGTCTCCTCCCCCTTTGCTCTTTGCCGTGCACGTCGCAGCTTGGAGCTCGTGGCGATTGCTTTCTTCCCCCCGCCGTCCCTGTCGTCGTCGTCGTCGTCGTCGTCGTCGTCGTCGTCGTCGTCGTCGCCGTCGCCACCGTCGTCATCGTCGTCGGTCTGTCCTTGGCCCGCCTCTTGGTGAGCGGAGGGCCCCAGAGGGCTCCGGCTGCCCCTGGGAGCCTCCAGGGGCTGCCTCCAGGCGTCGAGAGCCACAAGCCTGCGCAAGCGCAGACGTTCGGGGGTCCGCTCGGATTTCTTGGGCCGGACTTGGGTCCCCTCTCCACGCCCCCAGGCGACGCCGTGGCGCCGGCCCCAGCGCGTTCTGCGCACCAGGGAAGGTTGTGGGGAAGGGGTCCAGCTCCGACCTCTGAAGCAAGAAGCAAAAGAGACGCAAGGCGTGTCTCACACGGTGTGTAGGTGCGTGTATTCGCCGGGCGCCTCCTCCACCCTCCTTTGCATGGTGGCCTACTTCGCGCACCGTTCGCCTCGCCACGCCGCTTTCGCCAGCGCAGTCACTCTGCCTAGCCGCCAACGTAAGAGTATATGCGTGTATGTGTATCGACTGCCATTTTTCGCCCTGCTTGTGGCACTCGGACCCCCACGTCACAATCTGGGTGGAGAAATGATGCACAATTTGCGGGTTGAGACCTCGGGCTCTGAATTTTGCTTGACCGCCAAATTCCGTCATGGCATGAGGGGGTGTTTCCATCGGTGTCGTTGTGATGTGGAGTTGGTTGCACCGAAATGCAATCAGTGCTACGTGGGCCCAGAAGCGCCTGAGTCTCCCAGTGACTGTGAACACCCATGCCTGTGGCAACCACATCGCCAAGCTCCTCCTCATCCTTCCACCCTTCCTCCCTCCAACTGGCCCCAAAAACTTGCAGCGAGGGCAAGCTGGATGATTTTTTTTGGATTTGCGATAGGAATCGAGATGGACGCGACCACACGCGCATTTCTTCCAAGAGAGTCGTTATTTACCGCTTGGATCCGGCCTGCGCCGGATAAATGCTATTTGAGTCCAACAACGCCTGGGCACCACTGTGACTGTGAGCACGCTGCCGCCTGTGAGCGCCACAATGCCAGTGAACACCAGGCACGCCGAGCACAGCAATATCGATAAACCCTGAAAAATCGATCGATGCACGCTCCCCCCTCATCCTTCCACCCCGCCTCCCTCCAACTTTTTCCGAAAGTTGCAGCAAGGACAAACCGGATGATTTGCTCAATTGGGTGTGCGATCGGAGTCGAGATTGTTGCGACAACACGCACACATTCTGCTAGGAGGCAATGCTTCGACTGCTAGCTTGGGCCTCGGAGCCGGATCAGCACTACAGCCAGGGCGCTGAAGAAGGAACCCTTTTCATTGGGGAGGGGCTCGGTCTTCCTTGATTTTTGTACAGTTTGCCTTGGGGTTTCCTTTCGTCTTCCATGGGAAGTCGAAGTTCAACTTGTGGGAACAAGGGGCCTCGTTCCTTATTTAGGGTTCCTTAGGTCAACGCCCCGACTGCACCTGAGTCCAGCAACGCCTGAACACAACAGTGATTGTGCGCGCCCAGCCGCTCGTGAGCGCCACATTGTACCAGTGAACACCACTGCTGGCAAGCAGCTCAAGTATGCAGAGCACAACAAGACCAGTAAGCCGAAAGTTCGTCGATGCAAGCTCCTCCCTCATCCTTCCCCCCCCGCCTCCCTCCAACTTGTCCCAAAAGTTGCAGCGGCGGTAAATTGGACGCATTGGCATTGGATTTGCGACAGGAACCCAGACTGTTGCGACCACATGCGCACTCACTGCTACAAGGCCGTGTTTTTACTGCTTGATGGGGCCTCGGAGCCGGGGGTCAAACCAAGAAGAAAACACGACTTGGCAAACAACGGAAGAAGGGAAACTGATTCAACACATATTAGCGTTCCATAGGACCAGGCCTCAATCAGTGACACAAGCAAAAAGTAGCCCTGACGGGCGGTTTGGCTCCTAAACGTCCGTGTTTGGGGGTGACAGCAGTATGTCCCCTGTGGAAGGGTGGCGTTGTTTTCCCCTGGCACGTCCCTCTCGCGAGGGGGGGAAGCGCCGTCCGGGGGGCCTCGCCTTGCTGATGGGAGAGCGGTCGGCCAGACCGAGACGCGGCCAAGCGTGGCCGGCGGCGAGGCGAGAACACATCTCGTCGTGGTCGTCCTCGTGGTCGTCGTCGTCGTCGCGGCCGTCGTTGTTTGGAACGGGGCGCACGCCATTTTGCAGGGGATGTCCCGCGCGATTATTTTGTTTGGGACCTGTTTGGGGTCAGGTTCCAAGCGTATTCTCAAGGACGTCTCAAGCGAAACGCTTGTTTTCCAACTGTTCGGAGCCGGCTTCTACTGTTGGGAACAGTTTCAGAACCGTCAAGAAAGCCATTTTGGCGAGGAGGTCCCACGCGGTTTGGCGTTTTCGAACCGCCATCCCATCGTGTGGAATCAGGTTCCAATCGCATGTTGAAGGAAGTCTCAAGCGAAATGCTCGTTTCCCAATTATTTGGAACCGACTTCTATTGTTTCGAACCGTTTTGGAACCGTCAATCGAGCAAGTTTTACAGGGACGTCCCACGCGGGTTTGCCGTTTTCGAACCGCCATCCTTTTGTTTCGAACCGGGTGTGACGCCTGATTTCGGAGGAAGCTCTTCGCGAAGCCCTCGTTTTGCTGTTGTTTCGAACCAGATCCTATTGTTTCGAACCAGATCCTATTGTTTCGAACCAAGTTCGAACCGTCTAAAGAGGATGTCCCACGCGGTCTGCCGTTTTCGAACCGCCATCCCGTTTAGCTTGACATTGCCCTCGGCCCTGGTTGCGAAGCACCTCCCCCGTAACATTGTACCAGGTTCCACGTTCCTAGCGGGGCGACTAGCGACGTGTGCTCGTATTGGCACCTGTGCCGACCTGTCAAACTGGGGAAATCTTTCATCACGGCACGGTATTGTCGCCGCCCACTGTTCCAGCGCTCGTCTGTGGTTGGCCCCCTGCTGGAGGTCCTCTGCGCGGGCCCACCGCAGCAACGGCCACCAGTACACTGCAACATGTTGTTCAGATATGGCTTCGCCTCGCCCTGTGTCTTTGTGCAGGTCGCACCCCCCATGGGCTCGGAACGTTGGCGGCACGCGAGCGAACTCGTTCGATTCGCAATGTTTGGGAGACTTCGCCATTCCCATGCATTACTCGAGTAGGGGATCGACTACATAATTGGTCTACCCCGAGATTTACCTTACCGTCGAGCGTGTTGAAATTACAAAGACACCTCCGTAGATCTGAGGAACGTTCGATGTATTGCTTGTAGATGTTGCGGGAAAGTTAACTTTGGGGTGCATCAGTTCTGTAGTCGATCCCCTACTCGAATGAGTCGTGTTGGCACTGGCGCTCGCTTTTGGGGGGCAGGGTGGCGGTGGATGCGGCGGAGAGTGAGGCCTTGGCCCAAGCTGGCTAGCCTGACCTTGCCTTCTTCTTCTTATTCTTCTTCTTCTTCTTCTTCTTCTCCTTCTCCTCCTCCTCCTCCTCCTCCTCGTTCTCCTCCTCGTTCTCCTCCTCGTTCTCCTCCTCCTCCTCCTCCTCCTCCTTGTCCTCCTCCTCGTTCTCCTCCTTGTTCTCCTCCTCCTCGTTCTCCTCCTCCTCCTCCTCCTCCTCCTCCTCCTCCTCTGCTCCTCCTCCCTCTCCTCCTCCTCCTCCTCCTGCTCCTCCTCCTGCTCCTCCGCCTCCTCATCTCAGCTCCTCCTCCTCCTCCTCCTCCTTGTCCTCCTCCTCCTCCTGCTTCTTCTTCTCCTCCTCCTCCTCCTTCTCCTCCTCCTCCTCCTCCTCCTCCTGCTCCTCTTATTCTCTGCGACTCGCCTTCTACGGCTTTTGCAGTGTTTCGGCCCCAGGTGGCCGGCGCACCGCCCGCGGCCGGCCCCCGTCCGCGGCGCGCGCGCCCGGGGGTTGCCCCGCGGGCGAGCCCGCCCAGGACCAGTTCGTCTGCGTCGCGGGCTTCGCCTACTTCCGCAGCGCCCCTCGTGGGCACGACTGGTCGCTGGAGGCGTCGGTCGGTTCTGGTGGGGGAGGCCCTCGTGGCCCTCTGCTGGGCGCGGCCTCGAGCCCTGCCTGCTCCGTCTGCTGTCTGCTTGCTCTTCAGCAGTCGGCGGGGGTAGCTGGCCCTTGCCAGCCCCTACCCCGGGTGCCCTGCCGGGCCCCGCTCGCAGAGGCTCTTCGGGCCCTGCATGGCGCAGGGGCTCTTCTGGCCCCGCTCGCAGCGGTCCGTCGGGCGGCGCCGGCTCCAGGGCTCCAGTCTGTAGGCTCGGCTGCCGATGGCGCCTGCCGCTCCTTTGCCGACGAAAAGCTCCTCCTTCTCCTGGCCTCTCCCCCTCGGGCCTCGGAGCGGCGGAGCGGGGGGCTTTCATTCGAGGGAGAGGGGGACGAGGACGAGGAGCTCACGCGCCAATGCGCCACGCCTTGCACCGTGGCGCAGTGCCAGCTCTCGCCTCAGACGCAGATCGCTCTGCGCAAAGCCAGCCGCGATCGCCCCTCGCAGCTCCGCGCCACTCAGACAGCTCACGGCACCGCCTGACAGAAGGATGTCAGCAGCCGCGCCGTTCTCATGTCCCGCAGTCCGGGGACATACGCACGGGCGTTCGCAGGCCGACCCAAGATGCAGCTACCGGCGCTCTGGCTACAGCGGGAGCGCAGAACTCGAGTTCCGGGTGCGGGGCGGAGCAGGAGTTCTCCCCACTTCGTTCTCCCACGCAGGCTCAACGCTGGGGTCTGGTAGGGCGTTTTGCCCCTCGGCGTCGCTACTGCGCCGAACGCCGAACGCTTACCTGCTGGCGCGAGTGGGTGCGCTCGCGCCGCTGCGGTTCTGCCTTCAGGCCTTGTGCAAGCTGGGTCCGCCCGCGTGCTGCCCCCGCTGACGATCGGGCGGGGGGGGTCCGCCTCTGGGCCTCGCGGGCTTGGAGGCTGGCGATCGCTTGCCACCCCATGCCTTTCCGCACTCCCCCACCGCCCCGTCTTGAGGCCCCTGGCCTGGTGACGGAACCCAGCCGAAACCGATGTAGTCATCGCTGGAGCGCCGCGGCGGGCGCGCCGTCCGGTCCTGTCGGAGCCAGCGGCCAGGGCGCAGCGCCCCCGCCCCCCCGCAGGGTTGGAGCCCCTGGCGACGCCCACTGCTTTTCCTTCGGGCCTCGACGGTCTGGCGGGCAGCGCTCTGGTGCCGCCGTCGACCCGACCGTGCGCGACCGCTGCGCTGGTGGGGCTTCCGGCTGTCGGCGGCGCCATTCACCGGGTCGCCGCTCCCGGGGACGCTTCGCCAGCATGGTGTTTCCGACCACCACCTGGGCTCGAGGCACTGTCGAGCCCCG
>CAUYUJ010020430.1:42500-57500 GCA_963575745.1 Prorocentrum cordatum
GGAAGAACGAGGAGGGATGAGGCAGGGGAGGAGGAGGAGGAGGAGGAGGAGGAGGAGGAGGAGGAGGAGGAGGAGGAGGAGGAGGAGGAGGAGGAGGAGGAGGAGGAGGAGGGGGGTGGAGGAGGGGAGTGGTGGCAGGAAGTAGACTTGCAGAACGAGGAGGAGGATGAGGGCTGGAAGGTGGCCACTCCACCTCCGACGCCGGCGGCCGCGGAGAAGAGCGAGGCGCGGCGGCCCTGGCCTGAGGAGGGCGCATCGGCCGCCTCGGCGGCCCTTCCCCCCGCCGCCTTGGGCTCAGCATGGGCTCTGGTTTTCGGGCCGTTCCTTACGTAGAGTCTACGCAAGGAACGGCAGCTGGTTAATTGTTTATGTATTTTCTGTGTGATTATTTTCGAAATATTTTTACCTAACAGCGAAGACTGATAGGTTTCTAGTAGGGTCAAAAGAGAGCATCATGACGCCCCAGGGGGGTCTGAGCGCGATCCGGGGAAGTGCCGGGGATTTTTTTTAGCCAACAGTTACACATTTCGTGGTCTTCGAGGTCCCAGAACTCCATTCCCGGGCCACATTCTGAAAGCCCGGAGCCAACTGTAGGCCACTTCGTGGTCTTCGTGTTCCCAGAACTCCATTCCTGGGCATGATTTTGAATGGCCGGAGCCAACTACTTCGTGCTCTCCGAGTTCCCAGAACTCCATTCCCGGGCCACATTTTGAATGCCTGGAGCCATCTGTAGGCCACTTCGTGGTCTTCGAGTTCCCAGAACTCCATTCTTGGGCATGATTTTGAATGCCCGGAGCCAACTGTAGGCCACTTCGTGTTCTTCGAGTTCCCAGAACTTCATTCCCGGGCCACATTTTGAATGCTGAGGCAGGCAGGCTGCTGCTGAGGCAGGCTGAGGCTGAGGCCGAGGCTGAAGGCAGACTGAGGCTGAGGCTGAAGCAGGCTGAGGCTGAGGCTGAGGCAGGCTGAGGCTGAGGCTGAGGCAGGCTGATGCTGAGGCAGGCTGAGGCTGAGGCTGAGGCTGATGCAGGCTGAGGCTGAGGCAGGCTGAGGCTGAGGCCGAGGCTGAAGGCAGACTGAGGCTGAGGCTGAAGCAGGCTGAGGCTGAGGCTGAGGCTGAGGCAGGCTGAGGCTGAGGCTGAGGCAGGCTGATGCTGAGGCAGGCTGAGGCTGAGGCTGAGGCTGATGCAGGCTGAGGCTGAGGCAGGCTGAGGCTGAGGCCGAGGCTGAAGGCAGACTGAGGCTGAGGCTGAAGCAGGCTGAGGCTGAGGCTGAGGCAGGCTGAGGCTGAGGCTGAGGCAGGCTGATGCTGAGGCAGGCTGAGGCTGAGGCTGAGGCTGATGCAGGCTGAGGCTGAGGCAGGCTGAGGCTGAGGCCGAGGCTGAAGGCAGATTGAGGCTGAGGCTGAATCAGGCTGAGGCTGAGGCTGAGGCTGAGGCAGGCTGAGGCAGGCTGAGGCGAAGGGTCCGGCGTCGACCCATGGTCAGGTGATGCGTTCTCAGCAACTTCCAATGATGTTAGAAGATTGTGTAGCGTTTTCAGCAACTTCAAATGATTTTTGAAGATTTTCTACGTTTGGAAGATTTTGGTGCGTTTGCAGTAAATTCATATGTTTTTTTGAGATTTTGGTGCGTTTTGAACATGTTGATGCGTTTTCAGCAAATTCAAATGATTTTAGAAGATTCTGTAGCGTTTTCAGCACATTCAAATGGTTTTTTTGAAGATTCTCTACGTTTTGAAGATTTTGGTGCGTTTTCAGCAGATTCATATGGTTTTTGAAGAGTTTGGCGCGATTTGAATATTTTAATGCGTTTTCAGCAAATTCAAATGATTTTAGAAGTTTTTTGCAGCGTGTTGAAGATGTTGGTGCGTTTTCAGCAAACCCAAATGGTTTTTGAAGACTTTGGCGCGTTTTGAACATTTTGATGCGTTTTCAGCAAATGCACATGATCTTAGACGATTGTATAGCGTTTTGCAGATTTCCCCACATGCTTCGTGGGGTTATGGTTTTCTTCCCTGCCGCGCCGCACCCGCGACACACACTTCACTCTTCGTACAGCACAGCTCAGCACAGCACAGCACATCACAGCACAGCACAGCACAGCTCAGCACAGCACACAGCTCAGCTCAGCTCAGCACACAGCACAGCTCAGCACAGCTCAGCACAGCCCAGCACGGCTCAGATCAACACAGCACAGCACAGCTCGTGGCACTTTCTCGACACCACCGGGGGTGCGCAGGGGTTGGTCTCTCAGCTCGGCCGCTATCCACGACACTGGCGCAAAGCCTAGCAGGCGTGGCACTTTCTCGACACCACACGGGGTGCGCAGGGGGTGGTCTCTCAGCTCGGCCGCTATCCACGACACTGGCGCAAAGCCTAGCAGGCGTGGCACTTTCTCGACACCAAAGGGGGTGCGCAGGGGGTGGTCTCTCAGCTCGGCCGCTATCCACGACACTGGCGCAAAGGCTAGCAGGCGTGGCACTTTCTCGACACCACAGGGGGTGCGCAGGGGGTGGTCTCTCAGCTCGGTCCGCTATCCACGACACTGGCGCAAAGCCTAGCAGGCGTGGCACTTTCTCGACACCACAGGGGGTGCGCAGGGGGTGGTCTCTCAGCTCGGCCGCTATCCACGACACTGGCGCAAAGCCTAGCAGGCGTGGCACTTTCTCGACACCACAGGGGGTGCGCAGGGGGTGGTCTCTCAGCTCGGCCGCTATCCACGACACTGGCGCAAAGGCTAGCAGGCGTGGCACTTTCTCGACACCACAGGGGGTGCGCAGGGGGTGGTCTCTCAGCTCGGCCGCTATCCACGACACTGGCGCAAAGCCTAGCAGGCGTGGCACTTTCTCGACACCACAGGGGGTGCGCAGGGGGTGGTCTCTCAGCTCGGCCGCTATCCACGACACTGGCGCAAAGCCTAGCAGGCGTGGCACTTTCTCGACACCACAGGGGGTGCGCAGGGGGTGGTCTCTCAGCTCGGCCGCTATCCACGACACTGGCGCAAAGCCTAGCAGGCGTGGCACTTTCTCGACACCACAGGGGGTGCGCAGGGGGTGGTCTCTCAGCTCGGCCGCTATCCACGACACTGGCGCAAAGGCTAGCAGGCGTGGCACTTTCTCGACACCGCAGGGGGTGGGCAGGGGGTGGTCTCTCAGCTCGGCCGCTATCCACGACACTGGCGCAAAGGCTAGCAGGCGTGGCACTTTCTCGACACCACAGGGGGTGCGCAGGGGTGGTCTCTCCCGCGGTCCCTATCGACACGACAGGCTGGCGCAAAGCTAGCAGGCGTGGGCAGGGGGTGGTAATCTCTCAGCTCGGCCGCTATCCACGACACTGGCGCAAAGGCTAGCAGGCGTGGCACTTTCTCGCAAGGGGGTGGTCTCTCAGCTCGGCCGCTATCCACGACACTGGCGCAAAGCCTAGCAGGCGTGGCACTTTCTCGACACCACAGGGGGTGCGCAGGGGGTGGTCTCTCAGCTCGGCCGCTATCCACGACACTGGCGCAAAGCCTAGCAGGCGTGGCACTTTCTCGACACCACAGGGGGTGCGCAGGGGGTGGTCTCTCAGCTCGGCCGCTATCCACGACACTGGCGCAAAGCCTAGCAGGCGTGGCACTTTCTCGACACCACAGGGGGTGCGCAGGGGGTGGTCTCTCAGCTCGGCCGCTATCCACGACACTGGCGCAAACCTAGCAGGCGTGGCACTTTCTCTACACCACAGGGGGTGCGCAGGGGGTGGTCTCTCAGCTCGGCCGCTATCCACGACACTGGCGCAAAGCCTAGCAGGCGTGGCACTTTCTCGACACCACAGGGGGTGGGCAGGGGGTGGTCTCTCAGCCCGGTCGCTATCCACGACACTGGCGCAAAGCCTAGCAGGCGTGGCACCCTCTCGACACTACAGGGGGTGCGCAGGGTGGTGGTCTCTCAGCTCGGCCGCTATCCACGACACTGGCGCAAAGGCTAGCAGGCGTGGCACTTTCTCGACACCACAGGGGGTGCGCAGGGGGTGGTCTCTCAGCTCGGCCGCTATCCACGACACTGGCGCAAAGCCTAGCAGGCGTGGCACTTTCTCGACACCACAGGGGGTGCGCAGGGGGTGGTCTCTCAGCTCGGCCGCTATCCACGACACTGGCGCAAAGGCTAGCAGGCGTGGCACTTTCTCGACACCACAGGGGGTGCGCAGGGGGTGGTCTCTCAGCTCGGCCGCTATCCACGACACTGGCGCAAAGCCTAGCAGGCGTGGCACTTTCTCGACACCACACGGGGTGCGCAGGGGGTGGTCTCTCAGCTCGGCCGCTATCCACGACACTGGCGCAAACCTAGCAAGCGTGGCACTTTCTCGACACCACAGGGGGTGCGCAGGGGGTGGTCTCTCAGCTCGGTCGCTATCCACGACACTGTCGCAAAGCCTAGCATGCGTGGCACTTTCTCGACACCACAGGGGGTGGGCAGGGGGTGGTCTCTCAGCTCGGCCGCTATCCACGACACTGGCGCAAAGCCTAGCAGGCGTGGCACTTTCGCGACACCACAATGGGTGCGCAGGGGGTGGTCTCTCAGCTCGGCCGCTATCCACGACACTGGCGCAAAGCCTAGCAGGCGTGGCACTTTCTCGACACCAAAGGGGGTGCGCAGGGGGTGGTCTCTCAGCTCGGCCGCCACGACACTGGCGCAAAGCCTAGCAAGCGTGGCACTTTCTCGACACCACAGGGGGCGCGCAGGGGGTGGTCTCTCAGCTCGGTCGCTATCCACGACACTGGCGCAAAGCCTAGCAGGCGTGGCACTTTCTCGACACCACAGGGGATGCGCAGGGGGTGGTCTCTCATTTCGGTCGCTATCCGCGACACTGGCGCAAAGCCTGGCAGGCGTGGCACTTTCTCGACACCAAAGGGGGTGGGTAGGGGGTGGTTTCTCAGCTCGGCCGCTATCCACGACACTGGCGCAAAGCCTAGCAGGCGTGGCACTTTCTCGACACCACAGGGGGTGCGCAGGGGGTGGTCTCTCAGCTCGGCCGCTATCCACGACACTGGCGCAAAGCCTAGCAGGCGTGGCACTTTCTCGACACCACAGGGGGTGCGCAGGGGGTGGTCTCTCAGCTCGGCCGCTATCCACGACACTGGCGCAAAGCCTAGCAGGCGTGGCACTTTCTCGACACCACAGGGGGTGCGCAGGGGGTGGTCTCTCAGCTCGGCCGCTATCCACGACACTGGCGCAAAGGCTAGCAGGCGTGGCACTTTCTCGACACCACAGGGGGTGCGCAGGGGGTGGTCTCTCAGCTCGGCCGCTATCCACGACACTGTCGCAAAGCCTAGTAGGCGTAGCACTTTCTCGACACCACAGGGGGTGCGCAGGGGGTGGTCTCTCAGCTCGGCCGCCATCCACGACACTGGCGCAAAGCCTAGCAGGCGTGGCACTTTCTCGACACCAAAGGGGGTGGGCAGGGGGTGGTCTCTCAGCTCGGCCGCTATCCACGACACTGGCGCAAAGCTTTGCAGCCGTGGCACTTTCTCGACACCACAGGGGGTGCGCAGGGGGTGGTCTCTCAGCTCGGCCGCTATCCACGACACTGGCGCAAAGCCTAGCAGGGAACATTCGCGACGAGGGCCCAGAACGCAGGATTGTGCATATATATTATATACATAAGCAAACACATAAGAATTAAATTAAGTATGTGGGGTTCCTCGGTAGCGTAATTGTGGTTTTCACCTAACAGCGAAGACTGATAGTTTTCTAATAGGGTCAAAAGAGAGCATCTGATGACTCCCCAGGGGGGTCTGGGCGGCATCGGGGGAGCTGGGTCCGAACTCGTTTTTCGCAAACAGTCACACACTTCGTGCTCTTCGACCTCCCAGAACTCCATTCCCGGGCCACATTTTGGATGCCCGGAGCCAACTGTAGGCCACTTCGTGCTCTTCGACTTCCCAGAACTTCATTCCCGGGCCACATTTTGAATGCCCGGAGCCAACTGTAGGCCACTTTGTGCTCTTCGACTTCCCAGAACTTTATTCCCGGGCCACATTTTGAATGCCCGGAGCCAACTGTAGGCCACTTCGTGCTCTTGGATTTCCCAGAACTCCATTCCTGGGCATGATGCCCGCAGCCAACTGCAGGCCATTTCGTGTTCTTCGAGTTCCCAGAACTCCACTCCCGGGCCACATTTTGAATGCCCGGAGCCAACTGTAGGCCACTTCGTGGTCTTCGAGTTCCCAGAACTCCATTCCTGGGCATGATTTTGAATGCCCGGGGCCAGCTGTAGGCCACTTCGTGTTCTTCGAGTTCCCAGAATTCAACTCCCGGGCCACATTTTGAATGCTGAGGCAGGCTGAGGCTGAGGCTGAGGCAGGCTGAGGCTGAGGCAGGCTGAGGCTGAGGCCGAGGCTGAAGGCCGACTGAGGCTGAGGCTGAAGCAGGCTGAGGCTGAGGCTGAGGCAGGCTGAGGCTGAGGCTGAGGCAGGCTGATGCTGAGGCAGGCTGAGGCTGAGGCTGAGGCTGATGCAGGCTGAGGCTGAGGCAGGCTGAGGCTGAGGCCGAGGCTGAAGGCAGACTGAGGCTGAGGCTGAAGCAGGCTGAGGCTGAGGCTGAGGCAGGCTGAGGCTGAGGCTGAGGCAGGCTGATGCTGAGGCAGGCTGAGGCTGAGGCTGAGGCTGATGCAGGCTGAGGCTGAGGCAGGCTGAGGCTGAGGCCGAGGCTGAAGGCAGACTGAGGCTGAGGCTGAAGCAGGCTGAGGCTGAGGCTGAGGCAGGCTGAGGCTGAGGCTGAGGCAGGCTGAGGCAGGCTGAGGCTGAGGCAGGCTGATGCTGAGGCAGGCTGAGGCTGAGGCTGAGGCTGATGCAGGCTGAGGCTGAGGCAGGCTGAGGCTGAGGCCGAGGCTGAAGGCAGACTGAGGCTGAGGCTGAAGCAGGCTGAGGCTGAGGCTGAGGCTGAGGCTGAGGCTGAGGCAGGCTGAGGCTGAGGCAGGCTGAGGCTGAGGCTGAGGCTGAGGCTGAGGCTGAGGCTGAGGCTGAGGCTGCAGGCTGAGGCTGATGCAGGCTGAGGCTGAGGCCGAGGCTGTAGGCAGACCGAGGCTGAGGCTGAAGCAGGCTGAGGCTGAGGCTGAGGCAGGCTGAGGCTGAGGCTGAGGCAGGCTGATGCTAAGGCAGGCTGAGGCTGAGGCTGAGGCTGATGCAGGCTGAGGCTGAGGCAGGCTGAGGCTGAGGCCGAGGCTGAAGGCAGACTGATGCTGAGGCTGAAGCAGGCTGAGGCTGAGGCTGAGGCAGGCTGAGGCTGAGGCTGGCAGGCTGGGGCTGAGGCTGAGGCTGATGCAGGCTGAGGCTGCGGCAGGCTGAGGCTGAGGCCGAGGCTGAAGGCAGACTGAGTCTGAGGCTGAAGCAGGCTGAGGCTGAGGCTGAGGCAGGCTGAGGCTGAGGCTGAGGCAGGCTGATGCTGAGGTAGGCTGAGGCTGAGGCTGAGGCTGAGGCAGGCTCAGGCTGAGGCAGGCTGAGGCTGAGGCCGAGGCTGCGGGCAGACTGAGGCTGAGGCTGAAGCAGGCTGAGGCTGAGGCTGAGGCAGGCTGAGGCTTGAGACTGAGGCAGGCTGAGGCAGGCTGAGGCTGAGGCTGAGGCTGAGGCAGGCTGAGGCTGAGGCCGAACCCGACGGCAGACTGAGGCTGAGGCTGAAGCAGGCTGAGGCTGAGGCAGAGGCAGGCTGAGGTTGAGGCTGATGCAGGCTGATGCTGAGGCAGACTGAGGCTGAGGCTGAGGCTGATGCAGGCTGAGGCTGAGGCAGGCTGAGGCTGAGGCCGAGGCTGAAGGCAGACTGAGGCTGAGGCTGAAGCAGGCTGAGGCTGAGGCTGAGGCAGGCTGAGGCTGAGGCTGAGGCAGACTTAGGCTGAGGCTGTGACTGCGACTGCCGTTGCCGCTGCGATTGTCATCGCGAATGCGACTACGACTGCGAGAACAGCAGAATTCTACAACTGGGTTCTCATTCGAATCTTAAGGGGAATGCTTCCAGATATGCTCCTACACATCGCTGTTAGGTTGCTTTGCCGGGATAATTTAAGGAAGTCGATCGTTTTGTGTGTTTCGGCGCCGCTCGGCAGTGCTCGGTGGTTGCTCGGTGGTTGCTCGGTGGTTGCTCGGTGGTGCTCGGTGGTTGCTCGGTGGTTGCTCGGTGGTGCTCGGTGGTTGCTCGGTGGCTGCTCGGTGGTGCTCGGTGGTTGCTCGGTGGTTGCTCGGTGGTGCTCGGCAGTTGCTCGGCGGTTCGCTGCGCGAGGTTTGCCAGGGCGAGCATTTTTCGTACAACTATTAGTTTTTTTCAATGGGATTCCGCCAAAAATGCAACTTTCTGATCAAACGCATCGACATGCGTGGAAATCTGCAGAAATGTATTAAAAGTTTTCTAAATGCATGAAAACGTGTTGACATTCACGAAATGTATGAGAACTCTGCGAAATTCTTGAACACATTAAAATTCATAGAAGTTTTTGAAATTCATGGAAATTGATCGAAATTCATTGAAACATCGAAATTCATCCAAACGCTTTGGAACGCACGGAAATGCGCGAGAACAGCTGAAAACACATTCAGAAATCATGAGAATTCTTAATACCGAAGGAAGCGCATGAATTCCATTGTGTTTTATGGAACCTTGTGCAATTCTTGACGCTTCGCGTGTCCCGACCAGCTCGTTGGCCACGGCCACCCTGGTGCCCACGCAGTCGTCTGAGGTACGGTATCGCGTTTTCTCTCTCGGAGTTGTCCCTGGCCGTCGTTGACTTTCCGACGTATGGCGCATCCGACGGGTTTGCAGCTTTGCACGCTGGCGGTTCCCCTCAGTCTTAGTCTACTCAGCCACCCACCTGAGGCCTCGGCCGGCTTAGCTGTCGCCTCGCGCGTTGATCTGCTCTATTTTTCCAGCGTTTCCTCTGCCTAATTTGTCTCTGCGCAGCCCGTTTTGACCTGACTCGCCGCCGGCGCGCTGCCCGCGGCCGCTGACTAAAAAGTATCCCGACCAGCCCATCCAGACACAGATCGCCAGGCGAGTTTCCTTGATCAGGGACGTGTGGAAGCATGCAGTGCAACAACCGCCTTGGAAGTGTTTTCTCGGAGGTCTCTTGGAGCCATCTTGGGTTTCTCCTGGGGTCCTCGCGGAGCCACTTGGGGCACTCTGGGGGTCTTCTTCGGGTTCTTTTGGGGGGTCTGGGGGCCCTCTTGGGGCTTTTTGGAGGTTTGGGAAACCTCTTGAGGCAATTTTGGGCACACTGTTCAAAAAGAGGGGGGTCTTCACATAAATTCAGCATCCCCCCTCATCGGAGGCTCAAACATTGCGTCTTGGGCCGTCTTGGGGCCGTCTTGGGGTGCTCTTGGGCGCTCTTGGGGCCGTCTTGGGCCCCTCTTGGGGCTTTTGGGCCGTCTTGGGGCCATCGTAAGGCTTCAAGAGCCCTTCGGAGGGGAAGAAGCGAGACGGCAAGACACATGGGTTTTCCTTCGGTTTTGGAACCCAGTTTTGCCTCGGAGGGGGGTCCTTGAAGAGCTCGGAGGGCACTTGAAACCGTTTTGGGGCCGTCTTGAGGCCTCCCGGATATTTGTCGGAGGCCCCCTTGAGCCATCCTGAGGTATCTTGAACCATCTTGGAGGCCATCGTGGGTTCTCTGAAACCTTTTTGGAGCTTTTTTGGCCATGTAGGACGCTCTGACACCCCCACCCCCCCCTCCTGGGCCCAGGGGAGGGGGTGAGGGGAGGAGTCAACACACCCCCTAGATAGCAAACCGTCTAGCTCACTCCCACCCGCCCTCCTAACACATAGATAACACCCGAGCCTGAGCATGTTCAGCGGTCGTCTTTGGATGGGCAGCTACTGGGAATCCAAACTGGCCCCATGTGCGCGACGCTGGGGCGAGGTGCGTCACGCGTGCCAGGCGCGCCACGCGCGCCAGGCACCCCTGGGGCCCGAACGTGCCAGGCACGCCTGGTGCGCCAGATGCGCCACTTGTTCCGCGTGCGCCAGGTGTGCCGCCTGCGCGCGTGACAGCGCACATCGGGAAACATGTCGGCCCCCTTCCATCCTTGCCGAAAACCAATGCCCATCATTGTGTCTGGTGGGCCTGCGCACAGCACGCCATACGCCACCACCCCCGCCGTTCCTGTCAAAAACCACTTGACAGCAATCGCGGGGTGGCCGCGCATGATCCAGATTTGGCCGCGAGGCGCATCTTGTATTGTCTTGTATTAAGGATGGTAGCCCTGCGCACAGCAGGCAATATGCTGACATCCCCGCCGTCCTCGTCAAAAACAAAACAACGTGCTCGCGGGACTCACGAATATGATTCAAGACTTTGCTTCAATGTGTACTTTGTATTCTTTTTGGCCAGGGATGGTGTGCGTGTGGGGGGGCGCATCGGGTTGGCCGCGCATGTTCCACATTTTGGAGGCGGAATGCGTTTTCCATTGTTTTTGACAGGGATGGTGTTTGTGTGGTGGGGTGAGCATGGGGTCCTCATGGTTCTTGGTTGGCTGTCGGTCGCCTGGAGAAGGGGGTGCACATTGACAGGGAACAGTGATAGACCCTTCCCCCGAGCAGGGGAAGGAGGAGTTTTGGCAGAGAGAGAGAGAGAGAGGCAGAGAGAAAACAATATTCGTTAAACCACCTACGCCCAAAGGGCTGGTGGGATTATGGGCAACAAGCCGGTGCGCCCCTCCCCCCTCCCGAACCTCCTTGGGACAAGCGGGTGTTCACCTACCCCTACTGCTCCCCCAGTCCCCCGACGTCCTGATTCTTTCACGGCGTCGACCCCCAGAGGTCTGGACCCGTTCCCCAGCACTGGCTTCTCATCACGAGTCGTCTTTTGACGGCCCCAGGGCCCAGCGAGGGCCCCCGGAGGCCGAAACTGGCGAGAAGCCTGCCGCCGTGCTTTTTGTCATGACCCGAGGGGGGTCTGGGCCCCCTCCCCCATGCCAGACATGCGACGTCCTGATTTTTTCACATCGGGGTCCCTGGTAATCCCGACCCGTTCCCCAGGACTGATTCTTCATCCCGAGTCGTTTTTTGATGGCCCCGAGGCCCGGCGAGGGCCCCCCGAGGCCGAAGCTGGCCGAAAACCTCCCGTCCGGATTTTTTGTTTCACGGCGCGATCATATTTGGGGCCTCCTCCCCTGTTCCCTCCTCCCGCCCACGAGTCCTCCCTGCGGCCCTCTGGGTCGCGCCCCCCCCTCCTCCTCCTCCTCCTCCTCCTCCTCCTCCTCCCTCCCCTCCTCCTCCTCCTCCTCCTCCTCCTCCTCCTTCTCCTCCTCCTCCTCCTCCTCCTCTTCCTCCCCATCCTCCTCCTCCTCCTTCTCCCCACCGTGACAAGTGGAAGTCTCGGGCTATGTCTTCTGGATTTTCGCAGACGTTAGTTTGTCTTATGATGAACCAATATGGGGGACCGAGGGTAGTTGCAACGAGGACCTTGGCTACTTATGCTTGTTGTGCCACTAAAGGTTTCCCCGCGGGATGCTCGTTCGCTATCTACAACGTGCAAATGTACACAGTGCCCCCCATGGACTCCTGGGTCCCGAAGTTCCCCACAGTGGACCCCTCCATCTTCATAGATGACTTCATGTTGGCCAGCAGCAACACTAGTGTGAGGCTGCTGGTGTCGGACTTGGCGCAGGCCGCCGACAGCATGCTAGATTTAATCGAGCAGGACCTCGATTACTCGGTCGCGCTGCACAAGGCGGCGGTGTTGGGCTCGTCAGCAGTGGTGCAGCAGAGACTGGCGAAGGCCCTTGGCAAGTACAGTGGACCCGATGGTGTCCGCCAAGCACAGTCTGCGCCAAACCTCGGAGTAGATTTTACCATGGGGAACAGGCTCAGCAAAAAGTCACGCACGACCCTCGGAACACGATCGACAAAAATGAGACGTCGTCTCCACCGTTTGGCGCAGATTAGGAGAGCAGGTGCAAATATGCGTAAGATTTACCAGACAGGGCTGAAGGCGGCCGCCTACTACGGAGCAGAGGTGGTCGGTCTCACCAACCCCGAGGTGCAAGAGGCCCAATCTCTGTACCTCAAGATCGTAGGACCCAGATGTGCTACCAGATCCAGGTCTTTGGCGCTGTCGATTCTCGGGGATCCGACCTGGAGTGCCGCTCTGGGACCGGCCTGCTATTGGGCCAATATGATCTGGAGGGTTGCTCATCTACCTGGGACTGCCAGCTTTACGCTTCCTGAACTTCGCACTCAGGCCCTGGAGGTCCTCAGCAAACCCCCGACGAAGTGGCTCCAGATAAGAGGGCCTCTCGGGGCCACGATCCTCAGCTTGGGGCGTCTTGGATGGACTATGCCCGACCCGTTTGTGTTCCAGGATGCCAGCGGTCAGGACTACCCACTCATCACGACCTCCCCAGCCTTAATCAAGAAGCTTTTTCAATCCCAGTGGCAGCAGCAGCTCGATTTGAAGGCCAGCGCGAAGCTAGGTCTCGACGAGCCGCTGGACCCGTCGCTCATGCAGCACGCGCTGCAAGATGACAGTATCCAGGGGCACAATCGCAAGACCTTGCTGTCCTACGGATGCCAGTGTATTTGGGCAAAAAGTAAGATAGCCGAGGCAGGCTACGAGGAAGAAGTCAGTTGCGAGTTGCGCCAAGGCCCCGAGGACTCCCTCCCCCACAGGCTCTTCGAGTGCCCGCAGACCAGCAACTTGAGAGAGGAGATGTTGAAGGAGGGGGACGTGGAGGAGCTCAGGGATCAGAGGAGAGGTTTCCCGTACGTCTTGGGGTTCCAGCTTCGACCTGAACCAATTGCTCTGAGGCCCCCAGGATTAAGAGTAGACCAAGCAGTGTATTGGTCGCGTGATGGGCAGCCCAAGGAGGTTGCCATGCAAGGTGAAGTTTACCACGACGGCAGTGTTTTTAAACCTGGCCCTACGGTCTTTGACGCCCCTGCCTGGTCCGTGGTTAAAATCGACGAGGAGGGCGACCTAGTTGCCTGTCTCTCGGGGCCCGTGGGGGCCAGTCTTCCCCCCGCGTCGCCCGCTGCCGAGCATTTAGGATTTCTGGCTGCCGTCTCCTGCCCAAGAGTCACTAAAGCGTGGGCCGACTTTAAAGGCATCCTTTCGGTTCACCAGAGCCCCGAGGTTACTAGGAAAGGATTGTATGCAGGAGTGTCTGTCTTGGCCAGGGCCCAGGACAGTTTCAGGTCCCTCGAGATAGCCAAAGTAAAGGCCCACCAGGATTTCTCGACCCTGGAGGCTGGCTCGAGGGACTGGCTTGTAGCCGAAGGAAACGACTGGGCGGATCGGGTTGCCAAACTAGCTGCTGCCCAGATTCCCGCCCCGCCCTGGATGGAGATTGAGTATTATAAAGAAACCCGCAGTCGCGTACTGAGATTTTTGAAGTATGCAGCGGAGGCGCTCTCCTTGTGGCAGGCCCTCGCCCCAAAGACGGGGAAGAAGGCCTACGAGAAGCTTCCCCAGAGCCTCAACCCCCCTGTCGGAGCCGCGGGCGCGGTCAAAGACTGGACCCCGCCCCCTCAGCCCCCTGAGGGTCTTCCTCGGCGGGCCCGTGCGGCCCGCCGTAACCTTCAGGTTTTGGCTCGCCACCAGTGGGGCTGGATCAACAACCACTGGCTGTGCTTAGCGTGTCACACTCGTGCCCGCACTGATAGCACCCGCCAAACCCGTTCGCGAGATGTGTGCCCTGGCAATTCTGCAGCGCTGTCCCACTTAATTAGAGAGCCCAGGAAACACCGACTGTTGATTTGCGATTACCTCGATGTCGACTCCTTTCTCATAATCTGCAAGAGGTGCGGCCGTTATTCGGAGAGCAACTTCAAAGGACTCAGAGGTGAATGCAGTGAGCGCTTCAGAAGCAAGTTCTCTGAAGGTGCGTGGTCTCGGGTGTCAGGCGGCCGTCATCCGAAAGACAGTATGAAGGCCCGCCCCCGACTTGCCTAGCCCTCCCGTGCAGCCCAGCTCCTCAAGGAAGGGGCGGCGATGTATGGTCGAAGAAGGGCGTAAGGGGAGAACGGATGTAATCCCAAGGTTTCGGTTAGGGTCGGGTCGGCCTAACCCTAGCCTTCTTCTTCAGCATGTGATGGTCCTCCTCCTTCTCCTCCTCCTCCTCGATCCTCCGCGCGTGGCCCCCGGGGAGGTGTTCTACGAGTACGAGTCGAGCCTCCGGGCGGCGGTGGAAGGCTGCCGCCCCGCTCGGCGGCACCCCCAGGGGGGTCATGTTGCCCCCGTCGTGCTTCGTGACCACATCCCGGAAATAATTTCGAGCACCCCCTCGCGTGACGCCGATGGAGGCCGTCTGGGCCACCCCGAGAATCCTGGGGGGCACCTTGGGCCAGGGGCACTTTTAGCAGCACCCGCCCTGGGCCCATCAGCCACGCCCTCCGGATCGGCAGCGCCCGCGCCTCGGGAGGGGGCTGTCGGCGGAGCAGCGGAAGGAGGGGGTTTACCATCCCCGAACTCATCCCGACCCAGAGATGCTCGCGTCGTTTTAAATTGCCCCAGTGCGACCCTACCTAGAAGTTGGAGCCCCTAGGAAAACAGCATTAGTTGCTATGCTATGCTATGCTATACTATGCCATGCTATGCCATGCTATGTTGCGCTATGCTATGCAATGATATGCTATGCTATGCTGCGCTATGCTATGCTATGCTATGCTCAGCTATGCTATGCCATGCTGCGCTGTGCTGTGCTAAGCTATGATATGCTATGATATGCTAAGCTGCGCTATGCTGTTGCTATGCTATGTTATGATCTGCTTTGCTCTGCTATGTTATGATATGCTATGCTATGCTGTGCTATGCTATGCAGCGCTCTGCTGTGCTATGCGATGCTATGCTATGCTATGCTTTGCTATGTTATGTTATGTTATGCTATGCTATGCTAATGCAGCGCTGCGCTATGCTAAGCTAAGCAAAGCTAAGCAAATCAACGCTAAGCTAAGGGGACGTAGCTGGGGGAACCGCGGGGCGGATACTGGGGGAACCGCCCGGGGCGCTTTCCACTGCCCGGCCCTTTAAGCCCAGAGAGTAAGAAC
>CAUYUJ010020430.1:62500-87500 GCA_963575745.1 Prorocentrum cordatum
TCCGACTTCTCGCAGGAGCGGGGCACTGGGCACAAGACGGCCGTGGGCATCGTGAGGACCCCGCCATGGGGCGGCCGGCCTCCGGGCTCCGGTGCCGGCCGGCGGCCAGAGTTCGGTCAAGAAGGAGGGTCGCCATGTCGCCATCGCCTCCCTCTTCTCCTCCTTCTCCTCCTCCTCCTCCTCTTCCTCCTCCTCCTTCTCCTCTTCTTCCTCTTCTTCCTCCGCCTCCTCCTCCTCCTCCTCCTCGAACGGTGCCTGTGTCTACTCTGCCTGCTTTCCCTGCCTGTCCATGGGCCCGAAGCATTCATTTCACGAAGTGGAGAAGCAGTTGTTGGGCACTGCAATCTGTTTGGCTCAAGCTGTCCAGCTCCCGTGCCCGTCGTAGTATTGCTTTAGACCCGTGTTCACCTCTCCGCTCAGGACAAACGGTTGCCGACAATATTGCATGCCTTTTGAAGCTTATTCGTTGTCGACGTGCTCGCAACGAGATGGGCGCGCGTAAGGCTGTTCGAGCTGAGCCAGAGCTTGCACATTTTATTGACCTTGGACCTTGAGGTGAAGGAGTGGACCAACTGGGCGGGGGTACACAATCATGTCCAGAGTCTGATGAGGGAAAGCCTTAAGGGGGAGGAGGGGGGGCTGGAAGGAGCTGCGCATCTTCCTAATCGTGATTCTCATATTCAACGTGTCAAGCGGATGTATCTTGCCTGGACCCGTTCGGGCAAGCGGATCTTTTTGAAGGCAGTTATGGATCCTCAGTGTCAGGCACATGCTGACCCCGACGTGGCAGCCCAGTGGCTTGTTGACCACTGGGGCGGAGTCGTCATAGGCGTGAACGTGGATACGTCTTCTGCTCCTACTCTGCTTGACCTCATCGACCCCACTGACGCTGATGATTACCAGTTCAATGCCGCCAGCAACACTAGGCATCGGCGGATAGCTACTCATGACAGATTCCTGGACCCAGTGAGCTCTCGGAGGGACTCCTGCCCAGGGCCAGACGGTCTGCCAGTCCCTGCAATGGCGCCATGGAGGAGAGGAGGCAACTCGTCCGCTGTGCGACGTACACGTGCACGTCAGGAGCGAGGGCGACCTCGACTCGACTTTCAACCTTGCCAGGCTGGTGGTCTTGCCCAGAAGGAGACACAGATGAAGACGGCTCGGCAGAGAAGGAACTCCTGGGGCACAAGCTTACCGGGCCACGTTTTACGACCTGCAGGCTGCGTCTCCGAGCATTTATCAGCCTTGGACGTTTGCTGTCCTGGAGAGGTTCGGATTTCCCAGTTTTGTCATCGGGGCCATCCGAAAGCCTTACGATAATGTTAGGTACTACCTCCAGTGTAAGGGTTCCCAGATCCTCTGGTTCCTCGCGGAGCGCGGGGTCAAGCAAGGCTGCCCGCTGTCTGGAGTACTCTTTGCATTGGCTTTACACCCGCTGCTGTTCAAGATGAAGGGCCATGGTCTCAGTATCCCAGTGTCCTTGTCAGCGTGTGCTGACGATTTGGCCATGGCGTCGGCGCACCTCTTCCAGGCGCTTCCTGTCATCGCTCGCGAGATTTGCCTTGCCAGCAATTGCACCGGCCTCGTCCTTGACATTTACAAGTGTGTAATCCTCCTCTTGGACCCCGCATTGGGTCCAGAGGCTCCTCGGCGCTTCAAACAGCACAAGTTCAGTGCCAAGAAGTTGGAACATCGTCCTGACAGCAAAATATCTTGGGATCATGACCGGCCTTGAAGGGCCAGAGCTCTCTTGGAGAGAGGTGGCGATTGAAATGTACCAGCGTGCTGCACGTATCAAACGCATGGGGGTCAGGTTCACGCAGTCGAAAGGCGCGCATAATCGGTATACACTTCCTATCTCGGGTTATGTAGCACAGTGCCACGCTCCAACGGACTTCGCCCTTCGCATGGAGATAACGAGCCACCAGCTGTACACGCGGGCGCCGAGACAAGCCGTACCGCCCAAGCTTCTTGTTCGCCTCAGCGGGGTTGGACACCCTGTGAATGTTTGGGACCTGTTCTTGGTCACCCGTGCTGCTATACTTAGAGTGGCCATTGGTTCTGTTCTTTGTACAGCCTGTGAGAGAGATCCAGGATATCATTGGCTCAGATCTGTATCTGGTCACACACACATATACTCAGCTTTCTTCAGGTCCTCCATCTTCGTCCAGCTGTACCATGCACATCGCTACACCTCCTACGCCCAGGATGCTCATCATGATCTCGAACCTAGATGTATCCAGTGATGGCTTTCTGGACAATTATCCGTTGACTAGACTTATCCCTCGGTATGTTCGGAAGTTCGCCCTGCTCATTACGACCCACAGCGTGGACATAGTGATATGCATGTTGAAGCTCGCCTCTAGCTCATGTAAGTTGCCTACCTACCTCATCACCCCTCAAGTCCTTGTGGAACAGGTGGGATACAACCAGAAGATATCGCAAGGGGCCAACGCACTGCTGGCACGGATGTCCTGCAGTTGGAGGCCGTTGTCTACTTCATCATCCAGACAATCTTGCTCTTCTCGCCTTTCTTCCTCATCTTCCCCCCCATCTACCCCGTGATTCTGGTGGTGACCCGCCCGTGCGCCTCCCCCCTACCACATTATGACCCCTCCTCCACTGGCTCGCTTGTCTCCGATCTTGTCGCTCTCGACGTCTTCCGCTCCTCCTCTCAGGTCCATCCGCTCCCGTGCTGCCCGTCCCGCTGTCACGTCCACCCAGCACGCGAGGCACGGCCGCTTGCGCTTCATCTTCGGGCGGGCCCCGCGCCTCGCCGCCCTCGCGCCGTAGCGGCTTCAGCATCGGAGGCAGCAGCCGACAGATGACATCTCTCAGTGGTGGTGCTCTTGCGCCTCCTCCTCCTCCTCCTCCTCCTCTTCCTCCTCCTCCTCTTCCTCCTCCTCTTCCTCCTCCTCCTCCGCCACCTCCTTCGTGCTTCCCCCTCTTCCTCCTCTTCCTCCTCCTCCTAGTCCTCCTCCTCCTCCTCCTCTTCCTCAGCGACTGCCGTCGATGGGCGACCGACGCCGGACGACGACCCGCCCTGGTTGGCCGTCCCGCCGTCGCTTTGGTGTCTGCTTGCCTCGTCATCCTCTCCCCATTCTCCTTGCCGCGCTAGAGCCGAGCATGCTGGTCTTGCCAGCTGTTCGTGTCGCGGCCCTCTGGCGGGTGTCAGAGCAGCGCTGGGTGCTGGCGCACATAAGCGGTTGCGAGCTGCCCCCTCCTCCTTCCCCTCGTGGGCAAGGCGCAGCGATCCCGAGGGGTCCAAAGGCGCAGGGGCTGCCGCTGGTTGCCTCCTGGGCCGGTGCTTTCCCTGCATGGTGGAGTCTCCTTTCTCTCAGTGTGGAAGCCTCCTCCTCGGCCTCCTCCTTTTTACATTGGACAAGCGTTGGCTTGCTCGAGCCGCCGCGTCTTCTGCCTGTTCCTCCTCCTCCTCCTCCTCCTCCTCCTCCTCCTCCTGTCCTGTCCTTCCCATCATTTTCCGTCCCTCTTTTTGCTTCCCCTCCTCCTCCTCATCCTGCTCCTTGCACGACCGCTTGCCGCCGGCTGAGCAAAGTGGCCTGCTGCCCGCGTGGGCAACCACGCGGTGTGCAAGTGCAGCATCTCAGGCCCGCTTCCTTAGGTGCTGCGCTGACGTGCGCCGTGGTCTCTCGCTCGCTCGCCCCTTCCCCGCCTGCGACTGCTCGTCCTCCTCCTCCACGGGCCCGGCCCGCGCGGGAGCAGCGGCGCGCCGCGAGGACGAACGCGCTGGAAAACGGGGAGTACGGAGCGGCCCTGTCCGGGACGCCTTCGGCTGTCCCGCGAGGATGTCGTCAGATGTTCGTGTGGGGGACCTTCCTGGGGCCCATGCAACGGATCTCTTCGACTTCAGCTCGCCACTAGTTCGATTATGCTTCGACTCCAGCTCGACTCAAGGCCGACTCAAGTTCGGCTCCAGGTCGATTGAAGCCGCTGGATGTTCGACGCAGCATCGACGCTTGTGTTGAATGATTGGTTTCAGCATGTGAAGGTCTCTATCGTTTTTTTGTTCTCGTCACCGCCGCCGTCGCCGTCGCCGTCGCCGTCGCCGTCGCCGTCGTCGTTGTCGTCGTCGTCGTCGTCGTCGTCTTAGGACCGACGTGTATTTGATGCTTTCTGGTAATGCTTTGGCCTCTTGGGAGTTCCATCGACCTTCAGGAACTTCAGGAGCTCATGAAATGTCGTGGTCGGCGCCGCCGTCGTTGCCGCCGGCGCCTTCTGGGTTGTGATCGTGACGACGACGCAGACCAGCAGCAGAATCAGGTGGAGGAGGACAACGATCAGGAGGAGGAGGAGGTCGACGAATAGGAGGAGGAGGACGATCATGAATATGAGAAAACAATAACAGGAGGAGGATGAGGAGGAGAAGGATGAGGAGAAGGAGGAGGAGGAGGACGAGGAGGAGGAGGACCAATGTAATCCAAGAGTCAGCAACGATGTTGGAGTAAACCCTCCCTCCAAGCTCCCTCTGAAAAGGTCCCTACAGTGGTTCATTTCCATTGATAAGACACCCGTTTGAAGACCCTGAAGCATGCCAAAACATTGTTCTCGGGATTCCAACGCCACGGATCAACCTGACTGTTGCGTCTTGGCGATCCTGAATCGTGCCAGAACGCCATTTTCAACACAGAGAATCAACTTAACTGTTGCACCCGCATAGTCCAGAATCCTTCCAAAACACCATTTCTGGTACGCTGGTGATGGGCATCCGTGAAACTCTTGCAAATGTTTAAAACGAATGTGCGCGGCGCTCAGGCGAGAGCCACATTTTCAAAAGGAACCACCCTCAATCCGTGAAGCTCTTGCGAATTTTTAAAACGAATGTGCGCGGCGCAAGAGCCACATTTTGAAAACGACTCGCCCCCAATCCGTGAAATCCTTGCATTTTTTTACGCCGAATGTGCGCCGTGCTAAGGCGAGAGCCACATGTTGAAACCCACCCCCCCTCAATCCGTGAAGCTCTTGAAAGTTTTTGAAACGAACGTGCGCGGCGCTAAGGCGAGAGCCACATTTTGAAAGCCACCCGGCCTCAATCCGTGAAACTCTTGCAGATCTTTAAACCGAATGTGCGCCGCGCCAAGGTGAGAGCCACATTTTGAAAACTACCAGCCCTCCATCTGTGAAGCTGTTGCCAATTTTTAAGCTTCAGAGTCATAACTGGTGAGGAAGTCTCATGCGACACGCCCGGCCCGCCCTAAAAACTGGCCTCGGGGTGCGACAGGGAGAATTCATGTATAAGGAGAAGGAATTATGGAGGAGGAGGAGGAGGAGGAGGAGGAGGAGGAGGAGGGGAGGAGGAGGAGGAGGAGGACCAGTAAACCCAAGACACATCAGCGATGTTGTACCAAACCCTCCCTCTATTGTTCTTCTTCGTAGGTCCCTACCAGAATTTCGCTTCAGTGTGGGACGTGGCCAGTTTGAAGACAATTTCCTGAGAATCCTCAGCCGTGCCAGAACCCTATCCCTGGGACTTCGACGCCGCGGTTCCACGTGATTGTTGCGCCCGGGCAGCCCCGGAATGTGCCAGAACACCCTTTCTGGGACTCTAACACCCTCCTCCTCCTCCTCCTCCTCCTCCTCCTCCTCCTCCTCCTCCTCCTCCCCTGCGTATCAGCATGATTGTTGCGTCCTGGCACTCCTACATCGTGCCAGAAAACAGTTCTTGGGACTTCGACCTGCTACACATCTGTGAGACGCACGTGTGCGGCGCTACGGCCATGACCACATATGGAAAAGGAGCCGCCCTGCATCCGTGAAACCGCTGCAACTATGTAAGACGAATGTGCGTGGCGCTGAGGCGACAGCCATATTTTGGAAATGGCCCGCCCTTCATCCGTGAAGCTGTTGCGAACTTTTGACGAATGTGCGCGGCGCAAGGCGAGGACCACAGTTTGAAAAGGAGCCGCCACCCATCCGTGAAACTGGATCAAATTTTAAGAACGATTGTGCGCGGCGCTAGGGCGAGAGCCACACGTGATGAGGAAGTCTCAGGCGAAACGCCCAGCCCGCCCCTGTGAAAACAAAAAGACACACACGCACGAAACCGAAACATTGCACGGGGAAGTGATAGTTTTTTGATTCGTTGTTTTGCCGATCGGCGCGGACCGTCGCAACCCCCTCCCCCCCCATGGAGTAGATCTTGCTTGTTTTTGGCGCCTGTTTCAGGCGGGTGGATTCCCTCCGCCACGGGACGCACGGTTCCAAACTGTCACGCTAAGCAGAGGTCCGGAGCCAGACCTCCCCCCTCCCCCCCCTTCCGCCGCCCAACGTCGAAACGCCGAATGCGAAAACGCTCACATGGACGTCCGAGCGACGGCGAGACGAGAGCTGCCCGCCATCGGGGGCAGCGTCCTGGGGGGAGAGGTTCAGGGGGGGAGACGTCGGCCCCCCAAATCGCACACAGGGATCATCGCCGATGGGGGGCCCGATAGCCCAGGAGGAGGAGGAGGAGGAGGAGGAGGCGGAGGAGGAGGAGGAGGTGGAGGAGGAGGAGGAGGAGGCTATCGAGGGACTAGTCTCGGCGGCGAGCGAGGGGAGGAAGTGAGAAGGCGAAGGCCTTCTCGGAGGGCGGCGGGACTTCTCTCAAGCCTTCGCGCCTTCTGAGGAATTCTCTGTGTCTTCGGGGAAGGCTCAGGAAACTTCTCAGAAGGCCGATGCACTTCCGAGCCTTCTGAGAAGGCCTTCTCCCTCTCACTCCCCCCCTGGGCTCGCCGCCGACTATCGCCGATTTATCAGCGATGGATCGCCGATGCAAGCCCGATGCTCCCCCCCCCCCCGGCCGGTCCCCCCCTAGCATTGTCCCTCACCATCAGACCCAACACCAGAGCCTGCCGCCTGTCACACGAGCCAGCTCGAGCCCTTGTCTCTTGTCACTTGCCAGGGCAGCCTGCTCTGCCTCCTCAGACTCCTCCCGCCCCTCCCCCTCCTCCGCCTCCTCCTCCTCCTCCTTATCCTCATCCTCATCCTCCTCCCCTTCATCTCGGAGGAGGAAAAGGCATCAATGCCTCTACCGTTGCCTCGTTTTCCCCTTTTTGGGCCTCCTCGGGAGGCCCTTGTTTTCACCGCTGGATTCGCCTCGAAATCCTGGTCAGAGCGCACCCCGGCAGAGGTCTGGGGAGTAGCGGCATCGGTATCTTTTGGTTTCCAGATGCTCCTCCCCCTGACTGACGAGCTGACGAGTCGGATCTGGTCGGCCTCAGCAAGCTTTTTTGCCCGTGGCCACGGTAGTGCCGCGCTTGGAGCACGTCGCTCCGCGTCGCGTACGTGGCCGTCGTGGGGTGTTCTGGTCCACACGGCGGTTCGGCAGTGTGGTGTGTGGGTCGGTCTTGCGGAGTAGTGACCGCCCATGCTGTCGGGCTCGGGCGCCCCCTCCTCCTCCTCCTCCTCCTCTCTTCCTCCTCCTCCTCCTCTTCGTCCTCCTCCTCCTCCTCCTCCTCCTCCTCCTCCTCCCCCTCCTCCTCCTCCTCCTCCTCCTCCTCCTTCTCCTCCTGCTCCCTCCCCTGGCCTCGCTCATGCACAGGGGGATCCCCGTGCCTCGATTTCGTGGCACTCGGGGGGCCGATGCTGGCAGAGCGGACGGCGGACGAAGCTTCAGGCGATGCCGTCGGAAGAGGAAATCGGCGTCACCCAAACATGCTAATACTATGTGTGCGTCGCCCCCAAAGGGGCGACGCGCGCGCCGAGAATTTCTATACAGTATATGATCCGTGGCGGGCGCTTTCTGGCCGTACCGCTCGGGAAACGATCTACTACAAGATGGCTGCGCTATAACCCTGAAAGGTCTTTAGTTTTGGTTCCCCCCTTTTCTCTCGGCGGTGAATGGGACTGGTCCTAAAACCTCCTCGTCGCGGCGGAGATTATTGTCGCTCTATTGTCGGGCGGGCTGAATCATGTTGGTGTTTTCCTTCTCCCGGGAAACAATACCCCCTGGGCTACCCTGCACGACAGGATTTTTGAGCACGTTTGTAAGAGGAGTGCTATACAGATCGACACATTCTTGGCCGAAGGCATTGCTCACAATTTTTCTCAGATTTTCTGTGAGCGCGCTCTTGAGTCTTGAGGCACAAGTACTAGTAGTCGTCGTAGTCGTGAGCGCAATCGTAGTCGTAGCTGTCGGCGTCGTTGTTGTGCGACGGGTGCCGCGGGGACAGAATTGATTAGTTTCCCTTTTTGTTCTGTTACCTGTCCGTGAACACAGCCGCTGGAAAATTAATAGGTAGTCCTTGTATTGGATGGGGTTCTAAAGACCCTTTCCGCTTCTGTTCGGGTCGGACGCACGCCTCAAAGGAGGACGCGTAGTGCTAGTATGTCCTTGTGCGTCCCATCTCCAGGCCCTCCGCCCCATCGATGGGTCGAGGGCCAGCGGCTGCGTGACCAGTTCCCGCTTCAACCACAGCTGCAGCCCCAACGTGCACAGCTTCTGGTGCGAGGAGCAGGGCGCGCAGACGCTGCGGGCGCGCGCAGACGAGGAGGAGAAGGGCTGCAGAGACAATGCTATGGGGGAGGATAGGCTCGGGGGAGGAGGGGGGAGGAGGAGGAGGAGGAGGACGACGACGACGCACGCCTCTAGAGCACAGTTCGATGTCTGGGCAGACTAGACGCTCTAGGACCGGCTTACAACCGAAGATTTCGTGCACGCGCACGCCCTATGAGGATCCACAACTTGTCAATAGTTGCATCCGACCCTCAAGCAAACCTGTCAAGCTACAAACGTGGAGTAGCCCCCTCTGCGCAAACAGAAATTGAAACGGATACGCCGGGAACCATCAATCACTGCGCGGGGCCCCCAAACCCCGGAGATGGTATTACCTCCTACCCTGAAGCAGTCCAAGCATGCTTCTGATCGTGGTGCTGTCCCACCCGGCGGCTCGCATTGAAGCAGCCGCATCACGGGAAGCAGAGTGAGGATCGTCGGAGGGGGGAGGCATGTTGGCAGGCCGGCCCCTAGACCCGCCCCGCTCACTCGCCCTCCGGTTCCGGGTGCTGGGACGCTCTGGAATCAGCACTCCTCCCAATTGCACAGGCCTGTGTGGATGATCCGTTCGAGGTGGTGCATAGGCGCCACTCCATCCTTCCGCTGGGCGCCGAGCTGCTCCAAGCAGCTGCTGATGATATGGGTCTCCTTGCTCACACACATCTGGATTTTGGCATCCGTTTCCTTGTGCGCGTTGGACACCTTGACCAGGGCGAAGGTTTTTCCGGCTGCGTCTATGCTCATCTGGTCCATGTGGCCCTTGAGCTCCTGCAGGTTCTTGAGGTTCGCTCTCCCCACGCCCTCCCCCTCTGCCAGGAGACCCTCGACCAGGCCCACAACCGCCGCGCACGATATCGTGCCGAACTGAGCGAGATCGCCCTCGCTCTTGTTCTCGGCCCTCGCCTGTTGGACACGCTCCAGCCAACCTCGAACACGCTGCCGCGCCATGGTCACAGGCTTCAACCCGATCGGGGCCAGCAGGGTGATGATAGTGATTGCCTCCACCTGCCGCGTCCGGAGCGCCAGGTTCAGGACCAACTTCATCAGCACTGGGAACAATCTGCCAATCTCTGCGGGTTCCATGGTCTCCAGCGCGTCCATCTCTTCGCTGCCGAGGCGCTTGTTGTCGGTACCCTTGGCGGGCGCGCCTTGCTGGACCCTGGGCACCTTGGTCCTGCCCCCCTGGCCCCCCTTGCCGTTGTCGGAGCCTCTTGGCCGCCTGTGGCCGCCCTCGTTGACGTCCATCGGGACCGCCGCTGGCATCGCACTGAACATGCCAGGAAAAGTCGGGCAACGGTTCAGGCAAGTGGGTGCGCAGGTGGACCTGCAGGAGCTTGTACTCCCGAAACGGCTGCACGCAGACGGGGCACGTAGCGTAGGAGGAGGAGGAGGAGGAGGAGGAGGAGGAGGAGGAGGAGGAGGAGGAGGAGGAGGAGGAGGAGGAGGAGCAGGAGGAGCAGGAGGAGCAGGAGGAGGAGGAGGAGGAGGAGGAGGAGGAGGAGGAGGAGGAGGAGGAGGAGGTGGACGAGGTTTGAGGTTTTCCTGCGCTTTCATCGGGTCTCAGCAGTTTTCCTGCCTCGGGACGCCCTCCATCATCTGTGCCTCGCTGGGGGGCGTCGGGGGGTGCTCGGATTGTCCCGAACGGCCACCAGAGACCCGAGTTATGACCCGAGAACGGGGCGACGAGGATCATTGGGGGGAATAGGCGGTGGAAGCATCGATCCCCAATCGCCCATGGATCGCTGGTAGGGGCCCGATGGCCCACGTCGTTCAGGCCCACCTCGCCTGGGGGCATGCGGATTCGCTATCGGGGGCCTATCGCCGATCTAGCGGCGATGTATCGCCGATTTCAGGTCGATGAGCCAGTCCCCACCAACCGTTCCCCCTCAGACGAGGAGGGGAAGGGCGCCCGGGATGCACTATGCGGGGGGGGGGGGGGGGTGGGGGGATTCCCATCGGTTGGCAAACTCATGTGGAGGATGATGTTGACGATGAAGGGGAGGCGGAGAAGGAGGAGGAGGGAGGAGGAGATGGAGGAGGAGGAGGAGGGGAGTATAGGAATAGGAGTTAGGAATAGGAATAGGAGGAGGAGTAGGAGGAGGAGGAGGAGGAGGAGGAGGAGGAGGAGGAGGGGGCGGAGGGAGAGGGAGGGCGGAGAGAGCGGAGGGGGCGGAGGTGGATTTATCTAAATCCGCCACCCAGAGAGCCGATGTTCGGGTCGGACGAACGAGGGGGGGGATAGGGAGAGGGAGGCTGACGGGGTCTGCCGCGTGCAGCTGGTTTCGCCCCCGCCGCTGGGCGCCGTCGTCGACGCATTGTAGCGCCGCCAGCTCGCGGGCGACGGGCGCCGGGGTCGACACGACGCGAACCTGCCGTATCCATGCGACCGCGTATCCACGGGATTGTGCAGCTTCCTAGCAGTTGCCGTCAGCCCCCTCCACTCGCCGGCCCGGCCGCTGAGGTGCCGTGTGAGGCTTCGGCCCACCGCTTTAGGTTAATTCGTCTTTGCGCGGCCCGCTCTGACTGGACTCGCCGCTGGCGCTCTCGCCTGCGGCCGCTGACTAAAAAATCCACGGGATCGCGTCTCGAAATCCAGACCGCGAGGGCGTGGATGTGGACATCGTCGCCGCTCGTGAGCCCTGGGGCCCCAGGTGGCGGTGGATATATATATATATATATATATATATATATATATATATATATGTGTGGATAGGTATGTGTATATACACATTCCCCATATAGCGGTGCTTGCACTTAGGGGTTCTTGCTTGTGCTGTAGGGTGACTGGTCCTGGTGTCGGTCCGGCGGGCTCGTCGCTGCCAGTCGCCGCCGTCGCCGTGGGGCCACGGTGTCGGTCTGGCTGGCTCGTCGCCGCCCGTCTCCGCCCGTCGCCGCGTTGCTCTGCACTGTTCCGCAGTGCTCAGCACTGCTTTGCACTGCGTTGCACTGCCTTGCATTGCTTTGCATTGCGCTGCTTGCTTTGCGTTGCTTTCAGTGCGCTGCATTTCTTTAGCGTTGCTTTTCGTTGCGTTGCGGTGCGTTGCATTTTTGTGCATTGTTCCCCATGGCGTTACACTGCTTTGCGCTGCATTGCTTCGCACTCTTGTATTGCTTTGCTCAGCGTTGAAAAGCATTACTTTGCAATGCTTTGCATTATTCCCAATCATCCTGTGGTGTTGGGTCCTCGTTTTGAAGAGACAGCGCCCCGCGTCTCCTCCTCCTCTGTTCCTCCCTCCCCCCTCCTCCCATCCTTCC
Source organism: Prorocentrum cordatum (assembly GCA_963575745.1). Classification (NCBI taxonomy): domain Eukaryota; class Dinophyceae; order Prorocentrales; family Prorocentraceae; genus Prorocentrum; species Prorocentrum cordatum. The sequence continues at coordinate 74,247 of CAUYUJ010020430.1, forward strand.
ATCCCTGCCTCTGCTCTCCGCGTGGCATATATTTCGGTACACCCCTCACACGCTTCGTGGCCCCACAGGGAGCTCCACCGAAGGCCCCCGTGGCCGTGGCCGCATGCATCCACGCCAGTGCAGCGTGTCGTGGCACCATGGGCAGCTCCACCGAAGGCCCCAGTGGCCGCGGCCGCACGCGTCCGCGCCACACAGTCCAGCTTTTCGTGGAACCGTCGGCAGTTCCGCCGACGGCCCCAGAGGCCGCGGTCACATGCGTCTGCTCCACCCAATACAGCGTTTCGTGGCCCCAATGGGGAACTCCACCGATAGCCCCAGTGGCTGCGGCCGCATGCGTCCGCGCCACCCAGAACAGCGTTTCGTGGCCCCACAGGGAGCTTCACCGAAGGCCCCAGTGGCAGCGGCCGCATGCGACTGCAGAATCTGTTTACCCCCAGATTGAGTCGTTCGTCGGAACTGCAACAGCACGCGTATCATTTTCGTACATCTACGGCCCATTCGACGTGTTTTCCGTAGATTCGAGGGGCAGAGCAGTAAATCGATGTTGTAGTCGATCCTCTAACCGAACCTTTGCAGCTATTGTTGACAGCGCGGAGAAGATATGATCACGTCTGGGTGGGGGTTGGGGCTGGGATTGGGGGAGGGGGTGGGTGGTCGCAGGGGGGGGGGTGGATGAGGGGGGGCGGGGTTGGCGGGTTGAAGGGAGGGGGGGGGGGGAGAGATGGGATGGGACGCGGGGGTGGTGGGTGTTGGGGTTGAGGTAGTGATGGGAGGGGGGGTGCTTGGGGGTGGGAGTGATTGGCTGGGAGGTAGTGGGTGGGGTAACTGTGGGCGGGGGGGGGGGGTGGGTGACGTGGTTGTGGAAATAGGGGTGTGGGGGTGGGTGGGTGAATGTGGACTTGTGAGTGGAAGGGTGATGTGAGTGTGGAGAGATTGGTGGGGGTGTGGTTGCTATGAGGGAGGTGATGTGGCGGTTGGCGGTTGTCAGGGTGGGTGGCAAGATGAGACGTCTGAAGGCCAACGAGTTGTTTAGCCTCAGCCGCGCTCCTTTCACGGAGGAGCCCTCTCCACCCGCCTGTAGCTATTTCGCAGTTTTTGTTGGAGAAGTAAGGGCGAGTGGACGCGGCGCTACTGCGAGAGCCACATTTTGACGACGGACCGCCCATCTTCCGTGTGCGTGTTTCGACATTTTCGGCGAATGTGCGCGCCGCTCAGGCGAGAGCCGCTTTTTTTGGAGAAAAACGAGCCGTCCCGCCCTCCAACCGTGTGATTGTCGGGCATCTCGCGCTTCGGGGCAGTTTCACGCATGGCGACGGGTGTTCGGGCGACACGCCTGGACTGCTTGCCGATACGCCTGGTGGTGCGACGGGGCGGAGATGTCGTAACAACCCTGATGGATCATGAACAGGAGGAGAGGGAGGAGGAGGATGAGGAGGAGGAGGAGGAGGAGGAGGAGGAGGAGGCGGAGGAGGGGGACGAGGAGGAGGAGGAGGAGGAGGAGGAGGACGCCGGCGGGGAGGGATTGGGGGGGAGGGTGTCGAGACGGGGGGCATCCGTTGGGGCCCTCGCCGTTCGGCTGCACTCGCCTCGGATCCTGGTCGGAAGGCGCGGTTAGAGGGGGGCCCCACGGGTCGACAAGGAGGGAGGAAGCGGAGGAATAGGACGAGGAGGAAGAGGAGGAGGAGGAAGAGGAGGAAGAGGAGGAGGAGGAGGAGGAGGAGGAGGAGGAAGCGGAGGACCCCGCCGTGGACCAGTGGTCTGCGAAAAAGGGAACGGGGCCTGCCCTTCAATCGAGGGAGGCAGGGGAGGACAACTATACCTCCCCCTTCTTGAGCTTTGCAAGGGGGGCCCCACGGGTCGACAACGAGGGAGGAAGCGGAGGAGGAGGACGAGGAGGAAGAGGAGGAGGAGGAGGGGTCGACAGGAATGAATGGGAGGAGCTCCAGGATAGACGAGCAGAAGGAGGAAACATGGAAGGGTGTGCATTATGATGGTGATGCGCTGATGATGTTGATGAGGATACTGCTGCTGCTGATGAGGATGTCCGATGATCAGGATGATGCTGCTGCTGATGATGGTGATGATGCTGATGATGCTGATATTGATGTAATCATGGTGGTGATGATGCTTCGGATGATGATGATGCTGATGATGCTGATGATGCTGATGATGCTGATGATGCTGCTGCTGCTGATGATGATGCTGACGCTGCTGCTGCTGGTGATGCTCGTGCAGATGATGATAATGAGGATGGTGATGATTTCTGCTGCGGATGATGATTATGATCAGGGTAAGCACGCCGACGTCAACGACGACGATGATGATGATGATGCTGATGATGATGATGATGAGGAGGAGGAGGATGATGATGATGATGATGATGATGAAACTGATCAGGATGATGATGAGGATGATGCTGCTGCTGATGATGCTGATGATGCGGATGACGACGGCGACGACCACGATGATGATGCTGATGATGATGAGGAGGAGGAGTAGAAGGAGGATGAGGAGGATGATAAGGAGGATGATGAGTATGAGGATGAGGAGGACTAGAACAAGGACTGGGGCGATGAGGCATGATGGGGAGCAGGCTGAGGATGGGGCAGGACGACGAGGGCGAAGATGACCAGGTCGAGGAATCTAAGAGGGGACCATCACGACGATGCGAAAACAGGAGCAGCAGCACGGGGATGAGCAGGAACAGGAGCAGGAGGACGAGGAAGAGGAGATGCATACTGAGTATGAGGATGGGAATTTGGACGAGGATGAGGATGAGGATGAGGATGAGGATGAGGAATCGAATGAGGTTGCTGCTGATGATGATGATGATGATGGTGATGATGATGATGATGATGATGATGATGATGGTGATCGTGATGCTGCTGCTGATGATGATGCTGATGCTGATGCTGCTGCTGCTGATGATGACTACGATTGTGTTTGTGATCGTGATGATGCTGACGCTGATGCTGCTGATAATGATGCTGATGCTGTTGTTTCTGATGATGCTGCTGATGATTATAATCATGAAGGCGACGACAACGAAGACGACGATTATGATGATGCTTATACGGATGCTGAAGATGACGATGTTGATGATGCTGCTGATGATGATGATGATGATGGTGGTGGTGGTGATGGTACTGATGATATTGATGATGAGGATGGGGATGTCGATGACGACGGCGACGATTATGATGAGGATGGCGATGACACTGACGATGACGATGATGATGATGTGAAGATGGCAACGATGATGATGCTGCTGATAATGACGATGATGATTATGCTGCTGCTGATGATGAGGAGGATCATGACTATCATGATGACGGCGATGACGATGCCGTCGACGGCGACGATGATGACGATGATGATCATAGCGGTGATGATGCTGATGACGATACTGACGATGATGATGATGACAATGATGATGACGATTACGATGATGCTGATGACGTTGATGCTGACGCTGATGCTGATGAGGATGACGATGTGATGATGACGACGATGACGACGATGACGACGGCGATGATGATGGTGATGATCATGATGCTGATGATGATGGTGATGCTGATGATGCTGCTGATGATGACGATGATGCTAGTCGTGGTGGTTGTGGTGGTGGTGGTGGTGATGAGGATGATGATGCTGATGCTTCTGCTGCTGATGATCATGCTGATGATGATTCTGCTGCTGCTGATAACGATGCTGATGATGCTGATGATGATGATGATGATTCTGCTGCGGCTGCTAATGATTATATTGACGCTGATGATTGTGATGATGCTGATGAGGAGGAAGATGATACGGGGGAAGTGGAGCGGGATGATGATGATGATGATAATGATGATGAAGATGATGATGAGGATGAGGGTGATTGTACTAATGATGATTATGATGATGATTATGCTGATGGTTATGATGATGGTGGCGACGATGCTTGTGCTGATGGTGATAACGATGATGATGATGATGATGATGATGATGATGATGATGATGATGATGATGATGATGATTATTATGATGCTGATGATGATGATGCTGATGGTGTGGTGTGCTGGTAAATGATTGCTGTTGCTTGATGCTGTGACGTTGATGGTGATGATGGTGATGTTGCTGGTGATGGTGATGGTGATGGTGATGATGATGATGATGCTGATGATGGTGATGGAGATGAGGATGATGATGATGATGATGATGATGATGATGATGATTGTGCTGATGATGATGATGATGCTGATTCTGATGCTGATGGTGATGCTGATGATGAGGATGATGATGATGATGGCGGTGGTGATGCTGATGCTGATGATGATGATAATGGTGGTGATGATGACGATCATGATGATGATGATGCTGCTCCCGATGGTGATGGTGCTAATGCTGATGCTGATGCTGATGCTGATGCTGATGCTGATGATGATGATGATGATGATGATGATGCTGATGCTGATGCTGTTGATGGTGATGATGATGATGATGCTGCTGCTGCTGATGATGATGATGAGGAGGAGGAGGAGGAGGAGGAGGAGGAGGAGGAGGAGGAGGAGGAGGAGGAGAAGCGGGAGACCCTTCCTAGAGGCCGCGGAGGGCGGTGGAAGGCGTGAGGGCTCAGGAGGTCGGGCGTTACAGTCGAACCCCTTCTAGCTGAATCGTCGAGCCCCTGGTACAGTAAAGCTTGACAGTAAGGATGATAGATTTCCTAAGGGTATCCTTGCATCCTTGCCTCTTCGGTCATCTTCGGTTCATCCTCAAACACTTTCGATGGCCAGCGCCGCTCGAAGAGCCTCGGCATGGGCTTCCAAGGCCCTCGCATCCTTACCGCGCACCCTTATTATATGGGTTCACTGTGTCAGTCGTCGCAGTGGTTTGGTCCCTGTCGGGCTCACGGCGGAGAGGGCGAGGGCCCTCGGATTCCGGGCCCGCGAGCGGGCCAAATGCCGTGGTGTGGTGGTTCCCGAGGAGCTGCTGCCCGAGGGGCCCTGACGGGCCCTGCGTCCGCTTTGTTTGGCTGCTGTCCGACGCCCCTCTCGCGTCCCTAGACGTGCTCGCGTCGTAAAAAGATCAGGACGGGAGGTTTTTGGCCGATTTCGGCTTCGGGGGGCCCTCGCCGGGCCTCGGGACCGTCGAAAAACGATTCAGGACGGAAAACCGGCCCCGGCGACCGGGTCGAGACTTCCAGGACTTCCAGGGACCCCGTATGGAAAAACTCAGGACGTCGCACGTCTAGGTCCAGGCCCCCCCATCGTTTCGTGCACGTAGCGGGTTAGCACCCGAACCGCTCCAGAGCCAGCGAGACGGAGGAGGCGTCGACGACGACGGCGACGACGACGGTGCCTTGGAGCCCTGGAGTTGTGGACGACGATCAATGGAGAGGAAGCATGTTGCCAAATAATTTCCAGATGTCTACACATGATTGAAATATGTTTTAAATCTGCAAAAACGTGGTTTGAGAACATGTTTCAAACATTTTGAACACATGTTTCATTCAATGACAGGAGCGTCAGGGTGTCCATTGTCATCGCCGCCGCGGGGGTCTGGCGCCGACCCGAGAAATCCGCGCGGATCTACGGGTTTTCGTGTTCGTGTCGTTGTTCGTTCCCTATAGCGTCGACGACGAGAAGACGACGGTAACGACGACGGTGCCTTGGAGCCCCGGAGGCGACCAGGGACATAGAGAAGGGTGAGGAGCTCTGCATCGCACGGGCTGGCGCCCGCCCGCGCCCTGCCCGCCTGCTCACCCCTCCTCCTGCTCCCCCCTTTGGGCCTCTCCTCCTCACTCTCCACTCCCCCTCACTCCCACCTACTCCCATCCAAACCCACAACCACAACACCCCCACCCCCCCCCCCCCCCCCCTCCTCCCCCCCCCCCCCCCCCCCCCCCCCCCTCCCCTTCCTCCTCCTCCTCCTCCTACCCCCTCTTAATCCTCCTCCTCCTCTTCCTCTCCTCATCATCGTTCTCCTCCTCCTCTTCCTATTCCTCTTCCTCTTCCTCTTCCTCCTATCCTCTTCCTCCTCCTCATCATCGTCTTCTACTCCTCCTCCTCTCCTCATCATCATAATCATCTTCATCATCATCATCATCATCATCATCATCATCATCATCATCATCATCATCATCATCATCATCATCATCATCATCATCATCATCATCATCATTATCATCATCTTCTCATCATCAACATCATCATCATCATCATCATCATCATCATCATCATCATCATCATCATCATCATCATCATCATCATCATCATCATCATCATCATTCATCATCATTCATCATGAGCATCATCACCATCATCATAACGATCGTCCTCACCATCATCATCACCATCATCATCATCAGCAGCAGCATCATCATCATCAGCATCATCATCATCAGCATCTTCATCCTCCTCCTCCTCCTCCCTCTCCTCCTCCTCCTGCCTTCCTCCTCCTCCTCCTCCTTCTCCTGCCCGGAGGCCCAGACCCAGACATGCGACGTCTTGATTTTTTCTGTGCGGGGTCCCCTGGAAGTCTAAGTTCCGACCCGTTCCCCAGGGCCGGTTTCTCGTCCCGAGTCGACTTCTGACGCTCCCGAGGCCCGGCGAGGGCCCCCCCGAGGCCGAAAATGGCCAAGAACCGCCCGGGGAGTGGGGGGAGTAGGGGAGAGGGGGGCACTCATCGGCGACGCGGGGGGGAGTAGGGGAGAGGGAGTAGGGGAGAGGGAGTAGGGGAGAGGGGGGAGGGGAGAGGAGTAGGGGAGTAGGGGGAGGGAGTAGGGGAGAGGAGTAGGGGAGTAGGGGAGAGGGAGTAGGGGAGAGGGGGGGGGAAGTGCGAGGGGGCGGGCCTCCTCCAGAAGGCTCGGGAGCTCCCCGGCCTTCCGAGGAGTGCTCCACAGAGGAGGCCCATGCCAAGAAGCACCCTGCTTGCCTCCAGGGTGCCCCTGGGTTTCTGTGGCCTCGATGGTTTTGCCATGGAAATCGTGACGCTTCCGCACCGACAATCAGTGGACGTCCTGGGGTCTCAGGGTTGGGTTTCTGATGGAAGGTTTCGTGCGGACTGGCTTCCACTGTGAGCCTTCCCCGAAGACACAGAACACTCCTGAGAAGGCCGGAGGGCTTCTGAGAAGCTCCGCCGTGCCGCCCTCTGAGAGGGCCTTCTCCTTCTCACTTCCCCCCCTCGCTCGCCGCCAAAGTGAGGGAGGAGATTCCGAAGGTCTTCAGAGCTTCCTGGTGCCTTTGAACCTGTCCAAGAATGCTTCCGGCGCCCCCTCTCTCTGGCCGGCGGGGCCGCCGCGGATCACCTACCTCACGCCCTCGCTGCTGTGCAACCCGCTCTTCGTGAGGCCCCAGCCGCCGTCGAAGCGCCATCGCCTGCGCCCTCGCCGTTGCCGCCGTGGTCGACGTCGTCGTGGCCGCCGTCGGTGGCGGTGATGGTCGTCGTCATCGTGGCCGCTGCCGCCGTCGCCGTCGTGGTGGTCGTCGTGACTGTGGTCCTGGTCGTCGTCACGCCCTCGCAGCCGTGCTGGCACGCCTTGCGTGCGGCGCTGCGGCCGAGGAGCGCGGAGGAGCGCCCTCTCTCCTGCTGAGCTCTCCCCCTCTGCTGCCTTCCTTCTCCTCCTGCATCCTCCTCCTCCTCCTCCTCCTCCTCCTTCTCCTCCTCCTCCCTCCTCCCGTCCTCCCGTTCCCCTCCCCTCCGCAGCCTTCACGGCGCAGGGGCAGGGCTTCGCGCGTGCCGCGGCCACGCCGCGCACCTCCGCGAGCGGCCTGGCGTCGGCTTCCGCGGCCCCCCGCGCGCCGCCAATGCCCGTTCACGATGCCGATGCGCTGGCAGCGCAGGGGGCCGCGCTGGAGCTCTGCGAGGAGCGGGCGGCGGACTGCGAGGAGCGCGTCCAGGCCGAGCAGCTCGCCGCGCAGAGCCGGCGGCTGGAGCAGCTGCGGCGGTCGGACTTTCATCACCGACTGCGCATGCGTGCACCGATCCTGGCCAGGCCACCCGTCGGAGGAGGACAGGGTACCGATACCGCTCCTCTTCCTCTTCTTCCTCCTCCTCCTCCTCCTCCTCCTCCTCCTCCTCTTCCTTCTCCTCCTCCTCCTCCTCCTCCTCCTCCTCATCCTCCTTCTCCTCGTTCTTCTTCTCCTACCCTTGCCTCGTTTTCCCCTTGTGTGGTCTCCTGGGAGGCTCTCGTGGCCACCGCTGGCTTCGCCCGGAAGTCCTGGTCAGAGCGCACCCCAGGGGGAGGTTCCAGGAGCAGCGGCATCGGTACCTCGCCTAGACATGCGACGTCCTGATGTCTTCAGTGCGGGGTCCCCGGAAGTCCCGACCCGTTCCCCGGGGCCGGTTTTTCATCCTGTGTCGGCTTTTGACGGTCCCGAGGCCTGGCGAGGGCCCCCCCCAGGCCGACAGTAGCCCCAAACCTCCCCTCTTCGGACCGTTCCCTGGGACGGTTTTTCATCCTGCGTTGTTTTTTGACGGTCCCGAGGCCCGGCGAGGGCCCCCCGAGGCCGACAATAGCCCCAAACCTCCCCTCGTCGGATTTTTGTCGCGACTCGATCGCGTCTCGGTTTCCCCGGGACCGGGCCCAGCCTCGGCGCTCGTGCCCCTCCCGGGCCATGCCGGGGAAAGGGGGGGGGGGAGGGGCGTGGCGTGAAGTCGGGCCTGTCCCTCTACGGGAGGAATGTTCAAACATAGTCAAAAAATAGTCTGGGGACGATTGGTGGAACACTTTTTGACCATTTTGGGGTGGTGTTGGGGTGCTCTTCATTTTTCCAGCCAGGACCCCCCTGCAGGGGGGACATGCCCGACCTGAGCGTGGCGTTCTGCAGGCCGATCCCTGGGCCGCGCGTGGGGCTGCAGCGCTCAGACGCCCGCCCGGGGTGCGACCGTTTTCTCTCCGCCCGCGGCCCCCCGGGGCTCTCTCGGCCCTTGCCCGGGGCGCCAGAGGTCCAGCACGTAGGTCACCACCCGCCAAGCCACCCCGGCCCGACCCGAAGGCCCAAATTTTTCCTCGATTTCAAATGGGGGGGGGGGTCGGGGAACACTGAAAAATCGCATGGGATCCGTACCCCCCCGACCCGAAATTCGGGTCAAGTTCGGGTCTTCGGGTTGGCTTTGGGGTGGTCTGGTGGGTGGTCAGTATGGAAGACAGCTGGACGGAGGCTTCTCGCAGCTCTCGGCCTCGGGGGGCCCTCGCCGGGCCTCGGGGCCGTCAAGAGCAGACTCGGGACTGAACACCGGTCCCTGGGAATGGGTCGAGACTTCCGGGGACCACGCGTGGGCAAAATCACGACATCGGATCTCTGGGGCCTCCAGGGAGTAGTTTTCCGTCCCTGGGTCCGTTTCTGATGGCCCTGGGGCCCGACCATGGGGCCAGGAGGCCGGGAGGGGAGCGAAGATGCCGGGACTGCACATGACGTGCCGTCGGAGGGAGGTCCGGGGAATGAGTTGCCTGTCCCCCAGGCGGGTCGAGGCGGTGGACGCATCGCTGGGCGCCGTCGAGGATGGGTGGGCCAGAGGATGCCGATACCGCCTCCGCTGCTCCCTGGACCTCTCCTTGGGTGCGTTTTGACCAGGGCTTCGAGGCGAGTCCAGCCGTGGCGATTGGCCTCCCAGAAGGCCCAAGAGGGCGGAACCCATGCCCTCTTCCTCTTGTCGAGGGGCAGCGGTGTCGAGGCCTCCACAGGCGCTGGCGAGGGGTAGCAGCGTCGATGCCTTTTCAGCTCCGCGAGGAGCCGCCCTGGCACCGAGCGCAGGGGCCCTGCGCTTCTTGCCTCGCCCCTGTCGCCTCGTCGTTCGCTCCCCCCTCTGTGCTCGTGTCCCTGGTCGCCGTTGTCCTCCGAGTCCAGTGGGCCAGCGCGGGGTTACCCCTGTGCCGCTCCTGGTGCTGCCTGTCGCGAGCAGGGGCTTCGGGAGCAGAGGCGTTGGGTGCTTCTGCAGGTCGTCGTTTTCTTGCTCATTGTGTTGCCGATCGGCGCCCCCCGTGGAGTAGATCTTGGCTGTTTCTGGCGCTTCTTTCGAGCAGGCGGAGTCTCCCCCATAGGACGCACTGTTGCAAACAGTCTCACTAAGCAGAGGTCCTGAGCCAGACCCCCCCCATCCCCCCCTCCTTCCTCAAGGGAAGAAAACCACCCAGATCCGACAATTGGCGGTTACTAAACGGCCTTGGGCGTTGGCTCAACAGCTCCTGCCCTGCTCGATTCCTCCTTTGGGCGCGTTTGCTGAACGGCCTCGCTCGTCGGGGTGTTCTTCTCGGGGTGGATTTTCTGCCCTCTGAGGCTCCCCCCCGCTCCTCCCCCCCCCCCCCTTCGCCCGACACAGAGCCCCCCTCTCCTTCTCCCCCCCCCCCTTCCGCCCGACACAGAAACGCCCTCTGAGGCTCCCCCCCCCCCTCTCCTTCCCCCCCCCCCCCTCCGCCCGACACGGAAACGCCGACGGAGCAAACGCCCACCCAGCGCGGCCTGCGATCTGCGCCGTGCGGGCGGCCTCGCGGCGGAGAGAGAGAGCGCCGCCCGAGGCCCTCGCCCGCTCTGCCTGGGGGGGGCGTGGCCGCGCGGCCCGGGCCGCACCTCCCCCCCCCGCCGTTGGCACGGCGACGCCCAGACGCGCCCGGCGGGGCTCCGACGCCCGCGGGGCGGTGGGGGCCCTGGAGGCCCAGTGGAGGGCACTGGCTATTCACCAGCACCGATCCTGGCCCAGGATCACCCTGGGCCCATGATCGGTGTATATGCCTTCCTAGCCCAAGGCAGGAGGGCGTATACACCGATCCTGGGCCCATGGTGATCCTGGCCAGGATCGGTGTCGGTGTATAGTGGGTGCCTTCCTAGCCCAGGGTCGAGTCGGGCCTGCCCCTCTGCGGGAGGAGCAGCTCCACAAGGAGTCGAAGCACATTCTACCATCTGGGGACGATCTCTGTGACTCTTCTCGATTTTTTTTTTTTTTTGGGGGGGGGAGGGGGGGGCTGTGGCTCATTGTTCGTTTTAAATCCGCCTGTAGGGGGACATGCCCGACCTGAGCCTAGAGACGCTTCCCCGAGGCCGGTCTCTCCTCCCGAGTCGTTTTCTTTGACGGTCCTGGGGTCCGCCGAATCGGAGGTTCAAAGATGGAGTCCTGAGGCTTGGGGTCCCAAGGATAGGAAGGGATCCAAATGTGAATTCACATTGTCTGAGGAACCTCGTCCTCAAGACCCCATCCCTCAGGACCCCGTCTTTGAACCACCGATTGAAGGATCCTGGAGGCCGACAGCGGCAACAGACTGGCCGCTCCGAGTCTGCTGGAGCTTCCGACCTCTGGTCGGCGGCGAGCGGGCGGGGGAAGCGAGAAGGCGAAGGCCTTCTCAGAGGGCGGCGGGGCTTCTCGGAAGGCCCCCGGCCTTCGGGGAGGCTTCTTGTGCGTCTCCGGGGAGGGCTCAGAGAGCTTGTCTCTCAGACGGCCGGGGGGGCCTTCGGAGCCTTTTGGCGAAGGCCTTCTCCTTGTCCCTTTCCCCCAACACCCTTCGGAGTCGCCGAGAGTCGTGGAGGACAGAAGGGCCCCTAAGCCTTCTGCTAGTGACGCGATGAAGGCATGGCCTCACTGAGGTCCCCGCCCTCGCATTAGGGATGATCGAAATCTGGGCGGTCTGGCCTGGTACACCTGCAGGCAGGACCCCCTCTTAACCCGGACATGCGACGTCCTGATTTTTTCAGATCGGGGCCCCCGGAAGTCCCGACCCTTTCGCCAGGCCCCGTTTTTCACCCCGTGCCGTTTCTTGACGGTCCCGAGGCCCGGCAAGGGCCCCCCCCCGGAGGCCGAGCACGGTCGAAGACCTTCCCTCCTGATCTGTTGCTTTTGTTTGGATTTTTGTGTTGTTCTTTCTTGCTTACAGTGCCGTTTTTACTACAAGCTCCGCGCGCGGAGTATGTATAACAAATGCAGGGTTTAGTAGTAAAAACAGCGATGAGTTCATGCATACATTTATTCATACATCGATCATGTATAAAGAAACCATAGTTTTAAAAATCCCGTGTATTAAAAAACAACTGCCCTGTACGACGCGACCATGTCTGGGAGTGTCTCTGGCCCTCCTAACTCTCAGGTCCCCTCCCAAAGAGGGTCAGGGCCTTCTTCTTTGTGGGGGCTCATCCGGGAGGAGGCGCTGAGGGCCAGCGTCGCTGGCTGGGCGCTCGTGCGGGCCCAGCTGCGGCAGCGACGGGCCGCGGCGGCCGGGGCCTCGCCGGGCCGGGGGGCGCCCGCGGCGGCCGGCGCCGGCGGGGCCGAGGCCGAGGGTTATAAGTTTGGCATGTCCTTCTACAGAAGGCATAATTTAAAAGAAGTTGAGACACATATTATTTCTGGTTTATTTTTGGATACTTTTGGTCTTTCGTCCCAAATTCGCCTGTGGGAGGACATGCGCGACCTTAGCCGAGGGGGGCGGCAGCAGATCGGTACGATCACGAAGAAGAGCAAAAACGCCGTAAGCATAATTTTTTGGCGCTCCGCGCGGATTTCCTGGATCCGCGCTGGGCTCCCCTGGGCGGCGCCTCAGGCGCCGCTCCTGGCGCGATCCGCGCGCCAGGGAGGGGGCGGTCCAGCGCAGATCCAAGAAATCCGCGCGGAGCGCCAAAAGTTTGTGTCAATGCCGTACTTTCTTCTTCTACGATCGGAAGGGGCACGGAACGACAGGCCCGGAGCTTCCGTCGGCGGCGAGCGAAGGGGGGGAAGCGATCAGGCGAAGGCCTTCTCGGAGGGCGGCGGGGCTTCTCGGAAGCCCTCTGGCCTTCTGGGAGGTCTCTTGTGTGTCTTCGGGGCAGGCTCGGCACACCTTTCAGACGTCCGGGGGACCTCCGAGCCTTCTGAGAGGGCCCGCCGCTTCTCACTTCCCCCCCGGCGCGCGCCGCCGATCAGTGTGCCCCCTCTCCCCTCCTCCCCTCCGCCCCCCCGGTCCGACCCCCCCCCCCGGATGCCCCCAGAGGCCCCAGGAGGAGGAGGAGGAGGAGGAGGAGGAGGAGGAGGAGGAGGAGGAGGAGGAGGAGGAGGAGGAGAGGAGGTGAGGGGAGAGGGAGGAGGGGGGAGGGAGGGAGGGAGGAGGGAAGGGAGGGAGGGATGGGAGGGAGGGAGGGAGGGAGGGAGGAGGAGGAGGAGGAGGAGGAGGAGGAGGAGGAGGCGCGCCGCCTACTCTGGTGCTGCAGTCTTTTCACCACGGGCGTCTTTGCCCCGTTTCGGGCCCCAGGGCCTTCACGCATCGATCGATATCAGGCTCGAAGCAGGACGCAGATAGACGGGGTCGTCCGGGAG
>CAUYUJ010020430.1:90000-137980 GCA_963575745.1 Prorocentrum cordatum
CCTGCATATGGTTGGGTCCTTCGTCAGGCTAATTTTTTATTCGGCGTCTGGCGGTAACCTGGCTTATCGGGCCCGCCCTCCCCACCCCGTCCTTGCATAGCCGGACCTTGTCGGTTGCGCAGGCTTCGGGACTCAAAAGACGGGTGTCAGTGCAAACGGGGGTTCAGAGCGCTGGATCTTGCAGAATCCTGCAGGGCAAGGGGTGCATTGAACCGGGTTTGGGTGCAGGATCCTGCAGGATCTTGAAGTATCCTGCAAGGCCTGACTGACCCGGGTCTGGATTGACCCACGTCAGAAGATCCTCGAAGGTTTAAAGGGGGCACTCAGTATCGGTGCGCGCGGGCGATGCGTGGGGCTGCCCAGAGCGAAGAGGTTAGGTCATCGGCCGTCGGCCGTCTTGATCGACCACGCGCAGAGGGGGGTTTAGGGGGAGGGGGGAAGGCTTTTTAGAAGCACCCCTGCTTCTCAGAAGCGCGGGCCTTCTCTATACATGTAACGCCGGCGCCTTCTAAGAAGTGGCCCCTTCTAAGATGCCTCCCCCCCTCCCCCTACCCCCCCTCTGCGCGCCGCCAACTCAAGCGTCCTCGGTCTTCGGGCTCCTCCCCGTCCTCCTCCTTGGAGCCAGCTGGGGGTCTGAGGTGGCCCAGCACGGGTTCTGGCCAGCAGGAGGGAGGCGGGGGCAGATCCGAGGTTCTGGGTTCGAGAAGGCTTGTTGGCCTTTTTCTGTATTCGGGGGCCGTTTTTTCGGGACCGTGACCGTTAAAAAACGGATCCGCGGTGAATTGCGCTGCCGAGGGACCCCACATACTTACATTATGTCTGGAGTGATGATAGCTGAAGTGAAACATGCGAGAATGATGCTGGTGGCCGTTGCCCCGCCGATACCGTCGGTGACGCTGGTCAAGCCTTGGGAGACTGAGTGCCAAGGGCGTCGAGAAACTGCCACCCCTGCCACACTTACCGACCTTGGACCGTAGAGACCGCGCTCAGGGACCGCCTTCTGCGCACTCCCTCTGGTGTCAAGAATCTGCCACCCCTGCCACACTTTGCTAGCCTGGGCCGTGCAGAGACCGCGCTCAGAGACCACCCCCCGGGGCACTCCTTCTGGTGTCGAGGAACTGCCATCCCTGCCAGTTCCCGAGCCTGGACCGTATAGAGACCGCGCTCAGAGACCACCCCCTGCGCACCCTCTCTGGTGTCAAGAAATTGCCACGCCTGCCACAGTTTCCGAGCCTGGACGGTGTAGAGACTGCGCTCAGAGACCAAGGTTTGCGCACCCCTTCTGGTGTCAAGAACTTACCACCCTTGCCACGCTTTCCGAGCCTGGACCGTACAGAGACCGCGCTCAGAGACCCCCCCCTGCGCACCCCTTATGGTGTCAAGAAGTTGCCACGCCTGCCACAGTTCCCGAGCCTGGACCGTATAGAGACCTCGCTCAGAGACCACCCACTGCGCACCCCCTATGGTGTCGAGAAAGTGACACCCCTGCCACACTTTCGAAGCCCGGACCGTATAGAGACCGCTCTCAGAGACCACCCTCTGCGCACCCCCTATGGTGTCGAGAAAATGCCACGCGTGCCACACTTTCCGAGCATGGACCGTATCAAGTCCGCTCTCAGGAACCACCCTCTTCGCACCCCCTAAGGTGTCTAGACTTCCTCTGGTGTCAAACAAGGAACTGCCACTCCTGCCACACTTTCCGAGCCTGGACCGTACAGAGACCGCGCTCAGAGACCACCCCCTGCGCCCCCCCCGGTGTCAAGAAATTGTCACGCGTGCCACGCTTTCCGAGCCTGGACCGTATAGAGACCGCGCTCAGGGACCCCCCCTGCGCACCCCCTGGTGTCAAGAAATTGCCACGCCTGCCACAGTTTCCGAGCCTGGACAGTGTAGAGACTGCGTTCAGAGACCAAGGTTTGCGCACCCCTTCTGGTGTCAAGAACTTACCACCCTTGCCACGCTTTCCGAGCCTGGACCGTATAGAGACCGCGCTCAGAGACCCCCCCTGCGCACCCCTTATGGTGTCAAGCAAGTGCCACGCCTGCCAGTTCCCGAGCCTGGACCGTATAGAGACCGCGCTCAGAGACCACCTCCTGCGCACCCCCTATGGTGTCGAGAAAGTGACACGCCTGCCACACTTTCCGTGTCATGTGTATGATGCGTGTGCGGCTGTATGTGGGCGTGTGTTTCATGTGGATGCCCAGCATGTGGTGCACACGTCTTGGGTGAATGATGCAGTGAACACGCCAGGTGTGCACGATCATTGTATGTTATGTTGTGTGTGTGCGTGACTGTATGTAGACGCGTTTGTGCAAGCAAGAAGGAAAGAGAGGGGGGAGGAGGAGGCGCGGGTGCGACGCGGCAGAGAAGAAAACGATCATCCCACCCAAACGAAACACGTGGGGGAAAAAATTGCTCCAGGCGGATTCTGGCCAGGGACCCAATTCGAACGGATTTGCCCTTCTCTCAGTTCTTGACAGACTTTTGTTCTAGGCCCATCAAGTTCAGACCCCCTGGCCGCGGGGTCGGAGGATCGCGCTGCATCGCGGATGCGTCGGCGATGCGGCTTGATGTGGAGTGCGAGATTCTCCACGCCGACGGCGGCGGTGCATCGCCGACGTCGCCCATGCCTCGCCGATGGAGGGGCGGCGGCGGATGGGCCTCCATTTCCCTGACGTCCTTGCGTTGTGAACGTTATCCTGGCGAAGGGCCCAACCATACGCAGCTGTGAATACCACGTCGTGGGTACCGCTTTCGGTAGGGCTCCCTATGGGGCCACGAGTCTCGTTTGGGGGTGTGCCGAAATGGGCGGGGGTACGCACACGGACTGTGCCACTGGGGCCTTCGGTGGAGTCTCCTATGGGGCCACGATCCTCGTGAGAGGTGTGCCGAAACGGGCGGGGGACGCTTCTGGACCCTGCCGCTGGGGCCTTCGATGGAGCTTCCTATGGGGCCAAGATCCTCATGAGGGGTGTGCAAATGGGGGGGGGACGCATGCGGACCCTGCCACTGGGGCCTTTGGTTGAGTTCCCTATGGGGTTCTACTCGTCAGTCGTTATCGTGTCTGGGGTGGGCCCGCCAGGATTTTATTATTAATCCTACACTATGGCGAACGTGCCCAAAACATCCCTTCAGCATCTTGATGCTACTGTATAGTTTGTTTAATGTGCTGCGCGGGTACTCCAACATAGTTCCCCCGTAGGGTTTTGAGAGGTTTAGAAATTCCCCGCCGACCTGCATCATAGTTGTTTCATAGCCCCGTGGGAAGCTGGCAGGGAACTTTCCGTGCGCTGCAGGGTGTTCAAAACATAGCTTCGCGGGGGACACATGCAAAGCTTCTTGATCACGGCCCTGTAGGGCCCTGGCCCGACACAGCTCCAGAGGCCCGACCCCCCCCCCTCCGTCGTGTCTCTTTCGCGACGCTATGTTTGAGACCACCTTTCCCTGGTGCCGATCTTCAGGACTCCTGCAGTGTCTGAGAGCACATCCCTGAGACTGTCATCGCCTTGGGCTTGCCGACCTTAGACGTCCCCAGACATGCGACGTCCTGATTTTTTCAATACGGGGAGTCCCCTGGAATTCCTGACCCTTTCCCCAGGACCGGTTTTTCGTCCCGAGTCGTTTTTTGACGGTCCCGAGGCCCGGCGAGGGCCTCCCGAGGCCGAAAATGGCCCAAAACCTCCCGTCCTGATTTTTTTTATACGACGCGAGCATGTCTGGGTCGGGATGCGTTCGGGGCCGGTGAACCCCCCCCTTCCTTCCGCTGCTCCGCCGCCGGCCCCCTCCCGAGGCGCGGGCGCTGCCGACAGAGAGGGCGTGGCCGACGGGCCCAGGGCGGGTGCTGCCAGAAGTGCCCCTGGGCCCCAGGGTGCCCCCCCCAGGACTCTCGGGGTGGCCCAGGCGGCCTCCCTCGGCGTCGCCCCAGCACACTTCCAGGGCCCCCTTCGGGCAATGACGAAGTCAGGACGGGAGGTTCGTCGCTATGTTCGGCCTTGGGGGGCCCTCGCCAGGCCTCGGGACCGTCAAAAAACGACTCAGGACGAAAAACCGGTCCACGGGAAAGGGTCGGGACCTCCAGGGGTCGACGTAATGAAAAAGTCATGACGTCGGGGGTCTGGGTTATACTATATGTGCGTCGCCCCCGGGGGCGATGCGCGCACCGAGAAATCTTGTAGTATGTGCGTCGTGGCGGGCGCCTTCTGGCCACGTCGCTCGGGAGGCGATGTACTACAAGATGGGTATAATATGATTTTGGGTCGGAAGCGCATCTCCAAGGAAAACATGTAGCACTGGTATGTCTTTGTGTGTCCCACCCCAGAGCACCCCTCACGAGGCCCAGAGTGCCCCAGGGGCCCACAAATGGAGCGAAAAGCTGGGGGTACCTTGGGCCAGGGACACTCCTAGCAGCACCCGGCCAGACACCCTGGGCCGCCTCGTCGCGGGCTTCGGGTACGACTGGCTGGGGCACCGTGGCGGGGACCCCGGGTTCGGAGACGGGGAGCCAAGAGAGCAGAGGCAGGCAGAGGGTGCCACGGGAGGTTCCTCACCGAGTTTTCGGCCTGGAGCCCGTCGTTGCACGCTTCGCGATGGCGCCCGTGACCGGCCCCGCGCCCTCCTCCTCCTCCTCCTCCTCCTCCGCCCCTTTCCTGCGCGCCGGCGACGGCTGGGAGTTCTGGTCTGTCCCGAGCCTTCCCAGATGGCCCCCTCCGGCCCCCCAGCAGGTTTCTTTTTCTGCACGCACGGGACGCATCGTGCGTCCCGACGTGTGCTCGTGACAGGCTGACGATGAGCCTCCGCAGGAGAAATCGGCCACGCGCAGAGGGGGGTAGGGGGAGGGGGGAAGGCTTCTTGGAAGCACCCCTGCTTCTCAGAAGCCGCGAAGCCTGTCGACAGATGTGAGGCCTGCGCGCCGCCATAGAAAGGATACTCCTCCGTCCTCGTCCTCGTCCTCGTCCTCGTCCTCCGCCTCCTCCGCCTCCTCCGCCTCTTCTTCTTCTTCTTCCTCCTCCTCCTCCTCCTCCTCTTCCTCTTCCTCTTCCTTCTCCTTCTCCTCCTTCGCCGCCTCCGTCTCCTCCTCCTCCTCCTCCTCCTCCTCCTCCTCCTCCTCAATGGATCAAGGATCCTTCCCTGTCACGGTCGTGATCACCAGGGGATAGAAGAACAGCGGCCTCCCGTGGGGTGGCCTCCCGTGGCGGGGGCCGTGGCGGGCCCCCCTGAGCGTCTCTTCCGGCCGCTCTCCGCAGCACCTGCAGCAGGCTGCAGCCGGGCAGGGCCCCGCGAGGGCTTCGGGGGCTTAAGGCTAAGTCGGGCACGTCCCTCTACAGTCGATAGCGCTTCACCGATCCCCATCCCCCGTCCCCATCCCCATCCCAGACCCCCTGCATCCTTGCGCCCCGGTTTCGGATAGACACGCCTCGAAACCCGAAGGGGACGGCCTAGCTATCCCCATCCAGGGGGTCAATCGGCCATTGGGGCCCAGGCCACGGTCACGGGGATAGAGGTCGGTTAAATGATGCCCATACAGGAGGAATATCCAAATATAGTCAAACAATTCGCGTGGGGACGATTTTTCGACCGTGGTTTGACCATTTTTGAGCATTCGTTGGGTATGCTTTAGTTGTCCTCCAAAATCTGCCTGTAGGGGGACACGCCAGACCTAAACTTCAGATATGGTGCTGCCGTTTTGTTGGTGGGGGGAGGCGAAGAGGAAAGAGACACCAGCACCGATGCCTTTCCATCGTCTTCCTTCTTGTTGGGCCCCCTGGGGGGTGGGCGTGGGTTCGGGCCGAACGAAGGGGGGGGGATAGGGAAAGGGGGGGTTGCGAAATCTGCTGCATGCAGCTGGTTTCGGCCCCGCCGCCAGGCCCATTCCTCGATACATGGGCGTCTCCCGGCGCCGGGAGGCGCTGGGAAAATCAGCTACGTGAGCTGATTCTCTACCCTACCGTTTGCTATCCCCTCCCTTTGGAAGGGGGGTAGCAAAGGATAGCCTTGTCGGAGCGCTCCTCGGGAGCCTTGTCGGAGCGCTCCTCGGGAGGGGCTCCGCGAGGCTACCAGCATCGGCACGTTTCTGTTCCTTCAAGGAGACCCAACCTCGGGCATCCGGGACGAGATCAAGGTGGCTGGCGGTTTTGAGATTGGTCCCCCAGAGGCCCCATTCGAGGCCCCACCGTCGTCGTCGTCGTCGTCGTCGTCGTCGTCGTCGTCGTCGTCGTCGTCGTTTCCGTCGTCGTCGTCGTCGTCGTCGTCGTCGTCTCCGTCGTCGTCGTCGTCGTCGTCGTCGTTTCCGTCGTCGTTTCCGTCGTCGTCGTCGTCGTCGTCGTCGTCGTCGTCGTCGTCGTCGTCGTCTTCGTTGTCGTCGTCGTCGTCGTCGTCGTCGTCGTCGTCGTCGTCATCTCCCTCCTCCTCCTCTTCCTCCTCCTCTTCCTCCTCCTCCTCTTCCCCCTCTCCTCCTCCTCCCCCCCCTCCTCCCTCCTCCTCCTCCTCCTCCTCCTCCTCCTCCTCCTCCTCCCCCTCGTCCTTCTCCCCTCCTCCTCCTCCTCCCTCCTCCTCCTCCTCCTCCTCCTCCTCCTCCTCCTCCTCCTCCTCCTCCTCCTCCTCCTCCTCCTCCCCCTCCTCCTCCTCTCCTCCTCCTCCTCCTCCTCCTCCTCCTCCTCCTCCTCCTCCTCCTCCCCCCCATTCGGGTCCCTGGGACCTGCAGAAGACCGTCAGGGGCGCGATGCCCGCTCGAAAGATCGGATCGAGAGCCGCAAAATAACTTTTGGGATTGCATGCGCCAGGACGTCGAAGGTTCTGTGGCGAGGGACGGCATCCGCCACCACCAGGCCAGGCCTCTGGCAGAGGCCTCTGGCAGAGGCCTCGTGGTGGCGGTGGTGGAAAACCTCCTCCCGTCTCGCCGAGGAGGGCACGAGCGGATGTATGAGAACGAGGCGGAGGACCTCGACTGCGTGCGGCTGCTGCACCTTGCATTCATGCCCACGCCCACGCGCGAGCAGATGGCCGGGCTCTGCCGCTGCCTGCCGCAGCTCGGGCGCCTGGAGGCTTGTGCAAGACGGCTTCAGGGGGAGGAGGCATGTTGCCGAGTCATTTCCACATGCCTGACACGTGTTTCAAACGTGCCTGAAGCTTGCGAGAGCATTTATTGAACATTGAAACCTTTTACAGTGTAAACACATTTTCAACTCAAGGATAGGACTGTAGGACTGTTAGAGTGTCCATCGTCATGGCATCCACAACTACGGGGCGTGAAAACGACCACGGCCACTGCTTTTCTTTGGTTGCCGCCTTCCAGCCAGCAGAAACAGAGCAGTGGCTGTGGTCATGTTCGTTGAGCTCGGCACCAGGGAAATGACCACAACCACTGCTTCTCTTTCGGCCGGCTGGAAGGCGGCGCAAACAAGAAGCAGTGGCTGTGCTCATTCTCCCGCCTCGCCACAGCTGGAGGCCCTGGACCTCTCGCAGTGCCAGGTCGGCGACGGGGGCGCCGCGGCGCTGGCGGGGGCGCTGCCGGAGCTGGCGGAGCTGCAGGTGCTGCGCCTGGACAGGAGCCGCATCGGCGGCAGCGGCGCGCGGGCGCTGGCCGGGGGGCTGCCTGCAGGGCTCGAGGTTCAGAGGAGGAAAGGTACGGTCCTCCTCCTCCTCCTGCTTTTCCTCCTGCTCCTCTCTCTCCTCCTTCTCCTCCTGATTTTGCTCCTCCTCCTCTTCCTCCTCCTCCTCCTCCACCTCCTCCTCCTCGATCGAGGTCGGTTCGGGGAGGGTGCCCTGATGTTCCTCGTGCTTGTTGGATGCTCTTGTGCACCCTTGGGGAGGATGCCCTCGAATGTTCTTCAGTTTGGGCCGGCGGAGGGTCTCGTGTTCTTGAAGGATGCTATTCTGTCATAGGTCCTGCCGTACCCATACCGCTGCGCTCCCCTCGATTTCCACTTTCTGGGCCTCTTGGGAGGCCCTCGACGCCACCGCTGGATTCGCCTCGAAATCCTGGTCAGACCGCACCCCAGGACAGGTCCGGGGAGCAGCGGTATCGGCACCTCCTTGTGGTTTCCGCAGAGGTGCTGGGGCTGGGCGGCAACGACATCTCAGCGGAGAAGCAGAGGCCACCGCCTCCGAGAACCCACCATCGTGGGGGGTCCGACCCCTGGGCGGGGGCACGCCTGATGGATTCTCAGCGGCGGTGGTCTCTGCAGTCGGCCCTGATTGGTAGGTCGACCATGCCAAATCGAGGGTGCCCTTTGGTCCTCTCCACCCCGACCTGTTGCAACCCGCATGTCCTTTGGTGTCCTGGGGCCACGTTGCTGGCAGAAGAGTCTTGTGTCCTCTCGGGTGTCCTGTCCAATCAAGTCCGACTGTTTTTCTCCTCTGAACATCGACGACGAGGGCGCCGCGGCGCTGGCGTCGGCGCTGCCCGAGAGCCTGACGATCCTGGGCCTCTACTGCAACCGCATCTCCGACGAGGGCGCCGCCGCGTTGGCCTGGGCGTTGCCCGCAGCGCGAGAGCTGCAGGTTCTGGAGCTCGCCAACAACCAGATCGGCGACAGGGGTGCCGCGGAGATCGCCCTGGTGCTGCCAGAGGCGGTGTCGCTGCAGGACCTGGGGCTGGCAGGCAACCGGGTCGGGGACGTGGGCGCCGCGGCGCTGGCCCGGGCGCTGTTCGCCGCGCTGGCTCCGGGTGCCCAGGCGGCGGCCACCGTGGAGGCCGAGTCCGAGGAGGCTTGGCCAGAGGAGGCGGAGTCAGAGGTGGAGCCAGAGGGGTCGGGTCTCAAGAGGGCGGCGTCAGCGGCGCCGAGGCACGCGCTGGAGAGGCTGCACCTCAGCCGCAACTGGATAGGCGCCGAGGGTGCTGTAGCGCTTCACCAGGCGGCGGAGGGGACCGAGTGCCGCGTGGACGGCCTGGAGGTGTGCCTGGAGGGGAGAAAACAGACAGACACAATTGAACGTCGACTCCACAGAAAATGTGGGAAAACATGGGAAGCGGGGGGGAAGACAAAAGCCCAGAAAATATTGGAAGATATGGGGAATGCTGCTATCAGTGTGTATTTTTTCGTGCGTCCCCGGGCCCCTTGGAGGTGTGCCTGGAGTCGGGCCCGGTGCTGCCGGCCGAGGAGCTCGTCCACCTGGAGCGGTACACGGACGCCTACAGCCTCTTCGCTGCGCTCGCCTTCACGGTGGATGCCGGCCGCGCGCAGAGGGGGGCAGAGGGGAGGGGGGGGCTGCTCTCGACGAGCGCGTGCCACTGCTCGCAACGTGACTAGCCGCAAATGGCCGGGATCCCCCGCTGGCGATCTACGATGAAGTACATCAAAGCAGACAGATGTTCTTCGGAGGTTTGCGAGTAGGCACTTTACGAGTAGTGGAACGCGCTCGGCGATTCTCAGAAGCACCCCTGCTTCGCAGAAGGCGCGGGCCTTGTCTACAGATGTAAGGCCTGCGCCTTCTGAGAAGCAGCCTTCTTCAAGAGGCCCTCCCCCCTCCCCCTACTCCCTTGTGCACGCCGCCAATGATGGCCACCATCCTGTACGCCTGGTCCGCATGTCGTGGCTGCTGCAGCAGCGCGGCTCGGTACTGAGAAGGCGCCAAGAGTTACCCGAGGCGGCCTTCGTGTCTGCAGACGAGCTTCAGGCCGTGTGGGAATCCAGCGGGCGAGGAGGGTGCGATCGGGTCGTCCCGATCATTACGATTTCATTCTGCTGGGACACGCCTGAGCATCCCGACCCCAAAGGGCTGCAGCTGAACTTGGTGATCGACACGTTGGAGGCCCAGTGCAGCAAATAC
Organism: Prorocentrum cordatum; assembly: GCA_963575745.1. Taxonomy (NCBI): domain Eukaryota; class Dinophyceae; order Prorocentrales; family Prorocentraceae; genus Prorocentrum; species Prorocentrum cordatum. Next base: position 99,769 of record CAUYUJ010020430.1, read on the forward strand.
GCCCGACCCGAAGGACACTTCAAGGGCATCAGCGAGATGGGCGTGTTCTGGGACTGGATCTCGCTGCTGCAGCCCGACTCCGTCAAAGCCAACAACGCGAAGTGTGCCGCTCTCAGGGATGGCAGGAGTCAGGAGGTCGCCCAGCAGGCCGCGGACGACGCCAAGCGGACTCCGGCGGAGAAGGCGGCGTTCAAGCACGCCCTGCACAAGTGATCGTTTTCTTATTCTTTGTTTTGCCGATCGGCGCGGGCCCTCGCACCCCCCCTCCCCCACCGTTGGAGTAGATTTTGACTGCTTTTGGCTCCTGTTTCAAGCTGGTGGGGTCTCCCCCATCGGACGCAGTGTTGCAAACAGTCGCATTGAGCAGAGGCCCAGAGCCAGGCCCCCCCCTCCCGCACCCCCCCTTCCGCCCAATGTCGAAACGTCGAATAAGAAACCGCTCACCAATACCATGGACCTCTGGTACGCCCACCAGTGCACCACCGTTTTCCTGCTGACGCAGCACCCGCGGGAGCGGGGCAGCGCACGCGAGAGCGGATACGACCAGTCAGGGTGGACCCTCTACGAGCGCTGCTCCGCCGAGCAGATCAAGAAGGTCCACCGCTTCGACGTGAAATGGGACTCCGTAATCGACCTCGGGGACAGGACCGGGTCGCTGAAGGCCGGGAGGGGCTGGCCCGTGGGCCCGGACCAGTTCAGCGTGCTCGTCGAGGGCAGGTCCTTCACGAACGGCGCGGACCGGGAGGCGGTGAAGGCGCTCTTCTGCAGGATGAGCCGCGCGCAGCTGGGCGGGGTGACGGTGCTGGACTTCGACGGGATGCCGCCCACGACGCCCGCGCAGGCCGCGGGGCTGGCCAGCTACCTCCAGCACTGCGCCCACCTGGAGAGGCTCTACCTGGCGGGCTGCCAGATCGGCCCGGGGGCCCTGGCCGAGGCGCTGCCCTGCATGCTGGGGCTGCGGGTGCTGGGCCTCTCCGGCAACGCCCTCGGCGACGAGGGCGCCCGGGCGCTGGCGGCAGCGCTGCCCCGCATGGCGGCCCTGCAGGAGCTGCGCCTGGCCGGCAACGCGCTCGGCGCCGCGGGCGCCCAGGCGCTGGCCGCGGCGCTGCCCTGCGCGCCCCGCCTGCGGACGCTGGACCTGACCAGGAACGAGATGGGCGCCGAGGGGGAGGCGGCGGTGCTGCAGGCGGCCAGCGAGACCGGGTGCTTCGTGCACCTGTATGGCTCGGCCCGGCTAGGAGAAGTGTGCCCAGAGGCAGCGATACGGGGGTGGCTAGGCCTAGGGGGGATGCGCATCGACCCCGAAGGGTTGATGCATCGACGATGCATCGGCGATGGATCGTTGACATCAGGACACGCCGCCCGACTGCCCAACGACATACATGGGCGGTGTATCGACGATGTATCGACGATGCATGGTCGGCCTGCGTCGACGATTCGTTGACGATACGGGGGCGATGTATCAGCCATTCGAGGTCGATGTGTCCCCGCCTGTGCCAATCCCCCCCTTTCGTTGCCCCTCATCGCATCATCCTTCCGGGCGCAGGTGGTGAGGGTCATCTCATGAGGGTCCGCCGAACCTATCTCCTCTGGCTGACCCTGCCCTGAGGGGCTGTTCCGTGGCCGGCCCGTTCTCCTGTGGCGTGGCCCAGGCTGGCCTGGGGCAGCCCGTTCCGGCCCCATCTTCGTCACGGGATCCCGGGGGGCGGTGGAAGGTCGGCTTGCCTTTGGTTAGGCCTCGCTTTTTTCTTTCTCGTCGGTCCCCCTCCCCCTCTCCCCCCCTCCGGGCCCCCCATGGCAGGCGATGGCATCCTCCTCGTCCTCCGCCACCCTATCTCCGAAGCGCGCGTTCATATGCAATCCGACTACGCTTAACACATGTCTAGATGCATAGTCCCGAATGCTCCCATAGTTCGCGGTGCACATGGTTTACACGACGGTGCAGTGGTCTATCATAGACCCGCCACACGTATGTAGTGTCTGTTAGACAAGCCTGACATCATATGTCATGCGTGACGATCATGCAGATTTGTGCGACTAAGTGACACGCACAGCCATGTACGTACGCACCGTGGATTCATACTCATACATCACACGTGCGCGATGCACATACAGATGTACAACTGTACACAGTCAGTCAGTCAGTCTGCCTGTCTGTCTCTCTGTATGTATGTATGCATGTATGCATGTATGCATGTATGCATGTATGCATGTATGCATGCATGCAGGTATGTCTGTATGTCCGTATGTCTGTATGGCTGTATGCATGTATGTATGTATGTATGTATGCATGCATGCATGCATGCATGTATGTACGTATGTATGTATGAGTGTGTGCATGAATGCATGTATGCATACAGGCAAATCGGTATGCATGTATGTATGTATGTATGCATGCATGCATGCATGCATGCATGTATGTATGTATGTATGTATGTATGTATGTATCTATGCATGTATGCATGCATGCATGTATGTATGTATGTGTGGATCTGTAGGGGTGTGTGCATGTGTACAAGTATGTGCGTCTGTATGTTTGTATGCATGCATGCATGCATGTATGTATGTATGCACGCATGTATGTATGTACGTTTGTTTGTTTGCTTGTTTGTTTATACGTATGCATGCATGCATGCATGTTTGCGGGTAGTAGTGTTTGTATGTATGCAAGCCTGTCTGTATAGATGCATGTAGGTATGTCTATACATGATTATGTATGTTTGCATGCATGCATATTTGTATGCCTGCATGCATGTATGTGTGTATGCATGCATGCATGTATGTATGCATGCAGGCACATCTTACAACATGATTGAAACATCAATGTTTTTCGGGTTCGAGCGCGTCTTGGAGGTACCTCTTGGGTCGCCTCAGGGCATCCGACGAGGGCCAAGGCGGGCGCTCATGGGGCTCATTTGGGCCGTCTAGGAGCGGTTGTCAGTGCGTTTCCAACGTTCTCGGACGCGTGGAAGGCCGAATGAGCGAGTATCCGAGAATCATACAAAACCAATGAAACATTAATATTTTTGGGGTGCGAACGCCTCTTCGGGGTGACATTGGGGTGATCCTCGGGCATCCGGCGGGGGCCAAGGCTAGCTGGTTGCCATCCTCGACCGTCTTGGGTTGCTCTGGGCCTTTCGCCGATCGATTTGGGACTGCCACCCGCCCGCGTGCACGCCTTGGCAAGGATTTCCGGCCTTCCCCCGTGCCACGGATCCGGGGGGTCCCGTTTCGGGGGGGGGGTTCGCACACCCCCGGATTATAAAATATAGGTAAGGGACTCTGTTTGTATGTTTGTCTGCCTGTCTGTATGCCAGTATGTATGCATGCATGCATGCATGCATGTACGTATGTGTGTATTTATGTATGTGATTAGGTATGCATGCATGCATGTATGTATGCATGTATGCATGCATTCATGCATGCAGGTATGTACGTATGTATGCATGCATGCATGTATATGTATGTATGCATGTATGTATGTATGTACGTACGTGCGTACGTATGTATGTATGTATGCATGTGTGTGCATGTATGTCTTTATGTATGGATATATCTATGTATGTTCGTTTGTATTCATGCATGCATGCATGCACGTATGCCTGCAGGTATATATTTATGTCTGTATGTATTCGTGTGCGTATGTGTGTATGTATGAATGTATGTATGCATACAGATATTAGGTTTATTTGTATGTATGTATGCATATGTTTATGTATGCGTGTACGTATGTATGCATGCATTCATATGTACACGTGTGTATATGGTGTATAGGTGTATATATATATCCATATTTGTGTATGCATGCATGCATGCATGCATACATGTATGTATGTATGCATGTACAGATGTATGCATGTATGCATGCATGTTTGTATGTATACATGTATGTATGCATGTACGTACAAATGTATGCATGCATGTATGCACGTACGTATGAGTGTATGTGTGTATGTATGTATGTTTGTATGCATGCATGCGTGTATGTATGTATATATGCATGCATGCATGCATGTATGTATGTATGTATGCATGCATGCATGTATGTATGCATGCATCTCTTTATATACATATATACATATAAACATAGACATATGTGTGTGTGTGGTGTTTGGTCCTCTGGGAGTCTTTTCGGAACACCAGAAGTCACTGCGGGGCAAACACATGACACACTCGTGACCCACTACCTGTCGAACAGTTCCACGATCTATCGGTCCCACTATCCATCTCACACTCGACCTTATTATATCCTCCGGGCACGGAGTGGGCGTGTCCTGAGGTCCCTTCTTCGAGTCCTCAGTTCCCTGGATTCAGGATTCTTGAGGGGCCCAGGCCCCACATTATCAGATCCTCTTGCGCTTGGCGCGGTTGCCTTAGCCCTTGCATGGTCTTTCCGCTTGACTTTTTCGGGTCTCAGAGGGCCCGACGACGCTCCCACGACGGTCCAGGAGGGCCCCGAGTCGCCGAATGACCGCTTCAAGCCACCCAGGATGACCCCAAGACGGCCCCAGAGACCTCCCAAGACGCCCCAAGTGGTCTCCAAGAGGCCTCCCAAGAGGCCCCCAAGAGTCAACAATCATTTGTTTTCCATTTTCCTGTGAAGGTTTTCGGGGTCCTCGCTTTTCGGCTTCCAGAGACGCCCCTAGACGGCCGAAGAGGCCTTCAAGACCGCCCCAGGACGGCCCGAGGGGCCACCAAGACGGCCCCCAGACGGCCCAAGACGGCCCCCAGACGGCTCCAGGAGGGGGCTCAGACGGGGGACCCGAACGGACATGGCGAGCCCTCGGCAGAAGCCCCCCCCCGGAAGCCCCCAGAGGCCCCCGGGCGGCCCCTGAGAGGCCACCAGGAGGCCCCCAAGGGGCCTCGGAGCTGCTTCCGAGAGGCGCCCGCCGCCCTTTTGGCTCCAGCCCCGGGGCGCCTCCAGCGGGGCCCCTGGCGCCCCGCTCTCCCGGCGCGCCGCGCCCGGTCGCCTGCGAGCGCCGGCGGGCGCCAGGCGTGGGCGCGGCGCCTCGAGGCCGATCCCCAGACATGCGACGTCCGGATTTCTTCAGTGCGGGGTCCGTGGAAGCCCCGACCCTTTCCGCCGGACCGGCCATCCCGAGTCGTTTTTGGGCGGTCCCGAGGCCCGGCGAGGGCCCCCTCCGAGGCCGAACATCGCCGAAGACCTCCCGTCCGGATTTTGTTGGGGCGCGACCGTGTCTGGGCCCTCCGCCTCAGCCGCCGTCTCTCTTCCGGCGCGCCCAGATCCCTGCGCATGAGCGCGGCCGCGAGGCGAGCCCTCGGGGGCTGCTGCGCCGCCGCCGCGGCCGCGCACCTGCGCCGCCGCCGCCGCGGCGCGGCCGGCGGCCTCCGGGCCGAGAGCTCCGAGAGCTGGCACGCCGGCTACCGCTGGTTCGCGCGCGAGCCCGCGGGCCCCGGCCGGGGCGCCGGGGAGCTGCGCGGGCCGCGCTGGCCTGGCCCGGCGGGCAGGGGCGGGGAGCGGATGTTGACCCGCGCCGAGGTCGGCGCCCGCGACGGGCGCGGCGAGGGCGGGGAGGTCTGGGTGACGTACCGCGACGGGGTGTACGACGTCACGCGCTACCTCGCGGAGGAGCACCCGGGGGGGCGGCTGCTCCTCCAGGCGGCGGGCGGCCCCGTGGAGGGGTTCTGGGCCCACTGGGCGCAGCACCACATGTCTCCCGAGGTGCCGAGGGCCCTGGAGAGGCTGCGGATCGGCCGGCTCGTCGACTTCCGGCCGGACGAGGAGGAGGAGGAGGAGCGCTACGGGGGTGGCGCGTGGGCCGAGGAGCAGGCCGACCCCTGCCGGGCCGAGAACCGGGCGCGGGCCTCGCCCCTGAGCCAGATGCCCTACCAGTCCGAGACCCGGTCGGCCGAGCTGGCGTCGTCGTACCTCACCTCGAGCGGGGCCTTCTACGTGCGCAACCACGCCCCCGTGCCCCACGTGCCGCCCGAGGAGGCCAGCGAGCACGCCATCACCCTCTGCGTGGGGGAGGACGAGGTCGCGGCCCTGACGCTGGCGGAGCTCCAGGCCAGGTTCGGCTCCGCGAGCGTCGTCTCCGTGATGCAGTGCGCGGGCAACCGGGCGGCGGACAACATCGCCGCCAACGGCGTCCACGCCTCCGGCTTCGTGGGCGGGGCCGCCGAGCACCTGGGGCTCGGGATGCTCGGGAACGCTCGGTGGCGCGGCGCGCGGCTGGCGGACGTGCTGCGGGAGCTGCTGCCCCCGCGGGCCGGAGCGGAGGCCGACGACCTGCACGTGACCTTCGAGGGCCTCGACGGCTATTACACCTCCGCGCCCCTGCGCCACGTCATGGACCCCTCCAGCGACTGCCTGCTGGCCGTGGAGATGAACAGCGCGCCGCTGGCGCCCGACCACGGCTTCCCCGTCCGCGCTCTCCTGCCGGGCGTGGCCGGCGCCCGCAGCGTGAAGTGGCTCAGCAAGATCACCGTCGGCGGGCAGACGGACTCGCCCTGGACGCGCCACTACTACCGCGACAGGCCCAGCCTGGAGCCAGTCCAGCTGCTGCCCATGAACTCGGTCATCCTCTCGCCAGAGCCGGGGGCTTACGCGCCCGCAGAGGCGAGGGCGGTGGTGGTCCGGGGCGTCGCCTACGCCGGCGGCTCGGGCAGGGCCGTGGCGGGCGTCGAGGTGTCCGCCGACCGGGGCCAGAGCTGGCACGCGGCCGCCTGCCTGCACGGCGAGGTCCCCGCCGACGACTCGTCCGCCCCGCGCGGCTGGGTGCGCTTCGAGGGGCGCGCGCCGCTGCCGCACGCGGGCGGCGGCGCGGCGCTGGGGGTTCCCCAGACGGAGCTCTGGTGCCGCGCGGTGGACGACCGCGGCGGCGTGCAGCCGGACGTCGGAGACCCCCACGGCGGGTACCTGTACAACGGGTACCACCGGGTGCCTCTGCTGCGGGGGCGCTTGCCCGCACCTGCGCAGGTGGTGCTCTGACGCGCGCCTGTGCGCGCCTGCCTTCCAGCTCGCGCCGTGGCCATGGGCCATCGCCACCGCCGTGTTATTACTTCTCACCGCTTCCCATGTCTTCTCCCCATTCCTGCGCTCGCAATGGTAAGACCGGTTGCCATCTGTAGCGTGTTGTTCTTCCCTGTTTAGCTGGGCGTGTCAGTCTGCCCTGCGGAGCACGTGGCTTTGCAACATTGCATCTATGTGATTCTCCGCGTGTGCAGATGGCTACATTCGGCGATTTTTGTTTTGGGGTGCTCCAGGACATTTATAGGTTGGAGCCTACGTCCTTCCACTGTGGTGTAGTGTAGTATTTGGATGCCGACTGCTCGCTGCAGAAGCACCGAGCGACGATTTGATAAATCATTAGTCGCGCGCGTCTTTGTTCGGACCGTCTGTCGACATGCGTTTGCGCGGTATCTCCACTGGTTGTTTGAGCAGGGTTTCCCGCGGTGCTGGTGGAGCGCCAAGAGTCACTGTGTGTTCTGTAGATACGTGCAGGCATTTATGCAGTCGCGCGGGCAACTGCATCCAGGTCTAGTATTTGGAGCAGCCTCTCCGTTTCTTGCGCATGCACGGGGCTGTACGGGTAAGTCTGAGTCTGTGTTTCGTGTGGATGCCGCTAGACAGCTGGCCGCATGCCCAGCCTTCTAAATCTTTTTTCTGACGCGCAAAGTTATAGAGTTGTGAGAGGTCCGAATCGTCGTCGCATGTCTGCGTTAAAAACTGTTTTGGAGAGGCCCCCGAGAGATCTACCACGAGATCCCAACGAACACTCAAGAGGTCTCTGACCCACAACCCAGGCACGGTGGCGGGATGAGCCGAAGGCCATCGTCCCGCCGGCCACCCGTAAATTTCCCCAAATGCGTCTGTCAATGCCCAAAAACGGCCGTTTCGCTCGGGACATCCTCAAAAAATCGCGAAGATGGCCCAAGATGGCCTCCAAGTCCGCCCGAGATGGTCCAAGACGGCCTCCAAAACGGCCCAAGAGAGTCCAAGACGGCCCAAGACGGCCCAAGAGGCCCCCCAGAGGCCTCCCAGACGGCCCAAGAGGCCTCCAAGAGGTCCTCCAGGAGAGTCCGAAGAGGCCAAAATCATTGATTTTCCATTGGTTTTTGAAGGATTTTGGCATTTGCGCCTTTTCGGCTCTCCGACGGCTCAAGACGGCCCAAGAAGCCCCCAAGATCGCCCAAGAGGCCCCCAAGAGAGCCCCATGATGGCCCAAGTGGCCTCCAAGATGGCCCCTAGAGGGCCCCAAGAGGGCCCAAGAGGCCTCCAACACGCCCAAGATGGCCTCCAAGACGCCCAAGATGGCCTCCAAGACGGCCCTGGAGCATTCCAAGCGGGCCCCAAGTCGGCCCATAGAGGCCCCCCAAACGGCTTCCGACGGCTTCAGACGTGCCAGGAACCCACCAAGATGGCCGAAGTTGGCTCGAAGCTGGCCCGAGACGGCCCAAAAAGCCCCAAAGATCGCCCAAAGCTTGCCCAAGAGGCCTCCAAGACGGCCAAGATGACCTTCAAGATGCCCACGTGTTCCCCGAAGGCTTTCCAAACCGATTCGGGGAACACGTGGTCCGATAGCTTGGCAGGTCTGGCCTCAACGTTCGGCCACATAGGCGCTTCCAAAAAGGCAGGGGGCGGCGGTGATTCGCCGTAGGCGTCTTCGATATCTATCGACCACACTATCTTTCCCGCAATCGATCCCACCATTTATCTACCAGTCTCGTTATAAATATGTCTCGCTACCCATCTGACATTCGATCCCAACATCTATCGATCTCACCATAGATCTATATATCTATCAGCCCACTATCGATCCAACGACACCATCGGAACACCGGCCGAACACCATCGTGGCACCATTAGGAAACCCCCGCGCCACCGCCAGCCAACCGGGGGGAGCAACATTTGGCTGGGCTTCGCCCTGGCAAGGGCGGGCCCATCGAGACACCAACGGGACACTATCGGGACGCCCCCACGCCACCGCCGGCCAACTGGGGGGAGCAACATTTGGCCTGGTTTTGCCCTTGTCGCGGCGGGTTCATTCCTCTCGCCCGTGCACGTAGTTTCGCCTCGCCCGCACGCGCGACACGAGCGCGAAACCGAGACCGAGTTCCTGGTGATGGGGTCTCCGTTTCACTTCGATCTCACCTCCCAACCTCCGATCTTTCTAAGATGAGCCGTCGCATTTGCATGTGGATGAGGGGTGATAAGGCGGGTGACGAGGAGGAGGAGGAGGAGGAGGAGGAGGAGGAGGAGGAGGAGGAGGAGGAGGAGGAGGAGGAGGAGGAGGAGGAGGGAGGAGGAGGAGGAGGAGGGAGGAGGAGGAGGGAGGAGGAGGGAGGAGGAGGAGGAGGAGGAGGAGGAGAGGAGGAGGAGGAGGAGGAGGAGGAGGAGGAGGAGGGAGGAGGAGGAGGAGGAGGAGGAGGAGGAGGAGGAGGAGGAGGAGGCGGCGGAGGAGGAGGAGGAGGAGGAGGAGGAGGAGGAGGAGGAGGAGGCCGTAGCCATTTTGGCTCAAGTAACTTTTGTGGAACCCCCACGCGCGAGGTGGCGACCGACGCTCGCGGGCCCCCCAGACGGCTGCCCAGCCAGGGGTCCGCTGCCTTCCGTGCGCCTGCGGCGCATACTTTCACATTCTACACCGTGTACTGTACCCGAGTGCGCGGTCCGTTCTCCTTGGGGCAGTGCGATGGCCAAGGGGAGTCATGGGTGGCTACGGGATGCTTGGGCGTGTCCAAGCAAGAAGTGCAAGTGCAAGGACAACTACGAGTGGAGGACGGCGTGCTACGTCTGTGGCACTCCCAGGCCTCCGATGCCTGATCATCGTCCTCCTCGCCCTCCTGGCGGCGTGTGGGGCGGCGGAGGCCAGGGCCATGGCAAGCCTCGCCCGCTCTCCGACGAGGAGCAGCGTGAGTGGCTGGCGCTCGACGATGACCAGTTCCGCGCCCTCAGCGGCTCGCTCACGCAGTCCCAGCGCGACAGGCTCCTGCACCGTCGCGCCATGGCGTCGTCGGGGCTGGCCAAGCCGGCGCTGGACGTGTGGCAGGCGTCGCAGGACGTCGGCACGCTGTCGACGCAGCTGCTCCAGGCGCGGACCCGCCTCCAGCGGCTGGAGCAGGCCGCCACGGAGGCAATGGTCCAGGTTGTGGACCAGCAGGAGGCGGTGCGAGGCTTGCAGGAGGAGTGCGACGCGGCGCGGGCTCGGGCCTCGGCGGCTCTGGCACCCAGTGGCCCGCTGGGTGATGAGCTGCAGGCCGCCCAGGCCGCCTTCGGCCAGGCGCGTGCGGCGGTGGGCCAGGCGCTGCCGCCCGAGATCGCCGCCATGGTGCAGACCTGTGAGCGCCTGCTGGGGGCCATGGCGGGGGCCCAGGGCGCCCACGCGCCTGCGGGCCCCGGCGGGGCGCCGCAGCCCGCGCCTCAGCCTGCGCGGCGGGCACCGCCGCAGCCAGGCCAGCGGCCTGCGGTGGCGGCGGAGCCTGCTGCGCCCGCTCCGCCAGCCCAGGCAGCCGCGGCCGGAGCGGCTTCGACGGCTTTGGTGCTGGCCCCGCCGCAGGCGGCCCTGCCGCCGCCGCCGCCGGGTGGCTTCGCAGCTCGCGAGCTTGATGGGCTGCATCGCGGTGGCCAGGCTTGGGATGCAGCGGAGGCTTCCGATGATGAGGACATGGCGGCACCGCCGGCCCTCGCCGACGCTAAGGACCCGCGTGTGCAGCAGGCGGCCCGCCAGGCACTGCAGCGGGCTGATGCACAAGGGCTGCTGCCTGCTCCTCTTGATCGGGGTCGCAGCCGATCAGGTGCTCGTGATGCCGAGGTTCAGTCTGCTCCAGCAGGTGGCGCTCGTGGACCAGCAGGAGCGGGCGAGCGTCGCGCGGGGGCCCAGCGCCGAGGGGGGCGTGGGTAGCAGCGATGACGTCGGCGTGGAGGCGGGCGACGACGGCGAGCAGGACCACCAGCGGGACTTGTTCGGCGACTCCGTCGAAGTCGCCCGCCAGGCTGCTGGTTGGACCAGGCTGTGCAAAATAGGTGGTGGATGCCCCTACTCCGCCGCCGCCGACGCTAGCGCACCAACTTTCCGGTTGGTCGGGCCTCTCTGGCACGGGGGATCCGCCCCTTCAGCAGAGTGGCCGCCCGCTCCATTGCACGCCAACTTACCCCTCCTTCCCTCGTCTCCCTCTGTGTTTGGCGGGGGCCTGGAGACACAGGTGGAGGTAGACTGTAGGCCCAGGGCTACGGCATCTTCGAATACTGGCGAGCTTGTGGCTGGGGGTCCTGATCCGCACGCCGACGAGCCTCATGATGGTGCCGACGGGCTCCAGGGTAATTCGCGGGCAGTTTCTTCAGTGAAGACGTGGACGATCACGACCTGTAACACCACGTCTTGGGTTTCCTGTCAGCATTTTCTTCAGGAGGAGGCCGTAGGCGACCTCGTCCTCCTGCAGGAAGTGGCAGTCGCTCCAGCCGACAAGGGCATGGCGGAGACTTCGCTAGGTCGGCTCGGTTGGAAGGCCAAGGTTTCGCCATCTGTCTCGACGGGTGGGGGCCTCTCGTCGGGGATTGTCGTCGGGGTCAAACCGCACATAGGCCTGGCTGAGGCCCCTATCCCTAAGCGCCCTTGGCCTTCTGAGCGAGTCAGTCTGACGTGGGTCAATGGTCTGGTCTCTGGCGGCTTCCTGGTAGGCAGCGTGTATCTTGTCACGGGCGGGGACCTCGATGACGTCTCGTTCGGGATCCTCAGGCAGCTCGGTGAGGCCCTCTTGGCGTTAGGTCAGCCTTTTATTCTCGGAGGTGACTGGAACGTGGAGCCACATATCCTTCTGGAATCTGGTTGGGCGGCCTCCGTGGGGGCCACGATCGTCTACACTAGCAAACCTACCTGCCGAGGGTCGGGGGCGAAGTGGCACACGCTCGACTACTTCGTGGTCTCGTCTGGGTTCGTCCCGAGTGTGGTTGGGTGCGTTCGCCAGGATGAGTGCTCCACGAGCCCCCACTGGGCTGTTCGAATTACCGTTCGTGGGCGTCCGTCGTCGATATCCTTGCCGACCCTGAAGTTACCCAAGCAGTTTCCCAAGGAGTTGCCGGTGGGTCCTCGTCTTGACGGTAAAGATTGGTCAGGAGTCATCTCGTCCCTGAATCAGGCTTCCACAGGCGCGGATCTCTCTACTGGTTACTTGGCTTTCTGCGACACCGCGGAGGCGGAGCTGTCTCGATTCCACGGGCACGACGCTGAGCAGGCGGCTGCCCACGCAGGTCGGGGTCGAGGAGTTCAGGTCGTTGTTCGGCCTGTGCTGGCCAAGTCTCGGGGGTCTTTTGCCAGAGCTTCTCCAGAGGCCCGCGCTTGGCGCATTATCCTTCATCGCCTTCAGGAGCTCAGATTTCTGGTCCTCGCGGGGAAGACCGATAGCAAGGATGCCGATCACTTGTTCCAGAAGCTGTTGTCCTGGGCGGGTTCACTGCGCGCGGATTCTGAGTGGCAAGCGTTTCGGCAAGCTCTTCAGTTCCAGGGTTTGGGGCCCGGCCTTGATCTCGACCACCTCATTTCCCAGGTCACGTCTAACGCGAAGCGGCTGGAGTCCACGTTCGCCAAGAGCCGTGCTAAGCAATGGCGCCAGACCGTTGCGCGTGCTGTCCAAGGGGGTGGGGGCCTTGCTCATCGCGTGTCCCGGGCTCCCCTGGAATGGGTCCCCGACGCGTGCAGTCCTCATGCTGATGGAGCCCCAGCTGGCGCAGACGCAATAATACACGATTTGGAAGTGGAGTGGAAGGAGATTTGGGGCTGGAAGGGCACGGCGGAGGAGCAGGAGAGAATCGAGCAGGTTCAGGACCTTATCTCACAGCTCGACCTTCCTCCACCAGCTGAGGCCCCTTTCGCCCGATCGCATTCGTTCAGTTCTCCAGCGCTTTAAGAAGTGGACTGCTGTCGGCGCTGACGGTTGGCACCCTCATGTTTTGCTGCAGCTCACCGATGACGGCCTCGAGGCTCTGGGCCAGCTGCTCTTCCAGATTGAAGTGTTGCTCACCTTCCCGTTCCAGCTGTGGAGAGTGATTATAGGCTTCCTCCTCAAGCCTGAAGGTGGGCGAAGGCCTATCGGGATTCTCACTACATGCTGTCGCATTCTAGGTGCCCTCCGCCGCGGTGATGCCACCGATTGGGAGTCCAGGTATCCTCGGGAGTGGGCATGCGGGGTTCGTGGGAAATCCTGTGAGCAAGCTGTTTGGAAGCAAAGCGTGGTCGCGGAGTGGGCCCATCATCATAAGCAGGCGTCGGGTAGCACTCTCACTGACCTCCAGAAGGCGTACGAGCTGGTGAACCACCCCCGTTTGATCCACAGGGCCCAGGAGCTCAAGTTCAACCTCAGGCGCATCGCTCTCTTGATTATCATGTATTCGGGGCCGCGTGTGCTACAAGTGGGAATTTACGTTTCGGACGCCCCCTTCCGGGTCTCGCAGGGGATCATCGCCGGTTGCGCCTTTGCCACTTCACTGCTTCGGATGATTTTGCTGCCGATCATGGACCAGGTGATTACGATATGCCGTCCAGTCGCAGGGTACCTTGTCGTGGACGACTGCACTCTGTCTTGCACGGGTCGCATCAGGTCGGTGGCAGATGCGCCATCTCGCGCTACTATCATGCTCTGCGACTCGCTCGAGGAGATCGGGCTGAAAGTTTCGCGCAAGAAATGTCAGCTCACCTCCTCCCACACCCAGCTTTCAAAAATCTTGGTCCAAAGGTTGGGATCCTGGCAGTTTTCGGCCCAGTCTGGGGTTCGGAATCTCGGGGTGGATTTCAGTTGTTCGAGGCCCAGGAGGGTTCAACAGCGTTCAAGGATTGCTGGAGTTCGTAAGCGGGTTCGTCGATATCGACTCCTGAGTTCCTCGCGTAAGGGGCTCAGCAAGGTTTTCAAGTGTGGCGGCAATCCCGCAGCCCTGTATGGAGTCAGGGTCACGGGCATTTCGACCACGATGCTGCAGAGTTTCCGTGCCGCTGCCGCCGCTGCTGTTTTTGGGCCTGCGGCAGGCCGTTCGCGCACCCTGCAGTTTATGCTCAGCGCCTCGACTCAGACTGACCCCGTCTTCCCTGCCAATGCCTTGCCGTTGTGCTTCTGGGGGCGCGCGGTCGTCGAGCGTTGGATCGCTCCGGAGTTCCTCGCCAGTTTGTTTGCCAAGGTCAGGGCGTCGTTTTCTGGCAGGGTCTTGGGACCGTGCTCGGCCGTGTTGGCCACGTTGTCTCGCCTAGGATGGACCGCTGAGAGGTGGGATGCGTGGAGCACTGCTGGGGGTGCGGAGATTGATCTGCAGAAGGTCTACCCGGGCACGCTGCGGAAGCTTGTGGATTTAGGTACTGAAGCGTCTCTCCTGGAGGGCCTCCCAGGGGCGCCAGGGCTCGAGCATCTCGCTGGGGGCCCCCTCCTGGCCCCCATTCGGGACGCCCAGGCCCAGCTCAGGAAAGAGGGCTTCAAGAGTGGAGCTCAGCTTTTGGCCACGCATGTAGCTGGCGGCTGTTGGACCCAGTTTCGCTTCTTTCATGCGAGGTCCGTTCAGTCCCCCGTTTGCAGAGTGTGCCAGCAGGAGGCGGGAGACACGCCCCTCGCTGCGATTTTTCTGCGTGTGTCAGACAGACGCTCGATTTGGATCAGGTGACGCAGGCCGGAGCGGAGTGCGACGTGGATGATCCTCTCCTCTTCCGATGCCTGGCCGACGCAGAAATTCGACACCTTCCTCCTCTGGATCAGTCTGGCCGTATTCACCGCGATGGGGCTCTCACAGGTGGGGCCTTGTCGGGGATCGTCGGTATTGATGGGTCCGTTTTGTATCCTGGTTTTAAGTTTGGGAGCCGTGGAGGGTGGGCCTGCGCCTCGGTCGACCGTCACGGCCAGTCCCAGGGAGCTATCTATGGGGCCCTCCCCCTTCCTCTTCAGGAGATTGGCCTCGCCGAGCTCTGGTCGTTCTATCAGTGTCTCTGTCATTGTCAGGCTCCTCTCACGGCGGTCACCGATTGCCGTGCTATCTTGGATGGCCTGGCGCTTGGGAGGGCCGGCTGCTGCGCGCCCACTCGCTTGTACTCAGAAGTCTGGGAAGCGATTTGGTTTAAACTTGATGATGTAGGGCTTGATCTCGTGGATGTTGTGTGGACCCCCGCCCACAAGTCGTGGGCGGAAGCTCAGGCTAGGGGAGTCCCGTGGCTTCATCATAGGTCCAATCATCTTGCTGATCAATTCGCTAAGAAAGGAGCCGCCCTCCACCCCCAGGAGCCCGAGTTAGAGCATCGGCGGGGTCTTGCTTGGTGGGCGGCCCGACACGTGGCCTACTATACGGGCCGTGTCCTCCACCATCTGCAACTCTCAGGGTTTCCTGATGTTGAGAGGCCCCGCATCCGACGGGTGCTGGACCCTTGCGATTTAGTTTCTGATCCGAGGGGTCACCATGTCAAGCTGCTTCGGAATGGGCGTTGGTGCTGTCTGCAGTGCGGCCGTGAGACGGCCTCCCGAGCTAGGCTCATCAGCAGGCGTTGCACTGGCGTCCCGGACACCCTCTCTCGCGCCCATCCGTCTCATAAGCTCTGGTGGGCGGGTGGGTTTCGGGGAGGAATGGCCTGGTGCTCCCGATGTGGAGCTCACGGGGCTAAGCAGGTCCTGAAGATCGGGGAGCCATGCCAGCCGCCCACGGCGTGGGGTCTTCGTTCCATCAGGGCCCTGAGGGAGGGCAAGGACCCTTCTTCTCGCCGCTTTCTCGGCCGCTCGTCGCCCGTCTCGGTGCCTCTTGCCTTTCGGGGGGTGGGCTGGGCGGAGGGGTTGCTGGAGGTGGCGGCGGAGACGCTCGTTCCCGCCGAGTTCTGAGGAGAGATGGCGACCTAGAGGTCCTCCCTCTCCGGTACTCGCGGTCTGAAGTTTTCGTTCTCTTGCCTGGCTCCGCCGTCCGCGAGGGGTGGGCGCGTGGGCTGGGCCCCGCTCCCCTGGTGATGGATAACCCATCGCGCCGGGGTGAGCCGTGGCGAGGACCTCTGGATCTTGGCGGGGTTCCCTCTGGGGGCCCCGTCCCGAGGAGGCAACGAGGCAACGAGGAGGAGGAGGAGAAGGAGGGGGAGGAGGAGGAGAGGAGGAGGAGGAGGAGGAGGGAGAGAGGCAAGCAGGAGCAGGAGGAGCAGGAGCAGGAGCAGGAGCAGGAGCAGGAGCAGGAGAGGAGCAGAGCAGGAGCAGCAGCAGCAGAGCAGGGAGCAGAGCAGGAGCATGAGCAGGAGCAGGAGCAGGAGCAGGAGCAGGAGCAGGAGCAGGAGCAGGAGCAGGAGCAGGAGCAGGAGCAGGAGCAGGAGCAGGAGCAGGAGCAGGAGCAGGAGCAGGAGCAGGAGCAGGAGCAGGAGCAGGAGCAGGAGCAGGAGCAGGAGCAGGAGCAGGAGCAGCAGGAGCAGGAGCAGGAGCAGGAGCAGGAGCAGGAGCAGGAGCAGGAGCAGGAGCAGGAGCAGGAGCAGGAGCAGGAGCAGGAGCAGCAGGAGCAGGAGCAGGAGCAGGAGCAGGAGCAGGAGCAGGAGCAGGAGCAGGAGCAGGAGCAGGAGCAGGAGCAGGAGCAGGAGCAGGAGCAGGAGCTTTTTTTTTTTTCCCCGCGAGCACAGCGTGGGCGAGCACCTCGCGTCCACCTGCGACAGACCTGGTTCGACCTCCGCACCGCCTGAGGCTGCGGAGGAAGATTGTGCCTTCACGCCGCTTCCAGCGGCAGAGGCCCTGGCAGCAATCCCAATCGACTCCAGAAAATCAAATTCCTGGGTTCTTGACAGCGCGACCACCTCTCCAGGCAGCCTCTCATTCTTATACGGATGCTTACCTGCCAGCAAACGATTTCGTCGAGTCTTGGCGTTGTGGTCCTTCGGGTCCTTAGGACATCCTGTAAGTAGCCCACAAGCCCTGGCGCTCAAAAAGGCGCCGCACTCTCGACAGAAGGTATAGTGGCCTATTCGAGACAGCTTGTGTCGCCTTGGCCCCTGCAAAGGAGCCCCGTCGACACGCGCTATTTTCTTCCACTTTCCGTGGGAGGAGAAACCCTTCCTGCAAAACTTACGAGACAACACCAGCTTGGCCTTATAGCTGTGGGCCCTTCTAGCTCAACAAGCACACCTCCAAGACCCCTTATCCCACTCCAGGACGTGCCGAGACTCTGGAGGAGGCAGCACCGAACGGCGCGGCCGAGGGCCAGGGGGCTGGGGGGCATTCTGGAGACGGCCTGTGGTGTCATCAAACGTGCCAATCTTACAAGTCATGTCGCCGACGAGCCCGAGAACAGCACAAACCTCCTTAAACCTAGACACCCACGTGTCTCTAGTATGAGGCGGGATGGCGTCTAGCTTGGCGCCCTCCTTCGCTTGAAGGTCGGCGCATTGATTCCCTAGGTAATTGCACAGCTCGAGTCCCTCGAGCTGCTGGGCCTGAGCTTTTTTGGAATGCGCTTTGACCTTGACGACGACGAGGTCCCCCTCCCCCGAGAACGAATCTTCAATCGCATTCCAAATCATGTGCCATAAATCGGCATGCGGTCGCCTGGCTTGGCGGCACCAAACTGGGCCTCGCCTGAAGCCCCGAACGACTGTGGAATTATCGATCCCTACCTGCAGAGGGGCAGTGCCGTGCCGAAGAACATTCAGGAAACCATACAATTCAGCTCTAAGCACACTTTGTGCCTGCCTTACACCTGGAACCGTGCCATGCATTGCTTTGCGTACATTACCACGCTGGTCAACAAAGCAGAGGCCCCAACCGAACGCTTTCAACCCAGAGACCCCGACCCCCGACCCATCCGAATAGGCCAGGCCCGAGAGAAGGGGATCGTCCCCGTACTCGGGGTCCAGGGTCTCAATGCTGGGCGTGACGTCCTGGAAGGGGTCCCCCAGCGGGTGAGGCGCGAGAGCCCTGGAGAAGAGACGGGAGGAGGAGCACGAGGAGGAGGCACGGTGGATTATATCAGGATAAGATTCACCTGCAGCCTGGCGCTGCTCCTGAAAGGCTGGACACCTACAAAATCTATGGTGCTGATTTCCGATGGCGTGCCCGCACTTTTGACAACTTCGATCTTCCGAGTGGCCAGCTCTCCACACCTTATCTTGCGTCCAAAAATCGCTGCACAGGAAAGCTAGCATAGCCGACTGCTTCTGGCCCTTTTTCTTTTTTTGTCTTGACTGCTGCGCGACAAGGCTCGAGGAAGGGCTTCCGAAAGGGCATGCCTCGCTGCGTTGCCCAGTCGGTGAGCTCTTGATCCTCTAAACGAAGGTAAATATACTTGCACAGCGTGCTGGGCGCCGATCGGCGCATATCAAACATTTCACCAGTGTGAACGCGGATGGTGTGCCAGCTAGGCCAGGACCAGCCCAGCCGCTGCAGCGTAAGATTGCAGGCAGAAGCTGGCCCTCGAACTTGGCTCCAGGGGCGATCTAGCGTCCGACTCCGTCTGGCCGCTTCGCGAGACATTTCCCTGCGCCATGCCCTGGCCATGTCTACATGATGCACTCCATTCCAGGCCTGCGAGGCCCACATGCATAGCGGCCTCTGTGATCCCTCGACCACAGGATCAACTTGATACGTCCAGAGTCGGAGGACTCTGTCTCGACCAATCGCACTACCGCCCAGGCTGCCCGAAACCATGACACGCATTCTGTTCAGAGAAACAGGCGAGACTCCTAAACAGCTCGACCCGTAGGTCACGGACGGGATCACCCCTTGGCGAACAACCCTGGCGAGGCGGGCCCCTTGCTTCGAGAGGGCTTTTAATTTTGACTTGCGCTGGCATGCATATTTAAATCGCTTCTGCAGTTTCTTCCTTTTGCGAACTACGGCGCCTCCAGCGCTATTCACTCCCAGCTGTGAGCTGGTGTCGGCGATGGCAAGACCCAGGTCTTTGGCCCAAACAGCGCAGCGATTTCGAGCCGAGGCCGCGGCGACGAGGATGTACCCTTTGCCGCGGGCACCACGGGAGACAGGGATGCGCCAGGTACCTTCAATCTCACGGATATAGAAGGTGACAGCAGCCTGCAGAACAGTGGGACATCGCAACGCTCCTCGGACCTGGATACTGAGATCGTCAACGAATAATTTCATTTGGAGGCGAGCCCCCCAGGCTTGATGTATAGCATCGGTGACCTGCAGCACCGCCATCTTGAGTGCCCTGGTGCCACCCGAGCCAGCCACAGCGGCCGAAAAAGTTTGAATCGACTTCTTAGCTAGGACCCCTCGAAAGGCCACCAGCCTGGTGGACGTGTAGATGCTGATGAGAAGCTTGGCTAGCTGCTGAGGGAAGCCGCAAAGAGGGGCTACCACCCACAGAGCATTCATGGTTACATGTTCAAAAGCACGCGACAGATCCAGCACCCCCGTCACCGACACCTCCCCCTCACGCGTCCCCTCATCGTGCACCATCTGGTGCCACGCGGCCTCTTCGGAGCCTCTCCAGGGCCCCCGAAGTCATATTTGCGCTCGGCAGAGCGCCCCCAGTCGTGAAAGAGGCCAGAGTGAGCTCGTCCTATTACACGCATGAGGGAGGGGAGGAGCCCAATCGGCCGAGTGCCTCCCGACTCCTTCGAAAGTAGGAAGTATATGATGTACCTTACCTGCGATGGGAACTGTGCCGTGCGAGAGATAAACATCACTAGCTGAATGAGGCAGTCTTTACCTTCGTCCGAAATCCAAGCCCACCAGCGTGGGTGCCAGTGGTCGGAACCTATTCCCGTCCTGGCAGGAAAACTCAAACATATTTTGGTAGACAGCTGGCGGTCCAGGTGAACCAACGGATGGGCGAAACGAGCGGCCTCCCAGGGTCGGTCAGAGGGACCCGTGCTTTCCTGTCCATGGGGGCCCCAGACGTCAAACCACTCTTGCGCGGCCCTGTCGGCCGCTTCCTGAGGATCAGCAAGCTCGAGGTTGGAGACGGAGTAACCCGTGACGGGGGGAGGAGGGGTACGCCACTTGCTGATCCTGTGGATGAAAGAAGAGCCTGCTGCCGATTCCGTCTTCAAACGTTCTCGCCATTCTTTTGACCGCGTGGCTGCCTGCTGCCGTTCGATGGTCTGAGCGTTGGCTACAGCACGCCGCTGGAGACCCATGATCTCGGGGGCCTGCTCCATGAGCGCTGGGCCCTCAAGACAAAAGGCGCGATATCGTTCAAACTGGGCGATTACGTGCTCAGCCTCCTCCCCCAAGTCGTGAACCAGCCGACTCCTTCCTCCTTCGATGCGGCGCTCGAGCTTTGCTCGTCGCGCGCGTGCATGCATCCAGGTACCCTCCTGCTGGGCAGCTTGTGCGAGGAAAATAAAATCACTGGCTCGTGCGGCGACCCACCGCCAAGCTCGGGAGCTAGGCGTTCCCCTGGGGCGCGCGTGCGATTGAGGACCAGCGAGGGGGGCCCAGGTCCACCGAGGAGGATCGCCCCGACCGAGGTAGGATTGGGGTTCTTCCACGCCCAGGAGATTTACCAGCTCTGTTTCAGCACAGTGTGAAATCTGCTTCCAAAGCTGGTCAAGCTGGGTGCCATTTAAATCGTCCTGATGATCGAAAGCTGGCCACTGTGCAGGCTGCGGGACTGGTCCGCACGGCCTCTCCATTGGGAAAGGTCTGGGCTTGGCAAGCCTCCAGCCGCCTTTTGCTCGCATCCTGGACTGCATGACTAGGCGAATGGGCGAGTGAGGTGCAGCTGCGGTGTCTAATACTTCTACCGTGTCTCCGAAAGCATGCTGGACGCGGGCGTCGACCACAAATAAGTCGATGATACTGCCACCGCCGACTCCTGCACACGTGGTAGTGGAAGGGAGTCGCGCAACTCCACCCACATCTTGGCACCAACCCGTCTTGAGTAAAGACTCCCCCGTCTCGTTGAAGTCTGCTTGGAATACCCGCGGTATGTCATACTGCTTGATGACCGTTGCAATGGCCTCCAGAATTGACAAATTTCGAATCGTCCAACCTTCACGTGTCCAAAAGTATGCCGTGATAATCAGGAGGCCACCCTTCTGTCCAGCAGAGCACCAGCCCACTGCCACGCGGCCAGGCGACCCAGGAGGTGAGATATCAAACGTATTCATGCCTTCAAGATGTGTAAGGCCAACATTCCTTGGCACGAGGAAACCAACTCCACTAGTCGGACGTCCGCCTGGGCCGCTGACGGCTGGAACCAATGCTGCCGTGTAGTGCCTGTTGAAGCTGGCCGCCTCGATGTCCTTGGCAATGGGCGCACTCAGCTTATGCTCCTGAAGGAACGTGATGTGCATGGGACCAACGATCTTCCTTGTAGCGGCCTCATCCAAAACACCAATCGCCTGCGCCCAAGGTGAACAGTTGAAGCCTATGAACTCGAGCCCCACGTTGCGCGTGCCGCCCTTGCCTCGACGACGTGGAGGGCTCGCTCTCGGTGAACTTGACCATGTAGAGAAGGATGTACTGACTGCGTCAGGAGGAGACCCTCTGACAGGTTCTGGCTCCTGCGACGTGCTGGGCTCATGCCATGAACCCGACCATGTAGAGCATTGTGTACTGGTACCTGCAGCCGTGGAGGCCAGGCTGCCGAGCCCGTGCGGGCTAAAGAGGTACTGGCTTGGCGACTGCCTCCGCCCTGCGAGCCCTGGCGCGCTGCAAGGCCTCCGCCAGCTCCTTGCCAGCGGCTTCACGACCAGCGTCAGGGCCAGCGTCAGCGCTGGCAGCGCCAGGCGAAGCGCCCTGGGCACCCTGCGGCTCCGCGGCGGGCTGGGCAGCCTGCTGGGCCTCCTGGGAGGCCTGGGCTGGCGCCTGCGGCGGGCCTCCCTCGGGGCTCTGGGCCGCTGGCGCCTCTGCAGCCGCCGCCTCCGCAGGGGGGTCCTCGCGCTTGGCCTGGGCAGGCGCCTGCGGCGGGCTCCCCTCGGGGGTCTGGGGCGCTGACGCCTCTGTCGCCGCCGCAGCCGCAGGGGGGTGCTCACGCCTGCGCTTCTTGAAGGTCTCGCGGAGCATCCTGATCTCTTCGAGCTGCTCGCGCTGGGACTTGAGGACGTCAGCCCCTGGCCCGAAGTGCGTGCGGACCGCCTGCTGCACCGACGCCTCGAAGGTCTGCTTGAGCTTGTTGAACTGCTGCCGCTGCTCGGATGTGATGTCCAGCCCCTCCAGGTCGAAGAGGGGGCCGTCCTCGATGACAAAACTGGCCTCTCCTTCGCCCAACAGGGCAGAGAGGTCGATGACCCCGCCGCCCTTGTTGGTCCCCTCAGGCTGAGGGCCCTTGCCTGGAGACGCCAACGCCTTCTTCTCCTGCGCCAGCTTGACCTCAGCACCCACCAGGGCGTCAGCTGCCGCATCGGATCGAGCCTGGCACTCGTCGAGCCAGAGCTTGGCGTCGGCCAGCTGCTCGGCACGCTTCTCCAGCTCCCGACGAGCAGCCCTCTCCGCCGCGGCCGCCCGCTGGATGCCCTCCTCCAGGAGCGCGGGGCGCTCTGCAGGGGCCGGCGGGGCGAAGGCGCTCTCGAGCTGCTGGAGCGCCTGCCGCTGGGCTTCGGAGAGGGCCTGCCCGCCAAGGGTTTGCACCACCTCGCCGATCGCGAGCGGCTCGGTCCTCTGCGGGGTCTCCTCGGCTTCCTGGTACCAGTCGGCCTGGCCTTTGTGGTTGTCCTGCCACCAGCCTCCGCTGCCGCTAGCCCAGACGCCACGGGGCTTGGGAGCAGGAGAATACGATGGTCGCAGGGCCTGCCCACAGCTGTAGCAGGACTGCTTGGTCTTGTAGGTCCAACGGTAGCCGCACTTCTTGCATCCCACGTAGTCGGACGAGAAGGAGACCCTTGGAGCTGGGGACTTGCCGCCTCCACGCCTGCGATCCGACATGGCGGCGGGCTGAGCTGGGACTCTGGACGGCAGCGCGTAGCTCCCCGTACAGGTCTCGAGAGAAGACGTCGGGCTGAACAGCCCTGGCACTGCCGCGGACTAGCGGCATCCACTTGTTCCCCTGAGGAACTCAACATCTTGAGCCAAAGTGGCTACGGCAGGAGCAGGAGCAGGAGCAGGAGCAGGAGCAGGAGCAGGAGCAGGAGCAGGAGCAGGAGCAGGAGCAGGAGCAGGAGCAGGAGCAGGAGCAGGAGCAGGAGCAGGAGCAGGAGCAGGAGCAGGAGCAGGAGCAGGAGGAGGAGGAGGAGGAGGAGGAGGAGGAGGAGGAGGAGGAGGAAGGCAGGCGCCGGCAGCTACGTGCAACGCGCCGCCGCCGCCGCCGCCACCGGCGCCGCCACGGGCGCGGACGCCACCACCGCCTCCTCTTGGTGCGCCCCCTGAAGCGGACGGAGCTACAGGCGTATGCAGCGCCTCCCCCACCAGCCAGGCCGCCGCCGTCGCAGACGCAGCCGCCGCCGCCGCGCGAGGGCTGGGCGCAGTGGCCCGGCCTCGGGCTTCCCTGGGGCTGGGCAGGACGCGCCGCCCAAGGCACTGCCGTGGCCGGCGACGGGAATGCAGCATGCTGGCACCGCTCGGACGAGGGGTACTGCCCCGGGTCCGCGGCAGCCCCAGCTAAAGGAGTCTCCTGCGGCTGCCGCCCCGGGCAACAGAGCTGGCCACAGGTGGACGCGCCGAGCGACACCTCCGCGGCAGCCAGAGCAGTGGGCGCCTCTTTGCCAGCACGCTTGAGACGGGGACGTCGTCGTGCAGGCTGCCGAAGACGATCAGAGGCACGCCCCTCCTGGAATGGTGTCGGCTCCCGCTGACTGTGTCAGCGGAGCTGGCGAGGAGCCCCCGTCCCCGCGGTTCATCGACAAAAGGACGCGAGTGCGATCCAAGACGGGGGTCAACGGGGCCTGGGAGTGTGCGAACCTGCAGTCCAGGAGGAACGTCAAGGACGGGCGAGTGGGGTTCTTGGTGGTTGGTGGCTTCCAGCCCCTAGAGGATCATATGTCCCTCGCCCGAGACATGGGGACCAGATCGGCGGAACTGACGAATGCTCAAATTGTCGAACATCTACAACACATGAGCTTCACCCAGTGTCGTGCCGCCTTCTCAGCGTTTCTAGAGACAGCAGGCATCCACTCCAGAATCCTCGGGCAGAACATCCTTGCCTACGCGAGGCAGGGTCCGAGAGTAATCGCCTGGATGGGGTAATGCCTACAAGGGCATGCAGTACC
Organism: Prorocentrum cordatum; assembly: GCA_963575745.1. Taxonomy (NCBI): domain Eukaryota; class Dinophyceae; order Prorocentrales; family Prorocentraceae; genus Prorocentrum; species Prorocentrum cordatum. Next base: position 123,816 of record CAUYUJ010020430.1, read on the forward strand.
TCGACGTGGACATCATGCTCTTGACGGAGTCAGCTACCATCTTCCACATAGTGGAGGGCAAGGCACCGTCGGTCAATCTCCTGGGGAACGAGCTGCATGGGGCAATCTGGAGGATGCTTCGGCTACAGCCGAGGAGGAGCGTCCCTGGACGAGATCTGTGATTCCGACATGGAAAATGTGCCAGTCAGCTGGGCGATCCAAAAAACGATGGCACGATATATGGGCATCAAGGTCGAGTCGTCATTTGGAGTGGCAGCACGGTTAGCGGAGAGCTTTATTTCCAGCTGAAGCAAGAGGTGCTCGAGCAGGTCAAACAGTTGGTCGACCTGCAGGGAGGATACGCCAGAACCGAGGGATACTACATGGATGTCTTCGGCCTTGGCGGCGCCCAGCCATGGGGCATCCTTTCGACCGACGGTGCACGCGCGGTTTGGAACACGCTTGCCAGCTGAGCTGCGGCTCTGCCAACAACCGCATGTTGTACTGGGAGGAGATGGGGGCTCTGGATCAGGGGCTCTGAGCTGCATAGGTGAGGAGGACACCCCTCTGGGGGCACCTGGCATTTCCTGCCGACACTTCGCGGTCGCAGTGGAGGAGCTTTCGCCGCGGACACGGCCAGGTATGTCTTGAAATCGTGCCGTTCGTGCGTGGACCTCAACCAGGGCCATTTGATCCGCGGCGTGGTGTCTGCGCCGCCGTTGGCGATCGTGCAAAGGTGAACTGTCTGGCCAATGGAGTTTCCATCGCTGGCTTCCTGATCGCCTGTGAGACGGGCGTGCTCCTGCCGTTCCATGAGTGTGACATGCCCGTCATTCAGGAGCTTCCACACGTGGATGCCGACTCGGCCAAGTTCGCGGACTGGGTGCGGAGTGTGTCGCTGGCGCCGAATGCTCTGTGGGTCGACGCGCCAGTCTACGCGCCCCTGTCGACGACGCGGTTTCTCTGCCCGGGGTCACCTCGACGCCCGCGTTCGCGCGGAACAGGCTGGACCCCGACGAATGCATGGCCAAATGCACGAGGGCGGTAGAGAAGTCCGAGACGATCACCGCGGAGGCCCCTGAGGCGACGAAAGGACCAAGGGCGGCCCCTGCTGGAAGGAGGGCGATGTTTTCTTCGGCCGGCAGAAGATGTAGGACAGCATTCTCGGACGCCCCAGAATTGAAAACCTCGGCGCAAATCTGAGGTGTAGTGTCGACGGCGAGCCGATGGGATGTCCAAGCGAATTCTTTACTTGCGATGATTGCCCCAGGCAGCCGCCATTTATGGTCAAGGCAGAACAGGGGCTGTGCTGAGGGGCAAATTGAAGGGAAGAGTGGTCGGCCCTGATAGCGAAGTTGATTACGATCTCCTCTCGTGGAAGTTTCCTCCACAAGGACTTGCCCCCAAGAAGCTCGAGCGGGCCCTGGTGATGGATGGGCGATGGCAGGTGCAAACAGACGGGGGCGAACGCGGGCTCGAGGGCGTGGCTGGTCGGGCGGATGCGACCCGCTCGCGCGCCGAAGCCGGCGCTCAGCTGCCCTGGTCGCTATGTCATCGACCCGGCGCCTGTGCGCCGCCGCGATCCAGAACGCGATGCTGCGCGACCTGTTCGACTTGGGGGGGATGGAGATTGAGGCGGGCGAATGCGAGGCTATCCGCGCTACCCCTTTCGACCTGCCGAACGGCGTCGTTGAGGCTTTGCAGCAAGCCAGCTGGCCGTTGTTCTCGCGCGCTGTCGACTCCAAGCGGCTTGGCGCCGCGCTCAGCGCTGGCGCGTTCGCCATCTCGCGCGACGTCGATGGCCGCAGGAGCACGAGACTTTCAAGGGCTCGGGAGAAGTGGCTGACGGAATGCATGCTTTTGAAGACACTGAAGCCATCCCAGGATGCCGCGCCACTTGCGCGGCGGCGCGGGGCATGTTCGGGGGCGGCCCGGGCGTCTCTTTTGACTTCCAGCTGAGGGCCCCATCCCCGCAGATAGGTGCGACCGACGGCTTCGCGGCGGTTGGTTCGGGCGCGGGGGGCCGCCGGCATGATTGCTGCAGTCGCCAGTCGAACATCTCTCGCGTTGCTTTCCGCCCGCAAATCGCCTCGTCGCAGCAGGCCGAACCGAAGTAGCTGCGGGAGTTTCGCCTGGAGATCTCCACGGGCGAACTCTTCGAGCCAGATTGCAAGGTGATCGTCGACCCGCGCCCGCTCGAAGGAGTTGGGCCTGAAGACGCGGACGTTCGGGGGGCAGTTCAGGCACCCCTGTGGAATAGAAGGGGGAAGTGCAGGGCCTTTCGGCTTGCGACCTGGCGCCCTAGGAGAGACGGCGAAGGTTGCGGGGGGCCAGGAAGCAATTGTGCAGTGGGCGGTAGATGGCCCGCATTCGCTGACGTCTCCTCCGATAGGGCCAAGTTGGTCGAGCTCCTGCGCGAATGCAGCCGCCAGAATGGCGCGGCATGGACGGGGTTCCCGCATTGGAGGGCAGAGCTCGAGTCGGAATCCTTTTACGGGCCACATCGCGTCAACCCCGCGGAGAACCAGCTCGCGGCTTGCCGCGGGAAGGCTGGCGTCGACCTGGGAGTGCTGGCGCTGGCTAGCGTGGCGCCCGACGCGCGCTGGGCGCGCCGCGCGCATGAAGACTTCATGGCGTGCATGCGCGTCAACCAGACGATGCCGAGAAAGACGCGTCTTCCGAGGGAGAGGAGGATGCGCCCAGCAGCCGCGCCGCTGGCGCCCCCTCTGGAACCATAATTCAGCCGATAGGGCGCAGGGCCAGAAGTGCTGCCCGGTTGCGCGGGCGGGGCTGTCTAAGACGCGCTGGGTTCGCGCCCAGGTACTATGTCGACGGCGAGCTGCTTTTCCCGTGCATTTCTGGCCCTCCCCCGTAGCAGCCGAAAGACCCGCGTCCAGGAGCTCCGCTGCGCTGGCCTAAACCCACGACCGTCCTGTCCCTTCGTGCCGTGGAGAAGAGGAATGAGGATGTGTTTGCATGCTATTCGAAGTCACGCTGTCAGCAGATATATCTATGCCCATCGCCTGGGCAGTTGCTGCGCGACGCGCGGCGACGTGGTGGAGGGCGCTCGTGTTCCTCCGGTTTTCGCGTGCCAGTTCTGCGAGACGACGGCGGCGCTGCGCGTTGATATGTATGCTCCTCGCCAGCGGGCGTATGGTTGCTGTGCGGATGCCTATATGCACGACGCCCCCTATCGAAGTCAATGAGCATGAGAAAGAGCTCTTCGACAAGTGGTGCGAGGAACGGATGGCGGGGCAGGCGCTGGAGTGTCTGGGCGACTCGGGCGGGAAGGTGGAAAAGCAGATGGGCGCTGACCAGGAGACTACGCGAGAATCTCGACGAGTGTCTGAAGGATCGTGAGGCAGGCATTAACGTCGATGAGGCAGAGGAGCTTCGCGGCATTGCAGCGAGCCCCTCGCTGGGGGCCCCGAGGGTTCGAACCCTGATTGGGGTGGCGGCCCGCCTGCCGCGGTGCCCGCAGGCCCGCCTGTGGCGGCGCCCGAGGGTCCGACCGTCGCGGCATCCGATGCCCCGACTGCCGAGGTACCGAAGCCCGTCGAAGACAGCGAGGGGCGCATCGCTGGTGCCCGGACTCGCATCTCACTGCAGGCGAACGAGTCTGCCTCAGACGAGGAATCGTCTTCCGACGAGGACAGCGAGTCAGAAGAGGGCGGCGAATCATAATCCCAGGAGGAACCCGACGAAGAAGCGCAGGACTCAGGGGAGGAGGCCGACGGGGATCGCGCCGGTTGTGCCAGCGCGCCCCCTGGCCCGCCCTGCGCGCCGCCGAGGGCTTGCGGCAGATTTCGTCTACCTCGCGCCGGCCATTGTCCCTCTCACAATCATCACCGACAACAAGCTGCCGTAAACTTTTCGTCGGATGCATCCCCGACTTGCGGGGGTGCCAGCGCCGCCGATGGGCCCGCGGGTGTCCGCGGAGGAGCTGCTGCGTCTGTCGTCTGAGATGGGGGGCGCGGCCCACGAGAACCTGTGGCGTGCTGGGCGCGGCGCCTGCTCCTGCACATGCCGGGATTCGGGTGCGAAGGCTTCCTGGCCATCGCGCCAAACGGTGCTAGGGCGCTAGTGGAGTCGCGCGACCCGGGCTCGGCGTCCCACGAGTTCAGGGGCACGTGCGAGCGCCTCCTGGCCAGGCCGCTAGCGGTCGCGAGGGATTTCATCGGTGATGCGCTGTTTGGCCAGATGAGGTCGCTATCAGAGCAGCGGCACCAGATCGCCCATCGATTCCTCCGCGTGCGGTACAACGCAATAGTCCCGCGAGCTCCCTGGCGTGTCTCGCGCACGGGCACCGATGCGCTTGCGCGAGAACCGAGGTAAATCTGCTTGGCGCGGTGGCGTCGGGGATGAGGAAGCCCAGCGGCTGGCGTCGCTCATCTACAATTTGGCGAGGCACAGCCCCGCAGATGTACTCAGCTCGGGAGGAGGTGTGGAAGCGAAGGTCATCGCGGATATTGTCGAGGGCGAGGGCTACGACAGGGCTTCGGCGCGATTCTTGCGCGTTTTATTCGTGTTGCCCATCGACGCCGCGCAGACCCTCGGCGTCAAAGCAGCAAAGATGGTGACGGCGCCGTTGCTAGGCCATCCGCTTGGGACACGAGCTTCGGGCGTATGCGGCCGTCCTGTAACGATGGGATTGGCGGCCGCGAGATCGAGGGGCGTGCGGGTCAGCCGCTTCTGGTCCGTGCCTGCGGCTGTTTTGAGTGATATTGCCCGAGCGTGTCCGCGTCCAGTGCGAGCCGTCTGTCAGGCATCTGCGCGCGGCCATCGTCGCGCCGCTCGACGTCGCCTCCGTGATCCAGTCGATGGTAGGGGCGGTGGTTGCCCCAGAGAAGGACCTCCGTGGGACGAGACAGTGCAAGTGCCTCAACGTTCTTCCCACTCAGAGGCCCAATTGCCCGGCTGTCGACGACTGTGTCGTCGAAGCCGGGGGGGGCATTGCCGGCGGAGCAGTTGATCTGGTCCGTCAAGGTCTCGAGATGATATGCGGGAGGCATCCCGATGCTGTCCCGCGCAGGCTTAGGCCGAACGGGTGGTCGAGGGACTACTGCGAGCAAGGCCTTGAAGCAAGTCTTCAGCCTGGGCAATCCGCATGCGCTGTCAGGTTCGTGCATCGCGATGTTCTCGTCTCGAATCTTTGGCACGGCTGCATCTGGGCTCTCCCAGATGGCTCGCTCGCCGCGGAATTCCGTCCAAATTTGAGTGACGTGCATCATGTTTTCAGAGTCATCGTCAGTGGCGCCGTGGCCCCGACAGTCTCCCGGGCCCTGGTCTATGACCGGCGTTTCCACGGCATGAAGATTGACCCGGGGCTGGGGTCTGGCTGTGTCGATTGGACGGAGCCGCAACGGTCTCTCCATCAAATCCACGGAGGCGACGGCGATGCCCTTGCGCCGACGGAGTTCAGGGCGATGCTTCTCCTGCCCCTACCGTGGGGCGATGGATATCTCGTCTGTTCTGGAGCGTGCAGAAGTCGCTCGGGAATGCCGTTTTCCTTTGTCCAGAGATCCAAGTTCCCAAATTTGACCCCGGCGCGTCCGTGGCAGGAGAATAAAACTTGCCAGGGTGGTCGGATGGGAAATCGATTGGGGGCCCCGGACTGCGTTCCTGGCCCCGCGCCGCAGGCCGCGAGGGTACCTCTGCAATGCTGGGCAGCCGACATAGGGGGTTGGACATCGCAGGACACATGATCCCAGCCTGGAGCGCCGCAGCAGCGCCCCGTCGCAATGAGCCCCTGCGGGGCAAGATTGCGCATCGACGCAACCTCGTGGCCACTCTCGCAGGGCGACCAACATCTAGAGACGACTTGGCGCCAGACGACCAGGGCGCCTTCCGACAGAAGACGGCGCGGAAGCCGGGGAAGCGCCAGATTGCGTTCCAGGCGCGCGCCGGTACTTTCGCAACAGGCCCAGGCGCGATTTTCCATCCACGGGCTGGGTGGCCATGATCAGTAGGAGACTGGCCTTTCAGCGGCGCGACTTTTCCATCCTCGAGCCATGCGATTAGGGCTGCGGCTGCCCCGGCGATATCGAGGCCGACGAACTGTCGGTTGGCAGGGGGCAGTGGGAAGGGTTCCCAACGCTCGCGGACCTGAAGACGGAGATGGAACGGGGGGCTTGAGGGGCATTGGGGGCCGCGGGGAGACGCCGACACTGCGGCCGCTGAAGAGGGGGGCCCAGCATCTACCGACTGCGCCGGCAGCGCCGGGAACCCTGGCGTTCGCGGCGGGCAGGGCGGCGCGCGCCCGCAGTCGACCCAGCGCATGGGGCCGCCCGACAACGGCGCGCTCGTCCACTGGGGGCAAAGTGCAAGGTTGCGCCAGACAGGGAGGAACGAAGTGCCGTGGAAGTCAGGGCCTGAAGGGCCGACGGGCTGCCCTTCGGGTCCGAGAGGTGGAGACGACGCTCTGGGAATAACGCGCCCAGCCGTCGATGTCGGCTGCGGCGTCGTCGAGTTTTGGCCCAGGGCCCCCGGCGGGGAGGTGCTGGCGCGCGGGCGTCCGACCCGGGGCTGCGGAGGAAGTGGAGGATCTGCGCCCTTCATGGCGCCGCGACTCGCAGAGCCGCTAGCCGTCGAGGAGCTCAGGATGGGGCTCAGGCAACTGGCAGGGCTGGAACAGCAGCTGGGGCCGCGGCGACAAGTGGCGCGAGGACAGGTGCTGGTGAAGGAAGAGTCTGGGGTGCATTTCGGAGCTGTGCTCTTAGCGTTCCCCGAAACCGTTGGGGCTGCGCTCCGAGCGTTCTGGCGCGGGGTCATGGCGTGGCGGAGGGCTGCGATGGCCAGGTGAGCGGATCGCCGGACGGCGTGCGCCGGCGCGCTCCTCTCTATGTGGGGCTCGCTGGTCTGTTGTGGCTTGTCACAAAGGGCTGTGTCAGGAGTGCCCCCTTCCCCTCCGCGCCCGCGGTGAGATTTTTACATTCTTGCACCGCGGGGGGCGAAGTTCTTCGGGGGAAGGGGTAAATTCCGATTTCAGCCCTCGGGGCGCGCCGAAGTCGGCCGGGCGCGTCTTGCCGCAGCTTGGGGCGCCAGCTGAAGGCCGACGCCCGCCCGTGCTCGGAGACCCCGCGCCAGGCCGGCCGCGGGGGGCCGGTTGCTAAAGCTCCCTTCGCTATATTTTCTTGCTCTGCCCTTGCCTGCCGAATCAGGGTTGGCGGGGACATTTTGGAAACGTTGATGTTGATGCATTAGCTATTTCGGATTCGAGAGTAGAAAATTGCGCGCGCGCCCGCCCTCCCTTCGGCTGGCCGGCGCGCGCGCATATCTTTCACTGCAGATCCCGCGTAACGGACATCCCAGCCATGGCGTCAAGTGCATCTTTTCCGAGGTTCAACTTGGGACCACTATTTGAAGAACGCCTATCTGAATTTTCAGACCAAACGCCTATCAAGAGGATCTACATAATGCCCGAATCCATGATGAATGAATCGGCAACGTGTTTTTTTCCAGCCTCGCAGGGGCAGCCGGAGGCAGTTCGAACCAGAGCTCCAGTTCGAACTGCCTCGGTCCAGAGACAGGTGTCTGTGTCAGAGGCCACAGACATACGTCTCATGCCAGCGTCCCACCACCACCCCCAACCCTTCCCTGGCCATCGGGCGGGGGCTTCGACGAGAGGGTTTGCGCCCTGTGAGAGCAAGTTTTGGATTCGCCTGGCCTCCTGGAGGCCGACTTCGCCTGGGCGAACGGTTCGGGGCGCGGAGTCGACCAGAGCGCGATCGCCATGCATCGACGAATCATGTTCGCCCTGCGCTGCAAGGACCGGCGCCCTGGCACGCACACGCAGATTTTCTTGGCCTGATTGTAGCACCTTCGCCCCCCTGGCCTCTCCGACCGTCCCTCGCCTCGTGCGTTCCCTGTTCCCTGTGCCTCGCTGTGCTCCGGTGCGCCCCGCCGCTGCTCGACAGCCGCCTGATGTTTTTTTTTTGCGGCTGTTGACACACAGGAAGTAACGAGCGAGACTCTGGAGCCGCTGATTTTGGCCGAGATCTTGGAGCGCCTGGTTTTCGGCCCGTCCACGACCACCTTCCGCGGGCGGGGGAGCGCAGATGCGTTGCCGTCGCTGGTCTTTGTTCTTCGTCTCTGTCCTCGTCGCCCCGTTGGGGGGCCCCCTCGCACTGCTGCTGCGGTCTCCTCCGCGGCGCCCTCCCCCCCCCGCGGAGGGGGCCATAACTACGCGCCCGCGCCAGCCATGGCTCTGCCAGTCCCATGCCTGGGATCGCTGCGCGTGCTTCGCCGCCCCAGTTGGGAGGGCGCCTGCTGCGCCGAGCCTGGGCCCGGCCGCGGTGCAGGTGCCCACGCCTCGGAAACAAACTCGGTGCTCTCCCCCAGGCCAGAGGGAATTACAACGCGTCCGGCGCCGGAGCCAGGGCGGAACCGACATCCCCTGCAGAGTCCTTCTCCTCCTCTTCCTCTCCTTCTTCCTCCTCCTCGTCGTCCTCCTGTTCGTCCTCCTCCTGAAGGCTTCGCGTTGGTTGCCCTGTCGATCTTCTGGGTGTCATCTTGGAGTTCTTGGGGTTCCTTGATGGCCCTGGCGGTTTCCGATTGGTTGCCAATTGGTGTTATCAAGGCCATTCGATGTTCCTCGCTTGGCCAGGTCTCAGGCGAGCGGCGAACGTACTTGTTTGTTTGATGGTTTATCTCGTGTGCTAACGATATCGCCATATCGGGGCCGCCGAATTTGATCATTTATCCTTTGTTTGGTGCTAGCGATTCCGCCGTGTGGTGTGCTGTCTGCTTCTTACGGTTATTCCTCTCGCTTCGCGGGGTGCACGTCCGGAGCAGTCCAGACGTCGTGGGGCCTGGTGGAAGCCTCTTTGGGGCCTGTTGGAGGCCTCTTGTGGGCTTCTTGGGGCCTCTTGGGGGCTTCCTTGGGGCCTCCTGGGGCCTCTTGGGGGCGTCTTGGGCCGTTTTGCGGCGCTCTTGCGCCGTTTGGCTTCTTCGGTGGCCATCCTGTGGGCCTCTCGCAGCCGCCGTGGACTCCCTCTGGGTCCTCTTGGGCCGTCTTCGGGGCCTCTTGGACCGTCCTGGGGGCTTTTTGGACCGTCTTGGGGCCCTCTTGGGCCGTATTGGGGTCCTCTTGGGGGCCTCCAGGGCCGTCCTGGAACCATTTTGGAGGGTGCTTGGGCCGTCCTGGACCTAAGGATAGAAAAAAGGCGAGAGCGCTAAAATTTGTAAAAACCTAAGAAGTAACAATGATTTTAGCCTCTGAAGGCGCTCTTGGGGGTCTTCTTGGGGCCCTCTGGTGCCGTCTTCGGGGCCTCATGGGCCCTCTTGGGGCAATCTTGGGCCGTATTGGGGCCGTCTTGGGCCGTCTTGTGGCCATCTTGGGCCATCTTCAGGCCCTCTTGGAGTCCAAAGAGGCCCAAGAGGCCGAATATGCTGATTTTCCATTGGTTTTTGTAGGTTCTCAGCTGCAGAATGAGGGCCTCCACCTTTGGTAGGGCGCTGCGGCGCGGCTCCACGGGGGGGTTAGGGGGGAGACACAATAGTGTACACAAAACAAGATGTACCAATTATGTAATGATGGGCTACGCTGCAATTGTGCAATCATTGGATACATTGGATACGTTGCATTACAGCATCCGCGGACCTGCCTTCGGCAACACGTCACTTCCCGACGTGGATTCTTGGGCTTACGCCGCACCGCGGACCCCTTGGGGAACTGGCGGTGGTTGTGTGTTGCTCCTGAGGGCCTCTTGTGCGCCTTTGGGGGCTTCTTGGAGCTTTTTGGGGGCTTCATGGGGTTCTCTTGGGGGTCTTTTCGGGGCCTCTTGGGCTGACATTCTCAGCATTCGCCGTGCACGCATGGGGAGGCGGGCGAGAGCCCACGTATACAGACGGCGGGCATTTGTCAAAACACCCGAAGAATGATTATGCGCACGCTGTCCGGGCAGCGGTGGGTGAGGAGGCCCTTGCGCATCTGTGGCAATTTTCAGTGCAACCCATCGCAACCTGGCATGCGACTGTCACTCGGTATTGCGATGCCCTTTGAGTCTGTTTTTTCGTGCTCATGTTTTTTTTTGCTTTTAGACTCTCTCTCTCTCACTCTCTCTTTTTCTCTCTTCGGCACATCCCGCCACCGTGCCTGGGTTGCGGGTCTGAGGCCACTCGGAGGGCTGATGGGGTCTCGTGGGAGGCGTCTCGGGGGCGTTTTGGAGGCAGTTTTTGAACCTCTTAGGGGCCTCCTGGGGACCTATTGTGGGCGTTTTCCTGCCATCTTGTTGGGGCTTCTTGGGGCAACCCGAGTGCGTCTTGGGGTGGAAGACTCGAAATGTCCATTCGTGTTCCTCCTCTGGGCCCCCTCTTGGGGCTGTCCTGGGGCCCTCCTGGGCCGTCTTGGGGGCTTCTTGGGCCATCTTGGGGCCATCTTGGGTCGTCTTGGAGCCTTCTCGGGGGCCTCTTGGCCCGTCTTGGGGCGATCTTGAAGGCCTCTTGGGCCGTCTGGGACGTTGTGAACGCCCAAGAGGCGAATGTGCTAAAAATGCATGTTTTCCAAAAGGGAATGGAACGATTTTTCCTTGTGGAGGCCCTCGTGGGGCATCTTGGGGGCATCTTGGTCAGCGTGGGTGTTTTGGATCGCTCTTTCAGCGACTCGTGGCCCTCGTGGACTGCCCCAAGGGTCTCTTGGGGCCCTCTTGGCCTGTTTTGGGGCCCTCTGTCCCCCGGATGCGTTCACCGGATCCCCGGGGACCCCTTCTCCCCTCCAAGTCGGCCGGACCGGGCTCCCGTGGGAGGGGTTTGGGGAGGGGGAAACATCTCACACGCCGATGAACCCCAAGGGGTCGGCGGATTCGGCTTCTTGTCCCCCCTGCCCCTGTTCACCGCCTTCGTCGTGGTCTCGCCGAAGTTCGTGGGTGCGGGTGTGGATGTGCGGTAGGTTTGCGCCTCTTTGACGCGGCCGTGGCTCCAGAGCGGGCGTTGAAGGTTAAACGCCGCCAGTGGCCCAGAATCGGCCGATGTGGGGCGACCTGCGCTATCGTAGTGCCACGATCCACGCGGCGTCAAATACCAACGCCCGCGACATCGCGATGAGAACCAGCCGTAGCCGTGTGCTCTCGACCCTGGCTATTCACATTCGGAGGGGACGGGGCGCGGCTGCGACTGCGGCTGCGACACCGCCGCGAGGCAGGGCTCGCTGTCGGGGCAGTTCGGCTTCCGCTGCCAGTGCGAGGCCCCCGGGACGCCCTTGCCGCAGTCGTCGCTGCCGCCACTGTCGTCGCCGTCGCCGCCGCCATCGTCGTCGCCGTCGCCGCCGCCCTCGTTGTCGCCGTCGCCGCCGCCGCCGCCGTCGCCGTTGGTGTCGTGGTCTTCGTTGTCGTGGTCGTGGTCGAAGCCGTGGTGGTCTTCATGTCGAGCTCGGGGGAGCGCCGTCGCGCCCAAGGACAATCGGGCATGGATCGGGGACGAAAAACTGCCCCTCCCCCTCCTCCTCCTCCTCCTCCTCCTCCTCCCCCTCCTCCTCCTCCTCCTCCTCCTCCTCCTTCCTCCTCCCTCCTCGGGGGTCGGGAATGCTGGAGCTGCGGATCGTAAGGGCCCACTTGCAGTGCCCGCCCTGGTCGTCGTCGTCGTCGTCGTCGTAGTCGTCGTCGTAGTCGTCGCTGTCGCTGTCGCCGCCGCTGGCGTCGTGGTGGTCCCATCGGGAGGAGGGGGAGGAGGAGGGAAAACATCGGGGAGGTGGGAGAAGAGGGAGATGAGAAGGAAGAGGATGATGGGGGAGGAGGGGGGGGGAGGAAGAAGAGGGAACGCGGAGAATGGGGGGAGGGGGAGGAAGGGCCGTTCTTCCCTTCCCTTTCCCCTTTAATCTCAGAGTCGTCGTCCTCCTCGGTTTCCTATACTCCTTGTCCATCCACAGTGGAAGCGTTGCAGCCTGGTTGACTTCGTCTACGTTGAGAATCACACCCACGAGTTCGACAACGCCATCCTCGGTGAGCTTGTCCTCTACTCTGGTATTCCCCCTTCCCCAGTGGCAACAACATCGCCTCCAACTGCAGCGGATGCGGGGCCAAGACACTAACGTGGACGACGGCTCGGACGACTAACCAAGACATTGGCAGTGATGTCGGTGACAAGGACCGTGACCAACTTCGTGGCCTCAAACGTCGCGCCCAAGAGACTTGTTTCGTTGTGTCTGCCGCTGACGAAGAGCACAAGTTGCTCAAGAAGCATGTCGTGTTCAAGACCGCCAAGGCATGCGCGCACGGTGACGACCTGTGAGCTGTACCGTGCCTTCTGCCGAGCCGCCGCGAAGCAGATGGCGCAGGCCGCCGCCCCTCTGCGCTTGGCAATGGAGGAACTGCGGCCAGCCCTGGCGCTGCTGCACCCCAGTCTGTCCCAGTTGCTCAGCAGCCCTCGCCCCAAGCTGCCTAGCTCTCGTCCCTCTAACGGCCACCAGTCGCGTCAGCAGGCGGCCAGGCGTGTTCTTGCAGCTTGCAAATATCGCGCGCTGGTCTCAGCTGTCTCAGGTCGGGGGGCGCGAGCATGACCTCATCCTGCACTTTCTGCTGGGACATCGGCATGCCTAGCAGCTCGTTATCGTCGATCTCCAGCAGTATGCCCTCTGGGCCGACTCGTCATTGGGCAGGGCGCCTGTCTTGACAACCATGGGGCTACGCTGCTGCAAGCGTCGCCAGAGATATGACGGACGGCTCATCAGCGATTGGAGTAGCTGAATCCGAGGCGAGCATCGCCAACGCCTCGTGGATCTTCCTCGTCAAGAGAGGCTTCGAGGCTACCATGATTATCAGGTTAGGCATGTCAAGCTGCATTATGACCTCCAAGATCTGTTCTGCCGTGGCGGGCTGATGCTTCGTGATGGTCCGGACCAGCTTTTTGGCAACGAATTGTTCGATTTTCATGGCAGCCTTTGTCACAGGCTCGCCTCCAACGCTAGGACCACTGGAAATACTTGAAATAGGCCCATGCAACCCAGTCAGTCGTCTGACAGCGCAAGCACTACCAGCACGAAGGTGAGCATGGTGAGGATCGCTTCCAACGCCAGCGGCACTGGAAATACAGTCGGCCCAGATTAGTAGGTCGACCCTGCCAAATCAAGGGTACCCTTAGGTACCCTTGTGTCCTGTGCCTCGCGACCCACGCCTCCTGCATCCCCCATGGCAAAGTACTTTCGTGGCGCCCATCGTTCTTCCGTTCCCCTATCTTTTCCGCCCCGCCCCCGCTCGGCGATGGACGCGTTGCCCAAAATTAACAATTTGCCGACGGAGAATTGGTAAGGATTTTCCAACATGGCCACTTGTGTTTTTTTCATCCCAGGTCGATGATCATGCAACCAAAAGTGGCCCTCGGAAGGGTCTTGTGTCCTCTCGCGTGTCCTGTCCAATCAAGGCCGACTGCACCAGAAATAGGCCCACCCACTCCAACCACTCCGCTGTCAGCGCAGGCATCACCAGGAGGAGGGTCGATGACCGCTGCGGGGCGTGGAGGCTCGCGATGGCGGCCTGCCGCAGGTGGGGCTGCCGCGGCAGGCGCGTCGAGGCTCGCGATGGCGGACCGCGACCAGCACCGCGTGTGCGTCGGCCCCCTTGGGGGCGACGCGCGCAGCGAGAAATCGCACAGCACGTGCGTCGTGGTGGGCGCTTTCTGGCCACACCGCTCGGGAAAAGATACACTACAACACGGGCATGCTATATGTTCGGGTCGGACGCGCGCCTCCAGGGAGGACGTATGGTACTAGTATGTCCTTGCGCGCCCCACGATGGCCACGACTGCGCTGGGTGGTGCTTGGGCGGCGGGCTGGACTGGTGGCCGCTGGCCGTCCGGAGCTGCCTCTGGAGCTTCTGTGACGGCCGCCCCCACGGCCTCGCCCTCCGCCACTGGCCGCAGGACTGGGCACGTCCTTTCGAGCTGTCTCAGCAGCACTCGAGCACGTACGAAGGCATCATCTCGCTTCTGCTCCGCCCATCTCCTCGTCAGCAAGACTGGCGCGAGCATCGTCCACATCTTTGCCTGCCTGCCCAGCTCCCCTTCCCTGCACGCTCAAGATGCGCCCTCTGCCGATCAACTCTGCCCTGGGGTGTGCGCGCAACTGTGGTTGTGGCCATCAGCTCTGAGTATTCGCCCTCGAAGTCTCTTTGGATCGGAGCTCTTCTGCGTCCGTGTCGTCTTCTTCTTCTTATTCTTCTTCTTATTCTTCTTATTTTTTTTCTTACTCTTCCTCT
>CAUYUJ010020430.1:138080-143080 GCA_963575745.1 Prorocentrum cordatum
CCGAGCTGGAGGAGGGGCGGGGAAGGGGGGCGGGCGGCGGCGGCGGCGGGGAGAGAGGGAGCCTTCGGGGCGTTTGGGGGTCCTGGGTGGGCGACGCGTGGGGGGGATGGGGAATGAGGAGGCGCGAGGGGGGATGGCCCAGAGGGGCGTCGAGGAGCGAGGGAGGAGGAGGAGGAGGAGGAGATGGAGGAGGAGGAGGAGGAGGAGGAGGCGGAGGAGGAGGAGGAGGAGGAGGAGGAGGAAGAGGAATAAGAGGAGGAGAACTGAACTGAACTGAAACCCTCGGATCCATAGAGTGCCGACTGACAAGCAAACACTATAGTGTACACAGGTATCGTTTCACCGCCCTGCAGGTTGGGAACACACGGGCGAAAGGGCCGCCCAGGCGGCGCTGACCGCTCGAAGGGGGCCCCTGGCACTGCTTTTCATCCCGCAAGGGGGACGTCGAAAACTCAAGTCGGATTTGGTGAAACAACCTTCGGGGCAGGTCTCGGGCAGTAGACCCCAGGAGAGACGAGGACAAAGCAAGCGAGGGAGGCGGCCACTCAGGAGCGACCTTTGCTACTGCCCTTAACCCGCCCTGGAGGTTTAGCTCGGAGCTGTGCTACAAATCTTCTACCCACATCCTGAGGAATCCCCTGGAGCTGATATCGGCTCGCATCCTGAGGACAAGTTGAAAGCGAAAGAACCCTCGGCTCCTCACATAAGAGGAGGAGGAGGAGGAGGAGAAGGAGGATGAGGAGGAGGAGGAAGAGGAGGACAAGGAGGAGGAGGAGGAGAAGGAGGAGGAGGAGGAGGAGGAGGAGGAGGACCAGTGCAAACCAAAGACTCACCAACGATGCTGAAATAAACCCTCCCTCCAAGCACCCTCTTCACAGGCCGCTAGACGGGTTAATTTCCACTGAGGGATCCACCTCGTTGGGAGACAACCCATTGAAGACCCTGAAGTGTTCCAAAACACCATTCTCGGGACTCCAACGCCACGAATCGACATGACTGTTGCGTCTTGGCGATCTGGAACCGTGTCAGAACACCATTCCGGTGACGTCAACACCGCGAATCAGCGTAACTGTTGCGCCCTCAGAATCCCGAGTCCCTCCAAAACAACATGTCTGGCACGTTGGCCATGGGAATCCGTGAATCTCTTGCACATGCATAATTCGAATGAGTGCGGCGCTAAGGCGAGAGCCACATTCTGAAAACGACCCGCCCTAAATCTGTGAAACTCTTGCACAGTGAACGAATGTGAGCGCGGCGATAGGGCGAGAGCCACATTTTGAAAACGACCCGCCCTGAATCCGTTAAGGTCTTGCGTTTTTAAGGTCGAGTGCACGCGGCGCAAAAGCGAGAGCCACGTTTTGAAAACGACCCGCCCTCAATCCGTGAAGCCCTCGCAACCTTTTCAAACGAACGTGCGCGGCTCCTCGGCGAGAGTCACGTTTTGAAGACCCCTCGCCCTCAATCCGTAAAACTCTTGCATTTTTATCAACGAATTTGAGCGGCGCTAGGGCGAGAGACACATTTTGGAAACCGCCCGCCCTTCATTTGTGAAAGTGTCGTCGTTGGTTAAGCTTCAGGGGCATAGATGGTGAGCAAGTCTGAGGGGAAACGCCCTGCCCACCCTTTCGACCGGCCACAGGTTGCGACAGGGATGAGTTAATTAGAAGGAAATGGAATCGAGTGGGAGGAGGAGGAGGAAGAAGAAGACTACTATTAATAGTCATATGCGTATTACTGATGGTGGGCAACCGTACTAATCATACGAACACTGACAATACGAATGCGAATCTTAATAATAATACGAATCATACTACTACATATAGCAGTGACACCCACACTAATTGCATTATTCGTAGTAGTAATGAGGCGAAAAACAAATAAAAAGAAGGGGAATCACATTACTACTAATACTACAGAGTAGATGAATATAGACAAACTCATACATATTATTCAGAATGGCAATCACACTACTGATACTACTACAGTACACATAATGCTACTACTGGTGATACTGCTAATGCGCATAAGGTGCTACTACTGATACTGATGAACAGAACATGCATACTAATATCAATCAGAACGCGATGTATGATAACAGTGGCAATCCTAGTGAACATGGTATTACGCACAGTACTAATACTTCTACACATAATAATAACTTAATATTAATATTGCTACGCGTTGTTCTAATACAACTAGAACTGCTACTAATACTGCTCAGCTCCGGATCGCACGACCAAGAGTGCCACTACTAGGAGAAGGAGGCGGAGGAGGAGGAGGAGGAGGAGGAGGAGGAGGGGGGGAGGAGGGGAGGAGGAGGAGGAACAGGAGCGAGGAGGGGGAAGAGGAGGATGAGGAGGAGGAGGAGGCGAGGAGGAGGAGGGAGGAGAAAGAGAGAGGAGGAGGAGGAGGAGGAGGAGGAGGAGGAGGAGGAGGAGGAGAGGGAGGAGGAGGAGCGAGGAAGAGGAACGAGGAGGGTGGAGCGAGGAGGAGGGGAGGAGGAGGAGGAGGAGGAGGAGGAGGAGAGCGGGGCCGAGAAGCGAGGAGGAGGAGGAGGAGGAGGAGGAGGAGGAGGAGGAGGAGAGGTGGTGGAGGAGGGAGGAGGAGGAGGAATGGAGAGAAAGGGAGGGAGGGGGGAGGGAGGGAGGGAGTGAGGGAGGAGGGAGGGAGGCAGGGGGGAGGGAGGAGGGAGGGAGGAGGAGGAGGAGGAGGAGGAGGAGGAGGAGGAGGAGGAGCGAGGGAGAGGAGGAGGAGGAGGAGGAGGGGAAGAGGAGGAGGAGGAGGAGGAGGAGGAGGAGGAGGAGGAGGAGGAGGAGGAGGAGGAGGAGGAGGAGGAGGAGAAGGTGAGCGAGGAGGAGGAGGAGGAGGAGGAGGAGGAGGATGAGGAGGAGGAGGAGGAGGAGGAGGAGGAGGAGGAGCGAGTAGGACTTTCCCAAGGGCTTTCACAATCTAACTAGGTCAGAGCTGCAGGAGGACTTCAAAGAGTGGCCTCTGGCTGGGCCTAAGTGGGCGGGCCCCCCTCCCCAGGCCTGCAGGGTCCCGCCAAGCGGGCAAGCCAGGCCCAGGGGGGGAAACACGCCGACTTGGCACCACGGCCGCCCTATCTGAGGGGGCGGCCGTTCCTGACACGTTATAAAACCTAGGCTCCCATCTTCGACGGGGGTTGCCCGTCTTGACACTTACACTCCTCCGCGAGGCCTCTAAGATGGTGGATCGAGGCATTGTTTCTTTTTTGGGGGGGGGCAGGGGGGAGGGAGGAGGAGAAGGGAGGGGGTTCGATGGTCAAGGCTTTCGGCTTTCTAGTCCCCCATATTCAACGTGGGTTTCTCGTTATCAGTGTCTCCTGTCTGCACCCTCCCTCACCTCGTGCGCTCGTGCCTCCCAAACTTATGTCGACCATGGGGTTTTGCACTGGCCCGCTCGCGCCCAGTGTGGTGGCGGCAACGACCGCCGGCCCAACCCCTCGTGCGCGCGCCGAGGCGCGCAAGGCACGCAGACCGCCACCCTGCCCACCGGCCGCTGGCCCGCCCCCTGAAATAGCACAGCCGCTACCACCCCTGAGCTGCCTTTGCCACGCGCGGGAACACGGGGCAGCATCTCGCATCCCTTCGCTCTCGCTTGTCATTGGGAAGCAGACGCGCCTCGGTGCAGAAACACCACTGCTGGAATGCAGCAGGCGCGGCGCTTGAGCCACCCGGTGCAGTTCGACGGGGGGTGATGCACGGGGGGGGCGGTGCTGACGGTCCGAGGTTTGGGGAGGAGGAGGAGGAAGAGGAAGAGGAGAAGGATGAGGAGGAGGAGGAGGAGGAGGAGGAGGAGGAGCGAGGGCCGAGAAGCGAGGAGGGAGGAGGAGGAGGAGGAGGAGGAGGAGGAGGAGGAGGAAGGTGAGGAGGAGGAGGAGGAGAAAGATGTGGGGCGGAGGCCACGGGCCCGCTCGTGCCCAGAGTGAGGGGACCTCTCCGGGAGGGCGCCCGTGGTCGAGTGCGGATGCGTTCCTGCTCAGAGCCCCGGTGCAGCAGGGGCGCCGCCGGCGCGCCCGCCGCGGCCAGCGCGGCGCGGCGGCGCTCGGCCGAGCGCGGCCGCGCGGCCGACGACGACGACGCCGACGACGACGACGACGACGCCGACGACGACGACGACGACGACGACGACGACGACGACGACGACGACGACGACGACACCGACGACGACGATGACGACGACGACGATGCGATCACCGCGATGCAGCAGGCATGGCGCTTGAGCCATCCAAGGGGTCGCGGCGGGGTTCCTTTGGAAGCGCCGCGCCGTGCAGCCAGGAGGAGTTTGCAGCTTCGGGGGAGCAGGCGGAGAGGAAGTGCAAGGAGAAATGCCCGCGCCGCCCTAGCGAAACGAAACGTCTGGCGGTGCGACGAAGGAATAAGGGAGGGTGAGGAGGAGGACGCGGAGGAGGAGGAGGAGGAGGAGGAGGGGGAGGAGGAGGAGGAGGAGGAGGAGGAGGAGGAGGCTCAGGACTTCCACTCAGGAACGGAGGGCGTGCCGAGCTGGTCGACGGGCCCGATGGCCCCTAGCCACTGTAGCCAGAGACCCTATACATCTGCTCATTGCTTTTGTTGGTCCTGAATTTCAGGAAAATAATAGCCAGGCTGGGAGGGTATCGTTCGTTGCATCTTAATGCTTTTGCTCATACCCTTCAGCCTCCCAACCCCTTCCTCCCAGCACAAGAATTGATCCCCTCAGAAAAGAAGAGACGTCTTCGAAGGGGGCTCCCGATTCAGGATGGAGCCCCATCAAGGGTCGACGTCTCGCAGTGTACCTCTTGTAATTCTTGGGCGGTCCAGCTCGGGCACTCTGCAAGCCCTTGAAGACAGCCGTGGTGTGCAGACCGCAACTGGCACACAATACCAGTAGCCCGTCGCTGCAGTCGCCTGATTGCATCTTGTGCGACGAGTGGATCAGCCCAAGGCCTGCTCGAAAACTCGCGGTCGCAGGGCGGCATGGCGCGCTGTGGCAGAGATACA
>CAUYUJ010020431.1:0-37500 GCA_963575745.1 Prorocentrum cordatum
CACTCAACCAGACACCCCACGAAACATTCCACGGGGGTGCGATTGGGTGTGGTCGTGCTGGGGTGTGGTCGTGCTGGGGTGTGGTCGAGCTGGGGAGTGGTCGTGCTGGGGTGTGGTCGTGCTGGGGGGTGGTCGTGCTGGGGGGTGGTCGTGCTGGGGGGGTGGTCGTGCGGGGGGGTGGTCGTGCTGGGGCGTGGTCGTGCTGGGGCGTGGTCGTGCTGGGGCGTGGTCGTGCTGGGGTGTGGTCGTGCTGTGGTGAGGTCGTGCTGGGGTGTGGTCGTGCTGGGGTGTGGTCTTGCTGGGGTAGGGTCGTGCTGGGGTCGGGTCGTGCTGGGGTGTGGTCGTGCGGGGGTATGGTCGTGCTGGGGTGGGGTCGTGCTGGGGTGGGGTCGTGCTGGGGTCTGGTCGTGCTGGGGTGTGGTCGTGCTGGGGTATGTCGTGCTAGGGTGGGGTCGTGCATTTCGCTCGAGACATCCTGCCAAAATTCCAGGAAATCGTACAAAAACAAACAAATTAGTCGAAACATCATCGAAATTCCTTCGCGCGGGGCGCTTTTCCGCGTCGCGGTCGGCTCAGCAAAACAAGCGTTTCGCTCGAGACATCCTCGGCAAACTCTGCGGAGCAAGCGTTTCGCTCGAGACATCCTCAACACACGAAAAAGTGGCCCGCACCCTGTGATTTATCGATCGGGATTTCAAAAACAAGCGTTTCGCTCGAGACATCCTCAAATTTTAATTCGCCGGCCTCCTTCGACCTCGTTATTTATCAGGGGAAAAATTCGCCGGCCTCCTTCAAGCAGGCACCGGGGGATTAAGTTTACAAACTAAAAGAGAACCCTGGGCCTATGCCCTTTCCGGGAAAAACCGGCGGCTGCGGAAAAAAAAACCGAGACCTAGCTCAATCGAGAGCAAGGCCAAAACAACGAAACTCATAGCGGCGGACAGCATCACCAAGTCAAAGAAATCGGCGAACATGATGGACCCACGAACCCGGAAAGGGATATAGACATGTGGAGCATGGACACGTTTTCATGATACCCAACTGGGCAACACCTCACGAAACATCCCACGAGACACCTCACGAAACAGCCCACGAGACACCTCACGAAACATTCCACGAGACACCTCACGAAACATTTCACGAGACACCCCGCGAAACATTCCACGAGACACCCCACGAAACATTCCACGACGACAGGCAACCACTCAACCAAGGCGGTGTGGTCGTGCTGGGGAGTGGTCGTGCTGGGGTGTGGTCGTGCTGGGGGGTGGTCGTGCTGGGGGGTGGTCGTGCTGGGGGGGTGGTCGTGCTGGGGGGGGGGTCGTGCTGGGAGGTGGTCGTGCTGGGGAGTGGTCGTGCTGGGGCGTGGTCGTGCTGGGGCGTGGTCGTGCTGGGGCGTGGTCGTGCTGGGGCGTGGTCGTGCTGGGGTGTGGTCGTGCTGTGGTAAGGTCGTGCTGGGGTGCGGTCGTGCTGGGGTGTGGTCTTGCTGGGGTGGGGTCGTGCTGGGGTGTGGTCGTGCTGGGGTGTGGTCGTGCTGGGGGGTGGTCGTGCTGTGGTGTGGTCGTGCTGGGGTGTGGTCGTGCTGGGGTGTGGTCGTGCTGGGGTGTGGTCGTGCTGGGGTGTGGTCGTGCTGGGGCGTGGTCGTGCTGGGCGTGGTCGAGCTGGGGTGTGGTCATGCTGGGGGTGTGGTCGTGCTGAGGTGTCCCGCACCCTGTGATTTATCGATCGGGTCGTGCTGGGTGTGGTCGTGCTGGGAGTGTGGTCGTGCTGGGGTGTGGTCGTGCTGTGTAGGTGCGACTGGTCCGTGAGCTGGAGGTTTGTGGCGCGCAGGGCAGGGAGGACGTGTCGGTGTCTGAGGGTGTGGTCGTGCTGGGGGAAGGAGACGTGGCTGGGGGGAGGTCGCTGCAGTGGGGGGTGTCGTGCTGTTGGGTTGTCGTGCTGGGGCGTGTCGTGCTGTGGCGTGGTCGTGCTGGGGCTGGTCGTGCTGGGTTGGTCGTGCTGTGGGTGAGGTCGTGCTGGGGTGTGGTCGTGCTGGTTGGCTTTGCCTGCTGGGGTAGGTCGTGCTGCGGGGTTCGGTCGGTGCTGGGTGTGGTCGTGCTGGGGTATGTTCCGTGCTGGGTGGGTCGTGATGGGTGGGGTCCGTGCTGGGGTCTGGTCGCTGGGGTGGTGGTCGTGCTGGGGTATGGTCGTGCTAGGGTGGGGTTCGTGCTGGTCGCTCGAGACCATTATCCTGCCAAAATTCCAGGAAATCGTACAAAAACAAAGGAATTAGTCGAGACATCATCGAAATTCCTTCGCGCGGGACGCTTTTCCGCGTCGCGGTCGGCTCTGCAAAACAAGCGTTTCGCTCGAGACATCCTCGGCAAACTCTGCGGAGCAAGCGTTTCGCTCGAGACATCCTCAACACACGAAAAAGTGGCCCGCACCCTGTGATTTATCGATCGGGATTTCAAAATCAAGCGTTTCGCTCGAGACAGCCTCAAATTTTAATTCGCCGGCCTCCTTCGACCTCGTTATTTATCAGGGAAACATGATGGACCCACGAACCCGGAAAGGGATATAGACATGTGGAGCACGGTCACGTTTTCACGATACCCAACTGGGCGACACCTCAAGAAACATCCCACGAGACACCCCGCGAAACATCCCACGAGACACCTCACGAAACATTCCACGAGACACCTCACGAAACATTCCACGCGACACCCCGCGAAACATTCCAGGAGACACTTCACGAACAGGCAACCACTCAACCAAAGCACATCGCGGACGAGGACGACGACGGCATTCCACGAGACACCCCACGAAACATTCCACGGGAGTGCGACTGGGTGTGGTCGTGCTGGGGTGTGGTCGTGCTGGGGTGTGGTCGTGCTGGGGTGGGCTCGTGCTGCGGCGGGGTCGTGCTGGGGTGTGGTCGTGCTGGGGGGTGGTCGTGCTGGGGGGTGGTCGTGCTGATGGGGTGGCCGTGCTGGGGGGTGGTCGTGCTGGGGCGTGGTCGTGCTGGGGCGTGGTCGTGCTGGGGTGTGGTCGTGCTGTGGTGAGGTCGAGCTGTGGTGAGGTCGTGCTGGGGTGTGGTCGTGCTGGGGTGTGGTCTTGCTGGGGTGGGGTCGTGCTTGGTGGGGTCGCCTGATGGTGAGGTCGTGCTGGTGTGGTCGTGCTGGGGTGGCTCGTGCTGGGCGGGGTCGTGCTGGGAGTGTCAGTGCTGGGCGTGGTCGTGCTGGAGAGGTCGTGCTGGGGTGTGGTCGTGCTGGGGGGTGGTCGTGCTGGGGGGTGGTCGTGCTGGGGTGTGGTCGTGCTGGGGGTGTGGTCGTGCTGGGGAGTGGTCGTGCTGGGGTGTGGTCGTGCTGGGGGGTGGTCGTGCTGGGGGTGGTCGTGCTGGGGTGTGGTCGTGCTGGGGGGGTCGTGCTGGGGCGTGGTCGTGCTGGGGCGTGGTCGTGCTGGGGCGTGGTCGTGCTGGGGTGTGGTCGTGCTGTGGTGAGGTCGTGCTGGGGTGTGGTCGTGCTGGGGTGTGGTCTTGCTGGGGTAGGGTCGTGCTGGGGTCGGGTCGTGCTGGGGTGTGGTCGTGCTGGGGTATGGTCGTGCTGGGGTGGGGTCGTGCTGGGGTGGGGTCGTGCTGGGGTCTGGTCGTGCTGGGGTGTGGTCGTGCTGGGGTATGGTCGTGCTAGGGTGGGGTCGTGCATTTCGCTCGAGACATCCTGCCAAAATTCCAGGAAATCGTACAAAAACAAACGAATTAGTCGAGACATCATCGAAATTCATGCGCGCGGGGCGCTTTTCCGCGTCGCGGTCGGCTCTGCAAAACCAGCGTGTCGCTCGAGACATCCTCAACAAATTCTGAAACCAAGCGTTTCGCTCGAGACATCCCCAACTCTGCAAAACCAGCGTCTCGCTCGAGACATCCTCAACAAATTCTGAAAAAACAAGCGTTTCGCTCGAGACATCCTCAAAAATAATTTCGCCGGCCTCCTTCGACCTCGATATTTATCAGGGAATAATTTCGCCGGCCTCCTTCAAGTTGGGCACGGGGGACTATGTTTACATACTAAAAGAGAACCCTGGGCCTGAGCCCTTTCCGGGAAAAATCGTGCTGGGGTGGGGTCCGGCTGGGGTGTGGTCGTGCTGGGGTGTGGTCGTGCTGGGGTGTGGTCGTGCTGGGGTGGGGTCGTGCTTGGGTGGGGTCGGGCTGGGGTGTGGTCGTGCTGGGGTGTGGTCGTGCTGGGGGGTGGTCGTGCTGGGGGGTGGTCGTGCTGGGGGAGTGGTCGTGCTGGGAGGTGGTCCTCAGAATTCAGGTCCCCAAAGAGGACAATCTATAACACAAAACAAGCGTTTCGCTCGAGACATCCTCACCATTTTCTGAAAAACAAGCGTTTCGCTCGAGACATCCTCAAATTTTAATTCGCCGGCCTCCTTCGACCTCGTTATTTATCAGGGAAAAAATTCGCCGGCCTCCTTCAAGCAGGCACCGGGGGACATGTTTACATACTAAAAGAGAACCCTGGGCCGGAGCCCTTTCCGAATCGTGGCCGTGCTGCCAAGAAAAAAATCGTGCTGGGGTGGGGTCCGGCTGGGGTGTGGTCGTGCTGGGGTGTGGTCGTGCTGGGGTGTGGTCGTGCTGGGGTGGGGTCGTGCTGGGGTGGGGTCGTGCTGGGGTGTGGTCGTGCTGGGGGGTGGTCGTGCTGGGGGGTGGTCGTGCTGGGGGGGGGTCGTGCTGGGGGAAGTGTCGGCGGGAGGTGGTCCTAGAATTCAGGTCCCAAAGAGGACATCATCAAACACAAAAACAAGCGTTCGTCGAGAACATCCTCACCTTTTTTCTTTGTGAAAAAACAAGCGTTTCGCTCGAGAGACATCCGAGACATCCCCAAATTGCAAATAATTCGCCGGCCCCTTCGACCTCGTTATTTATCAGGGAAAAAATTCCGCCGGCCTCCTTCCGCAGGCACCGGGGGAACATGGACATTACTAAAAAGAGAACCTGGGACGAGGCCCTTTCCGGGAAAAAATTCGCCAGGCCTCCTTCAAGCAGGCACCGGGGGATTAAGTTTACAAACTAAAAGAGAACCCTGGGCTTAAGCCCTTTCCGGGAAAAAAACACAGAGGACATCTGTTGCAACGAAACTAAAAGCAGCACTAGAAACAAGGCCCAACTGAGAAAAACGGCAGCAGCGGAGAACGACACCAGGGCCAGGGGCAACCGCAAGAAAGGTCGAACAAAGAACAGGTGGCAGCGGGGGGCAGCACGAGGCCAAAGGACCATGGGGGACGCAAAAAAGAACCGAAGTAAGTGACAGCAGTGGACGACAGCACCAGGGCCGCGAACAGCTGGGGACAAGGCCCAGGTAAGAGAAGTGGTAGCACCGCCAATACCAGCGCCAGGGGCAGACTCGAGCTAGCAAATAATGAGCGGCAGCGGATGGTAATACCAAGGCCAGGGACAACCACGAGCAAGGCCGAATCTGGGAAAATCGCGGGGGGAGCAATAAGAAGGCCAGGGGGAGTGGGGCGAAACCTGGACCAGTGGAGGCCGAACCAAAGGAAATGGTGGCTGAGGAAAGGGACATGAGAGGGCGGGGTCAATCGACAGCGAAGCTAAACCAAAAAAACTCATACCAGCGACCAGTAGCCCCAGGATCAGGAAATCAGCGACAAACTCCGGGAAAAGATACTTGAGAACCTGGCAGGGCAGTCGGAAGCTGGCTGCTCTCTGTGGACCTCTGGGCAACGTGAACTCTTCACAAACTCCCCGCGCGAAAATGTCATCCGAGAACAATTCCGCCGGCCCCCTGTGGGGCTGGCGGAAGTGTTCCAGTTCCATGCAACACTTCCAGTTCCCAATGTTGAATCATACATTTTCTATGTTCTGGTGTCACAGCTGCGATGCTTGAAGACCGCGTGGTGGGAGCTGTAATTTTGGGAACGATTGACTATGTAGTAATGTACAAAGGAATGTGGTTCCAGGGGCGCTACGGTGTAGGATTTGTATACAGGGTTGTGGTTTCGGGAACGCACATTGCCATGGAATCACCATGGCTTATTGACGTACTTTGCATGGGATTGTTGCTTGGAGAGCGCGAGTTTGGGGCAATTCACGGAAGCATTGTGGGCTTGGGGGCCCGAGCCTAGTGCACTTTGCATGTCGCTGGTGGGCGCGAGCCTGTCTCAATTTATTGGGGGGTGTGGCTTTGCGGGCGCGAACCCGTAGTAAATTGCAAGCGATTGTGGTTTGTGGAGCGAGCATTACGCACGCCATTACGCATGGTGGTTTGGGGGGGCGCGGGCCCAGGGTAATGTATAAAGGGTTGTGGTCTCGGGGACGCTAGCCCGTCGCAGTTCACGAGGGGTTGTATTTCGGGAAGCGCGAGTCTGTTGTATTTCACGTGTCCCAGGCACCAGGCGAAATTGCGGGAAACCCCAGTGGGGGTGGGAATCGATTGTTTTTTGGGCTATGCCGAAAAGCTCTACGATGTACTAGCTCTACCCGAACTTCTCTATCTCATCGACGCCGAAAAAAACATGATGGACCCACGAACCCGGAAAGGGATAAAGACATGTGCAGCATGGTCACGTTTTCACGATACCCAACTGGGCGACATCTCACGAAACATCCCACGAGACACCCCGCGAAACATCCCACGAGACACCTCACGAAACATTCCACGAGACACCTCACGAAACATTCCACGAGACACCCCGTGAAACATTCCACGAGACACCCCACGAACAGGCAACCACTCAACCAGACACGCCACGAAACATTCCACGGGGGTGCGACTGGGTGTGGTCGTGCTGGGGTGTGGTCGTGCTGCGTGGGGGTGTGGTCGTGCTGGGGTGTGGTCGTGCTGGGGTGTGGTCGTGCTGGGGTGTGGTCGTGCTGGGGGGTGGTCGTGCTGGGGGGTGGTCGTGCTGGGGCGTGGTCGTGCTGGGGCGTGGTCGTGCTGGGGCGTGGTCGTGCTGGGGTTGGGTCGTGCTGGGGTGTGGTCGTGCTGGGGTGTGGTCGTGCTGGGGTGTGGTCTTGCTGGGGTAGGGTCGTGCTGGGGTCGGGTCGTGCTGGGGTGTGGTCGTGCTGGGGTATGGTCGTGCTGGGGTGGGATCGTGCTGGGGTGGGGTCGTGCTGGGGTCTGGTCGTGCTGGGGTGTGGTCGTGCTGGGGTATGGTCGTGCTAGGGTGGGGTCGTGCATTTCGCTCGAGACATCCTGCCAAAATTCCAGGAAATCGTACAAAAACAAAGGAATTAGTCGAGAAATCATCGAAATTCCTTCGCGCGGGGCGCTTTTCCGCGTCGCGGTCGGCTCTGCAAAACAAGCGTTTCGCTCGAGACATCCTCGGCAAACTCTGCGGAGCAAGCGTTTCGCTCGAGACATCCTCAACACACGAAAAAGTGGCCCGCACCCTGTGATTTATCGATCGGGATTTCAAAAACAAGCGTTTCGCTCGAGACATCCTCAAATTTTAATTCGCCGGCCTCCTTCGACCTCGTTATTTATCAGGGAAAAAATTCGCCGGCCTCCTTCAAGCAGGCACCGGGGGATTAAGTTTACAAACTAAAAGAGAACCCTGGGCCTATGCCCTTTCCGGGAACTACGGGGGGGAGGTATTGGAAGCCGGCGGTAAGCCGTCAACCAGGCTACCGCTAGAGCTCTCGAGACCCAAATTTGTGCTCAAACAACGAGAACAGAGCGCCCGTCAATGTCAGCTGAAAAATTGCAGAATGGACAGAAGTCAGTTCGGCCAAATGTTTTGGTAGTAATACCGCAAATATCGACCCTAGAACTTTATTGGCAGCGCTACAGGTGCCAAAGATACTGGTATAACATGATGGACCCACGAACCCGGAAAGGGATTTAGACATGTGGAGCATGGACACGTTTTCACGATACCCAACTGGGCAACACCTCACGAAACATCCCACGAGACACTTCACGAAACATCCCACGAGACACCTCACGAAACATTCCACGAGACACCTCACGAAACATTCCACGAGACACCCCGCGAAACATTCCACGAGACACCCCACGAAACATTCCACGACGACAGGCAACCACTCAACCAAGGCGGTGTGGTCGTGCTGGGGAGTGGTCGTGCTGGGGTGTGGTCGTGCTGGGGGGTGGTCGTGCTGGGGGGTGGTCGTGCTGGGGGGTGGTCGTGCTGGGGGGTGGTCGTGCTGGGGCGTGGTCGTGCTGGGGCGTGGTCGTGCTGGGGCGTGGTCGTGCTGGGGTGTGGTCGTGCTGTGGTGAGGTCGTGCTGGGCTGTGGTCGTGCTGGGGTGTGGTCTTGCTGGGGTGGGGTCGTGCTGGGGTGGGGTCCTGCTGGGGTGTGGTCGTGCTGGGGTGTGGTCGTGCTGGGGTGGGGTCGTGCTTGGGTGGTCGTGCTGGGGTGTGGTCGTGCTGGGGTGTGGTCGTGCTGGGGTGTGGTCGTGCTAGGGTGGGGTCGTGCTGGGGTGGGTCGTGCTGGGGTGTGGTCGTGCTGGGGTGTGGTCGTGCTGGGGTGTGGTCGTGCTGGGGCGTGGTCGTGCTGGGCGTGGTCGTGCTGATGTGTGGTCATGCTGGGTGAGGTCGTGCTGGGGGTGGTCGTGCTGGGGTGTGGTCTTGCTGGGGTAGGGTCGTGCTGGGGTCGGGTCGTGCTGGGGTGTGGTCGTGCTGGGTATGGTCGTGCTGGGGTGGGGTCGTGCTGGGGTGGGGTCGTGCTGGGGTCTGGTCGTGCTGGGGTGTGGTCGTGCTGGGGTATGGTCGTGCAGGGTGGGGTCGTGCATTTCGCTCGAGACATCCTGCCAAAATTCCAGGAAATCGTACAAAAACAAACGAATTAGTCGAGACATCATCGAAATTCCTTCGCGCGGGGCGCTTTTCCGCGTCGCGGTCGGCTCTGCAAATCAAGCGTTTCGCTCGAGACATCCTCGGCAAACTCTGCGGAGCAAGCGTTTCGCTCGAGACATCCTCAACACACGAAAAAGTGGCCCGCACCCAGTGATTTATCGATCGGGATTTCAAAAACAAGCGTTTCGCTCGAGACATCCTCAAATTTTAATTCGCCGGCCTCCTTCGACCTCGTTATTTATCAGGGAAAAAATTCGCCGGCCTCCTTCAAGCAGGCACCGGGGGATTAAGTTTACAAACTAAAAGAGAACCCTGGGCCTATGCCCTTTCCGGGAAAAAAACAGCTGTCAGCACACAACTCCACGCCGATGTTTTTTGTTCATAATATATCCTGATACCTTGAACCGCAAGCTCCCACCGATGCAGATTGATGCTGATCGCCATACTGAACCCGCTGGTGCAAATCAGAGCTGTGTAGTTTGGTTGCTGCTTGAGTTAAGATCACAAAACAATTTTCATCCTGAACAATTGATCCCGACGGCCGACGGTTTCTCAACGTCTTTTGGCAATAATTTTGCAGCTACTGACCTGAGGACTTGACACACAAACGCGGCACAACCCACTGAACGTGATCAAAATCGGGATTCTGAAATTGAATGTTCAAACTGCTCACACTCTCCAAAAACAGACCCCAGGTCGCCACATTGTCCGCCCAGGCCGGATGGGCCACAACCACGTAACCGCCGGAACCCTCGTAGAGCTCTTGACACGCGAAGTAATGAATAAGAAAGGTTGAGACGCGTTTTACATTCTTGAATTTGACTCGAAGAGATTCGAAATTTGTTACAATTAACATGTTTCAAAAATTTTAGCTCGTCTAGAACCACATCCAACAATATTTATGAATAAACTTGATTGCAGGTTTGTGATTGTTCTGTAGCGCATACTTTAGATGCTTCGCATCACGTCGTAGAAGCAGTTGTTTTTTGTCAACGCCATCCCGACGTCGCTCGAGCTGATCCGAGCAATGCACAGTTTTGTGTCGATATTGTTCGTTTAAATATGTGTTCGATTTTTCATATTTTTGAATTGTATGTTTTATTGTTTTATTGTTTTGGTTGTTGTTTGATGCCTCGCGACATGAAGGCGATCTCACAATGAGACCTTTGCAAGACAATATCACATTGAAAAGTTGCACGGCGAGCGAAGGAGACGGAAGACACAACTCCTTACAACAACGACGCTGCTCGGCGACCCGACGGCCCGGCAGCGCGCAACAAGGACACCGAGTTAGAACACGTCGTAAAACAAGTAGCGAAGGGAAGCGAGAGGAAGGGAGGAGAAAGAGGGAGGGAAGGCGAGGGAGAGGGAGAAAGGAGGGCGGGGGGGAGGAGGAGCAGCAGATCACAACAAGAGAGGGGAGCGAGGAGGACGAGAAGGAGCGGGAAGCGCCGAGGGCGCGTGGCCTTAAAAGTCCGCACTGCGCACCGCGCAGCGCACAGGACTGGGGAAGAGCAAAAGGCGAGGAGCAGGGGCGACGGACGACGGCAGCAAGCAGCAGGACAACACACGAAGGCGACGGCGGGACTAAACAGCAGCAGACAGGGAGAGAGGGGGGGAAGGGAGGGGAGATGAAAGGAGCGTTGGCAAGCTTGCACGAGCAAACGCTGCAGCGTCATCGACGTCAGCACGAATCTCTTGGAAGCGTTCAAATCGTCAGCAAAAACGATCTCCTCGAAGTCTACAGCACTGATGGCCAAACACGCATCGGAAAATAAAACAAGCCAAAGTGGTGGACCCAAGACTGTCCCTTATGTTCTCCATCACAAACTCTCTGGAGGCGTGACCGAAAACGATGACCCGAGCACTGCGCGGTGCTTGCCAGACTTGCACCACGGCGCAGATCCGCGGATCGCAGCGCTAACTGCGAAGCTTGGCAGCGAGCACGCTATCGACCCTGTCGACCGCTCAGCCAGACAAGAACGAACGATAGGCTCCACGATTTCGTCTGGAGGCGCGGTGTCGGCCCAAGACCAGTCGCACAAACGCAACTGCCAAGTCGCGCTCCTCGCGTAGGTGACTGAACGCGCTGCCTGAAACCACGGTCGCGAACCCACTCTCGGAGAAAAAATAAAGCCACGAAACATGATGCACGATTATACCTCCCACTATAACGTGCTCGGCTTCCAACTGAAACCACTCCACACCAAGACGCTCGATAGACGCGATATCGCTATTATCAGGGCGCCAGTGAAAACATCCAAACAAAATCGGGCACACGATTCGATGTAATTAAAGTACCTCGGCACGCGGTGACTCGCGGCAGAGAACTGCGAATTGGCCCGGCCCTGTTCATGCAAAAATCTCTGGCACCTGGCTGACTGACGAAAACCTTCTTCGTCAGATACCTGGGCTGGGAGAACTTCCCACGCTGCGAGGTCTAGCATTTCTCCGAACCCCTATAATACGCACAACCATGCAAGAGTTAAAAACAAATAATAGAACACGGGACCAAGCATACCGCGCACGTGGACTGCGCAGACTTCTGGCCGCCAACGACAACACGGGCCGGGCGCGAACGAAACCAACTTTCTAAACATGATGGACCCACGAACCCGGAAAGGGATTTAGA
Source organism: Prorocentrum cordatum (assembly GCA_963575745.1). Lineage (NCBI taxonomy): Eukaryota > Dinophyceae > Prorocentrales > Prorocentraceae > Prorocentrum > Prorocentrum cordatum. Next base: position 11,448 of record CAUYUJ010020431.1, read on the forward strand.
CATGTGGAGCATGGACACGTTTTCACGATACCCAACTGGGCAACACCTCACGAAACATCCCACGAGACACTTCACGAAACATCCCACGAGACACCTCACGAAACATTCCACGAGACACCTCACGAAACATTCCACGAGACACCCACGAAACATTCCACGAGACACCCCACGAAACATTCCACGACGACAGGCAACCACTCAACCAAGGCGGTGTGGTCGTGCTGGGGAGTGGTCGTGCTGGGGTGTGGTCGTGCTGGGGGGTGGTCGTGCTGGGGTGTGGTCGTGCTGGGGGAGTGGTCGTGCTGGGGGGTGGTGGTGCTGGGGCGTGGTAGTGCTGGGCGTGGTTCGTGATGGGGCGTGGTCGTGATGGGTGTGGTCGATGCTGTGGATGAGGCTGCTGGGGTCGTGGTCGCTTGCTGGGGTGTTGGTCTTGCTGGGGTGGGTGTGCTGGGGTGGGGTCATGCTAGGGTTGGGGTCGTGCTGGGGTGTGGTTAGTGATGGGGTGGGTCGTGCGTGTGGGGGGGGGACGATTGTGTGGGTCGTGCTGGGGTGGGGTCGTTCTGGGGTTTGGTAGTGCTGGGGCGTGGTCGTGCTGGGGCGTGGTCGTGCTGGGGTGGTCGCTGATGGGGGTGTGGTCGTGCTGGGGGGGTGGTCGTGCTGGGGGGTGGTTGTGCTGGGGCGTGGTCGTGCTGGGGCGTGGTCGTGCTGGGGCGTGGTCGTGCTGGGGTGTGGTCGTGCTGTGGTGAGGTCGTGCTGGGGTGTGGTCGTGCTGGGGTGTGGTCTTGCTGGGGTAGGGTCGTGCTGGGGTCGGGTCGTGCTGGGGTGTGGTCGTGCTGGGGTATGGTCGTGCTGGGGTGGGGTCGTGCTGGGGTGGGGTCGTGCTGGGGTCTGGTCGTGCTGGGGTGTGGTCGTGCTGGGGTATGGTCGTGCTAGGGTGGGGTCGTGCATTTCGCTCGAGACATCCTGCCAAAATTCCAGGAAATCGTACAAAAACAAACAATTAGTCGAGACATCATCGAAATTCCTTCGCGCGGGGCGCTTTTCCGCGTCGCGGTCGGCTCTGCAAAACAAGCGTTTCGCTCGAGACATCCTCGGCAAACTCTGCGGAGCAAGCGTTTCGCTCGAGACATCCTCAACACACGAAAAAGTGGCCCGCACCCTGTGATTTATCGATCGGGATTTCAAAAACAAGCGTTTCGCTCGAGACATCCTCAAATTTTAATTCGCCGGCCTCCTTCGACTCGTTATTTATCAGGGAACATGATGGACCCACGAACCCGGAAAGGGATATAGACATGTGGAGCATGGACACGTTTTCACGATACCCAACTGGGCAACACCTCACGAAACATCCCACGAGACACTTCACGAAACATCCCACGAACACAGCCACGAGACACCTCACGAAACATTCCACGAGACACCCCGCGAAACATTCCACGAGACACCCCACGAAACATTCCACGACGACAGGCAACCACTCAACCAAGGCGGTGTGGTCGTGCTGGGGAGTGGTCGTGCTGGGGTGTGGTCGTGCTGGGGGGTGGTCGTGCTGGGGGGTGGTCGTGCTGGGGGTGGTCGTGCTGGGGCGTGGTCGTGCTGGGGCGTGGTCGTGCTGGGGCGTGGTCGTGCTGGGGCGTGGTCGTGCTGGGGTGTGGTCGTGCTGTGGTAAGGTCGTGCTGGGGTGCGGTCGTGCTGGGGTGTGGTCTTGCTGGGGTGGGGTCGTGCTGGGGTGTGATCGTGCTGGGGTGGGGTCGTGCTGGGGTGTGGTCGTGCTGGGGTGTGGTCGTGCTAGGGTGGGGTCGTGCTGGGGTGGGGTCGTGCTGGGGAGTGGTCGTGCTGGGGTGTGGTCGTGCTGGGGTGTGGTCGTGCTGGGGGGTGGTCGTGCTGGGGCGTGGTCGTGCTGGGGCGTGGTCGTGCTGGGGTGGGGTCGTGCTGGGGTGGGGTCGTGCTGGGGTGGGTTCGTGCTGGGGTGCTCCGCACCCTGTGATTTATCGATCGGGTCGTGCTGGGGTGTGGTCGTGCTGGGGTGTGGTCGTGCTGGGGTGTGTCGTGCTGGGGTGTGGTCGTGCTGGGGTGTGGTCGTGCTGGGGGGTGGTCGTGCTGGGGGGGTGGTCGTGCTGGGGGTGGTCGTGCTGGGGGTGGTCGTGCTGGGGCGTGGTCGTGCTGGGGCGTGGTCGTGCTGGGGCGTGGTCGTGCTGGGGCGTGGTCGTGCTGGGGTGTGGTCGTGCTGGGTGTGGTCGTGCTGGGGTGTGGTCGTGCTGGGGTGTGGTCTTGCTGGGGTAGGGTCGTGCTGGGGTCGGGTCGTGCTGGGGTGTGGTCGTGCTGGGGTATGGTCGTGCTGGGGTGGGGTCGTGCTGGGGTGGGGTCGTGCTGGGGTCTGGTCGTGCTGGGGTGTGGTCGTGCTGGGGTATGGTCGTGCTAGGGTGGGGTCGTGCATTTCGCTCGAGACATCCTGCCAAAATTCCAGGAAATCGTACAAAAACAACGAATTAGTCGAGACATCATCGAAATTCCTTCGCGCGGGGCGCTTTTCCGCGTCGCGGTCGGCTCTGCAAAACAAGCGTTTCGCTCGAGACATCCTCACCATTTTCTGAAAAACAAGCGTTTCGCTCGAGACATCCTCAAATGCAAAACCTTTCGCTCGAGACATCCTCAAATTTTAATTCGCCGGCCTCCTTCGACCTCGTTATTTATCAGGGAAAAAATTCGCCGGCCTCCTTCAAGCAGGCACCGGGGGACATGTTTACATACTAAAAGAGAACCCTAGGCTTAAGCCCTTTCCGGGAAAAAATTCGCCGGCCTCCTTCAAGCAGGCACCGGGGGATTAAGTTTACAAACTAAAAGAGAACCCTGGGCCTATGCCCTTTCCGGGAAAAATCGGTCAGCGGCTCTAAGACACTAAAAAACCGCAGTTTAGCGGCCGTTTCTTTGCAGCCTCGGGACACTAAGGTTTCCTCACATAAACTCAAGTCCAGTCTCATCATCAGTTAAAAAAATTGCACGGCGAAAAGCAGAACGCGCACGAGACGGACTGGGAAAACCGGAGATGGATTTTCATCCATAACTTCCAGAAAGCATCAAAAACGGATCCGGCCGAGCGCGCGGCAGATAGATGCTTCAAATCACTGCCAGACACATAGCCAGACGCGAAAAGAGGAACGAAAGAGAGAGGGAGGGAAGGAAGGAGAAGGAGGGAGGGAGGGGGCGGGGGGGGGAGAGAGAGAGAGAGAGAGAGAGAGAGAGAGAGAGAGAGAGAGAGAGAGAGAGAGAGAGAGAGAGAGAAGAGAGAGAGAGAGAGAGAGAGAGAGAGAGAGAGAGAAGAGAGAGAGAGAGAGAGAGAGAGAGAGAGAGAGAGAGAGAGAGAGAGAGAGAGGAGAGAGAGAGAGAGAGAGAGAGAGAGAGAGAGAGAGAGAGAGCGAGAGAGAGAGAGAAGAGAAGGGAGGGCGGGGGGGGGGGAGGAGCAGCAGAACACAACAACGGAAGGGAGCGAGGAGAACGAGAAGGAGCGGGAAGCGCCGAACGCGCGTGACCTTTAAAAACCCCTACTGCGCACCGCGCAGCGCACAGGACCGGGGGGGCGGAGAAGGCGAGAAAGAGCGGGGACGACAGACGACAGCAGCAAGCAGCAGGACAACACACGAAGGCGACGGCGGGACAAAACAGCAGCAGACAAGGAGAGAGGGGGAAGGGGGGGAGAGGGAGGGGGGAAAGGGAAGGGGAAGGGAGGGAGGGAAGGAGGAGAGGGGAGGAGGAGAAGAAGGACCAAGAGAGCGAGACCGTTATCGACGAAAACCGTCAGCCTCTCCAGTACTGGCAATCAAGTAATGGGTGAAACGCGAAAGGGGCCCTGCAAGAGAAGGTGCGCTCCCACTCCACACCGGCCGCGGCTCTCGCACGGTCCAACCCTTGAAATCGAAATTGAAAAGAGTGCACGGAACGAGCTTTGACAACAAATTCTGGGAGCCAGTTATAAGCTTCAACCATCCCCAAAGCAGACTGAAGGACGCAGTCCGGCGCAGTGACGGAGGGCCCCACTAAATGTCTAGAATGGGCGCGGCAGCGACGAGAAGGACGGGGGGCAGGAGCAGGACGAAAGAAGCGAGAGAAGCACAAGGCCCAAGGCCGAGGACGATCCGGTGGATAACACCAAGCATGCCAATGTCCCTGCGAGCACGAAATGGGGCTAGATTAAAATATAAAAGAGCCTCGACAGAACCGACGCGCAATGAATTCAAAAAGCGAGCGAGAACGGCATCCACCGGAGCAAGTGCAGACGAAGACGCGTGACTGATGGCGCAACTCATGTATTCGATGCACGATAACACGTGCGCTCTGAATAAATTAATTAATTCAGCGCCAGGGTGAAAGCGCCTTGTGCGGATGAGACTGTAGACTCTCACTCTCCACGTCGCAGAGGAAACGCATTGCTCAATTGCATCATGCATTAACAGCTCAGCGTCAAATAAAACGCCCAACAACTTAAAACTGTCGCCGGCGGGGCGAGTGCGCGTTAAGATGCTGTGGCCCTCCTTGCTCGGATCGAAGCGCACCCCGTTGGCCCGGCCCCATTCATGCAAGGATCGCCGGCAGCTAGCTGACTGACGAAGAGCTTCGTCGTCAGACACCTGGGCTGGGAAAGCTTTCCACGCTGCGAGGTCGTCAGCGAAGATGATTTCTTCGAACCCCTCAACACGCACAGCCATGCAAGAGTCAGAATAAAGAGTAATCCACAACACGGGACCAAGCCCTGCACCTTGGTGCACCATGTCGCGCATGTGAATCGGCGCAGACTGCTGGCCGCCAACGACAACGCGGGCCGTGCGCGGACGAAGCCAGCTTGCCAACAGATTGACCAACGGCTCCGGCACACTAAAAGACCGCAGCTTAGCGCATAGCCTGTTAACGCCCACGCGATCGAAAGCACCCGATACATCAGAGCAGTAGACTACAACCCGAAGACCAGAAGAAAAAGACAGGAGGCAGGAGAGGACAAAATGGAGGGGGGCGTCGCGTGCTCCACGGCGCTTGCGGCATGCGAATTGGCGCATGCCAGAGGCGCCAATCCTTTCAAGGCGCGGCACGAACAAACTTGCAATCAACAACTTTGGACAATTGGGGGGGTCTACTGTGAGCCCCGGTAATTGTCAGGATCGGACAAAGCGTTTTTCTTGTATAACGCAAATATCCAATGCTCGCACCAACATGCTGGCCACCGGGCACGTGCCACAATCGACCGAGCAAGGAGACACACCGGCAGCGAGAAAACGCGAAAGCACATTTTCAACACGCGCGCCGGTAGCAGATCCGGCCCCGCGCCACTGACGAATTCGAAGAAAACCGGCTCCATCGGGAGGCACAATCGTGCCAGACACATCAGAATACAAATTTTGCTCGACATCAGGCAACGTCCGCTTGCTGGAAAAACTGGAAGCTAAAAAATGAGCTTTCGATGCGCTAGAGACTGCCCAAGAACCGTTCGACCTTTTTAAAAAGAGAACAGCTTGGCCTGGCCACATGGTTGAGGAGGACATTCAGCTGCCACCATCATTCACTGCCGTGGCAAATCGAACGAAGCTTCAAACGCGCACGCTCGATAAACTCATGTGGGCTCGCAACAGACAGACGTCGGGACCGACTGAAGAGATCCAATCCCAATTCTCATGCAACAAACGCCGTTGCAGACCCGTCCAATCAACGCGACTGGAATGCCACACCCTCCGGGTAAAGACGTTCTGTAGAGATGGGAGGGGCAGAATAATGGAGAGACAGACCACGATGGCCAGCTATTTCGCTCACAATCTCAACCGTAAAAAAATGAGAAAGATCAGCAATGGCAAGGTCAAGCAAGCTCTGTCCTCGAATCGGTCCGCGCACTCAGCCCGGAAGATCTGGAGGGCAAATTCTGGCCCCGCCTTAGCCGTGATCCGGAGAGCGGATTTTCGAGACGCCTTAGCCCCGAAATCCGGATAGCGGACTTCTGAGGAATTCGCGCCTTTCTCGCCATTCCCTCTCTCAGCGTACTTCGCACGAAGTTTTTGAACGAATTGAGCCTGCATTGACCAATTCACCTCTGGACGGTGGCTGCGGCGACTCCCAGCCTTCGCCGTCTATTGCTGCTTCATTTTTTTACAAGCCTTGGCACAGCATTACCTCTCGCCACAAGTGAAACAACGAGAGAACGGGGACCGGATAAAAAGTAAAAGCGATCGAGTTCCGATGCGCCCAAGAGGAAGCCCGGGGAGGAAAGAGAGAAAGAAGGAGGGTGGGAGGGAGGGGGGGGGGGGGAGCGGGAGAGGAAGGAAGAAGCAGAGCAGGCACGCAGAGAGGGAGGAGCGAGGAGGAGAAGGGGCGAGAAAGCGCCGGACGCGCCAGGCGAGAAAAGAACGCCTGCGGACCGAGCACCGCTCAGGAGCCGCACTGGGGGGAGGAGACAAAGAGAGGAGGGAGGCGGCGAACGACAGCAACGACAGCAGCGCGCAGGAAGAGAGGGAGGAAGGAGGGAGGGAGGAAGGGGGGGGGGGAGGAGGGGGGAGGGGAGGGAGGGGGGAGGGGAAGGGGGGAGGGCAGAAGAGAAATAAACGGCCAGATCTTATAGATGCAAAGTTCCGTTTTGTCACGCAGAGCACGGCTGGGCTCCGCGCGTCGGCTGGCTTTGAAAAAGCATAAGAAACTACGCAACGAAACCGACTTAACGCGGCGGGCGCCAGTCCCTGCATCCTCTGAGAAGATGAGAGGCCAAAGGGATTCTCCACGGCAGCGTGGACGTCCAGTCCACACAGCCTCCGGCACCCCTGTCTTTCACCAAGTCAGACAACAACCCCTGGAACCGCTTCACACTACTGACGGCAATCACAGAGTCAGGCAGTATATTGTACACTTTAATACCGCTAGCGCAAGAACGCACTAAGAAGTCAGGAGCTCTCAACGGACATATATCGATCAAGTGCCGCGCGCGCCGTCTGGGGGCCCTGGGGGGGGGCCTGGAGAAGTCGACCCGGAAAAACTGCTCGAATTGCCGTAGCCCTTGTCTAAGAGCAGCCCGGCGAATCACCCCGAACATCGCAATTTCACGTCGCGCCTGTAAAGGGCCAGCGAAACAATACAATAAAGCATCTAGACTGGACAAAGAGAGGATGGCAAGGAAGCGAGACGAAATGGCATCCAGAGGGGCAAGAACAGAATCTGCTGCATGAGCTAAGCCTGGCGTGCGATACTCGATGTAGCTCAAAATATGACTCTTGAAAAGGTGCCGAATTCACTGTCGCATGAAACCGCCAGGTGCGAAGAAAAGTGAGAACCTTCCATCCACATTCGCACGCGCACTCGTGCACCGCATATCTCATGATCAGTTTCGTGTCAAAAAAATCCCAGGGCTCGTAAACGAGTCTCCATGGGGTCTGGTCTTTGACAAGACGTGAAAACTCTCTTTGGACGCATCAAAAGACACGCCATTCGCATGACCCCACGAGGGCAAGCTATCTCGGCACGGCCCTAAGGCGCGCAGGATCACGTCCATCGCGGCACACGGCTCAAATTCTTTAAAAGCGTTCTGCGAAAACAATATCAATAAAATCATGTTCAACAATGGCCCGGTGCGAATCGCCGAAATCCATATTCCAAAGAGGAGGCCCAAAGACAGCGCCCTGGTAGGTCATGTCTTTCATCACCACCAGATCCGAAAGCTCGCCCTGCACTACGACAACACCCGTGCGTTCTCTGAGCCAGCTTTTCAAAACATTGCGCATGCTCGGGCGCGCCTTGGCTGCCTGCAGTTTAGACCGAGACGCTCCGCGGATACTGTCGAAAACACCCGACACATCCGTACTGTACAATGCTGTCAAGCGGCCTCGGCCCATGCCAAGCAATCACGATAGCACAAAAATTAAAGCAGCATCACGTGCCCCGCAACCACCCGAATAAGCAAATTGATTCGGTCCAAAGACATCTAATTCGAGCAGCCGTGGCACGAAGAAAACACTTATGTCCCGTTCTACAACTTTAGATATTTGAGATGCGAGCTGCAATCCCCTTATAGTTTTCAGGGTCGATGACACTGCAGCGCTTGAATAAAAGATGAAAAGAGTGCATGCACCACGATTCCGGCCATCGGCCCTCTGATAAAATTATCCGGCAAATGATGGGCACAAGGAGCGCAAGCTCGCCGGCACACTTCTTTAGAACACACGCTGGAACAAGATCCGGCCCGGAAGAGCTCTCAGGGCACAATTCTTTTTTCACCAGACGCGTGCGCACAGGCAAAAAACCAGCATCGCCCGAACAAGATTGCGGAGCTTGCTCTGAAAACCGACGTTGCAAAAAAGCTGGCACTGACCACTTGCTGAAGAAAGTAGCTGCAAACAAATTCGCTTGCCTCCAAGGCCCAGTATCCATCAGAACGTCTCAAAAATGGGCACAGACTCTTGGACGCCTTTCCCAACAAGGATTGCGACAAACGTCACCACAATTTTGATTCTCGCGTGGAGAACCGCCGGCGCGCACGAGTCCGAACTGTATATCGATTAAAGGCATCAATTAAGTCGTCTCTACAACGACGAATAGCATAAGGAAAAGCGTCGCTACCTGCCGCCTTGCTTTTTCCTTCTACTAAGCGGACACACTGCGAGTCGAGCCAAGGATGCGAGCCACACGAAACATGCGACTCCGTATAATGAATGAAACGAGACATTAAATTCAATAATAAACTGCTTAGAAATTCGACTGCACTATCGGCACTGAGCGACAACAAATGTTGCCAACTACATGATGCCCGTGCTGGAAACCACGCCAATTGGCACTGTCGTTACGCTACGAACGTCGGGTTGAGCAGGCAGGCAAGAGAGGAAGGAGACGGAGCGACAACAGAAGCGGGCGATGATCATCGGTCTCACTCGAAATTTCAACTGTTCCGTCCGGCACATCTGTGATAAGTACATTAGCCAACCGCGTTGGCGACGGAACAATCTGCTGGAAACCGCGGTCTTCACAACATTATGCATGGCTCGTCCTTCGGCTCTCACATAGTGGGAATGACGAAACCTCTTTTTGCGATGCACTTTCAAATCATCAACTATTACCGTGTTGACGTAAGAAACCTGCGAAGAATTTCATGTTTCAACAAAAAACTCAATCGATCGAACCTTCTCATACCGAGAAGGCTGGCGCCAACAGCAGGAATGCAAAGGGCCTGAATGAACATGCACTGTGATCGAAAAAAAGCAAATGAAGACACAGAAGAACATTATATATATTATATATCTGCCTCGAAATATGTCCCTGTCGCGTCTTGCAATCGAAATGTACCCAGTTGGATGCGGAATTTACCTGATGAAGCAGCGCCGAATCTCTGGCGAGATTCACCTTGGACTTCGCCGGCTTTTTTTCTCCACGCACCTCGCAGCGAATGACCAAGCCACACTGAAGTCTCAACGCAGTCTGAATGCACAAGAAAATTACAGCTTAAAGAGTTGTGGGAAGAAGAAGAAGAAGAAGGGAGACCAACAAAAACCAGCATCATCTTCATGCTGTAAACTTCCGAATCGCTCGGAAGCAACACGGCCGGCCGAACGCCGGCTGGAGAAGCTTTCAAAATGCGGCAAAACACCCAGGGAAAGCAGAAGGGAGGAGGAGGAAGAATAAGGAGAGGGAGGGGGAAGGGGGGGGGAAGGAGGACGAGGGAGCAACAGCAGACGACAAACGACGAGGAGAGAGAATGGAAGAGGAGGCGAGCGGGGGGGGGCAAGCCCCAAAAGGCGGCAACGCGCGACGCGCGAACCATGCTCTCCAAGCACGGCGGCCGCGGGGGTGGAGGAGAAAGGAGGGGGGAGGAAGGGCGCGGCGGGCGACAGCGAGGCGACGACGGAGAGGGTGGTTTGCCAGCGGCAGACGACAGCTGAATAAATCCTGACACTCGGGGCACGAATTCGCATAATCGCGAAGCAAAGCCTGGAGCAAAGATTGAAAATGCGAAACTGGGCGGGCCGCTACAACGCTGTCAGGGAGAATGTTGCAAACACTGACAAGTCCCAGCACGGATCGACGAGCGAAGTCCGGGGCCCGCAAATGGAGAGAGAGGATCCTCCAAATGCCGGAAGTGGCGGCGAGGGGAGCGAGGGGGGGGAAGAGAGGCGAGGCGGGGGAAGGAGGAGACGCGGCCGGGGCCGTGTCCAAGAACGGCACGCCTGCTTGCGAGAGGGGCTAAAAAAAAGTGAAACAGGGCCTCTTTTTCAGCGACGGCCACAGACCGAAGAAAACGAAAACGTGTTAGGACAGCGTCCAAAGGGGCGAGAGAGGAAGAGGAAGCGAAGTGGATCGCACATGTCTGGCATTCAATGCATGACAGAATCTGGGCTTTAAACAATGATATAATATCAGCACAAGAATAAAAATAACGACTGCGCAATAAACATTGCAATTTCCAGCCGCGCTCGCCCGCGCACGCCTGGATGGCATCGCGCATTAAAAGACGCGGGTCGAAAACGATACCAAGAAGCTTGAAAGAATCACCGCAAGGACGGCTGCGAGAGACAATATGCACGCTCTCCTTCCCAGGACCAAAAACGACCCGGTTGGCAGCGCCCCACCTGTGAAGGGAGGTCTGGCACCCGCCAAGTATGCGAAAGCCCTGCTCGTTTGTGACACTGCTCTCGACCACACGCAACGCATTAAGATCATCTGCGTAGGTGAACTCTTCAAAGCCGGCGGCTCGCACAGCCATGCACGAGTCTGAAAAGAAAGCACCCCACAGCGGTAGCCCCAACACTGTGCCCTGATATATCATATTTTCCATGCAATAGGGCTCGGAGAGCACGCCCTGGACAGCGACGCGAGCGGAGCGACGGCCAAGCCAGCCGCGAGCACAGCCAGAACAGGCCCCGGGACAGAAAAAAACACGGACCTTCGCAAGCAGGCGGGGCACATCGATTCTATCGAAGGCGCCGCTCACATCGGAGCAGCACAGTAAGACACGGCGGCCGGAAGAAAACGCAACGATGCACTGCAAGACAAAATATAACACTGCATCGCGTGCTCCCCGGCCAGGGCAGTAAGCAAACTGACGTGCACCGAAACAGCCGAATCTGTCCAGCTGCGGCCCAAACAATTGCAAGAAGATACGCCCCGCGACCTTAGAAAGCTGGGACAAAAGCCGGATGCCTCTGTAATTGTCCGGATTACAGACAGCAGGCTTCTTAAACAAAGGATGCATCCAGTGCTCCCGCCATTGCAAGGACCAGGAACCCGACCGCAAAACGAGGCGAGCAAGCTTCGCTACGGGAACAGCGAGGCTGCCGGCGCGCTTCTCAAGAACACGGGCAAGGAGAAGGTCAGGTCCAGTGCCGCTGTCTTGCTTGAGGCTGCTGAGAATAGCACGAGCGGACCTGGTACGAATTATGTTTGGTCCCCACCTGTCTAGAGATACAACAGCAATAGACACGTCGGTAAACTCATTCTGAACAGTGCCAGGCAAACGCCACTTGCTGCTAAAGGCCCGCGCAAATACATCCGCTTTAGCAGACGCAGAAAAGGCCCACGAACCATCCGGAGGCTTCAGTGGGGAAGAGGAAGGCTTATGAACATGCGACAGCAACCCGTTAGAAATCTTCCACCACTTCTTACTGCCGCGCCCTAATGTCCGAAGCTTTTGCCGGGCACGCTGTGCGTGAGTTTTGAAAGCCCCCAGCATAACAGAACTACAAGCCGCTGCGGCAGCAGGAAAAAAAACGCACCAGCGGCAAGTCGCCTCGCCTGGACAGCGTCGAGACAGCGTTGATTCATCTAAGGGTGTGATACTACAGAACCTGCTTGCGAAGAAGGGATATACATATTCATAAAACATGAAAGCATTCGAATTAAACAAGCTACAACAATATCAGGCATCGAGTTGTCTAAGACGAACTCTGCTCGAACAGGCGGCGCTCGATCGATCCCCAATCTGCGTCCTTTAAAATGGCACAACCGACACAACGTAGCGCTATGATCAGCTACAAGTGTTAAATCTTTTGAAATAGTGATATCTGGAACGTCACATAAAAACGAATCGAGAAGATGAGGGTCGCGATTTGGTGTTCGTGTAGATTCCTTAAAACCTCGTTTAAAACACAAATTATTCAAACACGTTTCCTCTGGGAAAACATGGCTGCTGAAAGTAAGCCAACGTGTGCGATGAAAATTCACATCGCCAGTTATAATAGCACCTACACGTTGATCGACGAGCGAATTCCATTCGCCCGCTAGCGACTCAATCGAATTAGTTCACCGCGACACGGACGACGATACCAACGAGAAACTAATAGTGGTCCAAACTCTGTGTTCCCTAAAAACCAAATACGCTCCGCAGAAGGAGATCGCAAAATAAAACACCAAACGGAAACAACATTATCTAGAGCAAATCCATAAACGCCTCCACCAAGACCGCCCCGATCAAGACGGGCAAGGAAGACCGCCCCGATCACGACCGCCTCCGTCAAAACCGGCTTGACGAGAATAGTTTTTCCCCTCGAAGGTGAAGCGCCGGCCCTTCGCAGCGTTGAGAAAGATCGAAGCATCGTGCGAAATTAAAAACTCGAGAAAAAATCTTAACCTTCTAGTTCGTTTTCGGGCCTGTCAACAAGTAACCAACATTCCCAGAAACACGAACGACGCAACAAAACTCTCAATATAATCCTTCTGGATCTGTAGAATCTTCCATGCGACCACGAAACCAAAATCAATTGCATGGTTGTCAGAAGTTCCGCTGCATGGAATTTCTCGCACCGCGCTTGGAATATAATCTCAATAATCGATATTTATGTTTGATAATATTCCACATATTTTCTGAAACAAGAATATATGTTCAACATGTGAATGCGCGTGTGTCATCGATATATCTTCTGTGCAAAATGAAATGCTTCATATCATGGAAATCTGTTTTCCCGATTTAATGCGTCAAACGTTCGACAGCATGGCACGCGTATTCATTACAACAACAAAAAAAACATCAAAAACAAAACAATCTTATTGAGTACACTTGACCTTTTCCACAAAAATAAGGGGTGTAAACGGATCTCGACGGCGTTGCGCCCCAATTACCCATTAAGGTCTCGTCCGAAACATTTCTCTCAACAAACCAATCGTTCGTGTGCTAAAATAAACAAATAATAGTATAATCACGAATCTGAAACATCTAGACTTTGCTATCAACACTAAAACTGATACACGGTAAATACGATGTTGTGATATTTTTTAAACAAAAACAAAAACTCCTCTGTACGTAACATTCGAGACCCTAATGAATTAACATGAAACATTACTAACACCGATATCTGAGATCTGAATACGAGAATCATTAAGAATTTACGATAAACATGGAATAGTACAATGATTTGCACGAGACCTATCGTTTGCCCATTAATGCATTTACTTTGCAAGAGAACACTTAATACTGTTAATCAACTGAAACCAAAAATCTTAAAAATTAGGACCTGCTCACCAAATGAAGAATAGATGAGAAAAACGAAAACGCATCAACTGCTTTACAATGAAATATTTCTAAATGCTCCATCTATATAAAATACATGTTCAAACTGTTGAAATACAAACTTCTCGAACTCAATTCGAAAACAACACAAACATATAAGCACTTAGCAACATTACTATGATTATACATATCTCTAATATGTTATTTTGGCCAAAGTAGACACTACTCGAACTCATTATATACCAGCACCCGCTTTCGATGATTAACACGGCACAACCCAATGCAAAATGTAATACCATTTGCGTAGCAATACTGCATCCTACTTAGAGTGTATACACGTAAACAACACTGAATTATAAGAACAACTATACATTCCAATCTAAGAAACAATCTCTCTCGACCACTCTCTGCGCTGATATCTCAACAGGACCTATAAACTATTACATTATTCTCTCCCTTTCTCTCATACACCCACTGCGGAATGTCGCGTCTCCCTGGTGATATGCAGATTCATTCGAGAAGATTGTTTAATGTTGTATCGGCCATTTTTATGTGTATATATATATATCGACAACACTCGAATCACGAGTTACAAAAGAATTAACTCGTGAGTTAATACTTTTCATTCCGGGCATGCACATCCACCTCCAGAAAAGTATGAACTCGCGAGTTAATACCTTCTCATGCTCCCACCGACAGAAAAAAAGCATTCACTTGCGAGTTAATTCTTCTCATTTCCCACCGACAAGAAAAAGTATCAACTCGCGAGTTAATTCTTTTGCTGTCCAACGAGACAGAAAGTATTAACTCGCAAGTTAATACTTGTCCTGCCCTGGCCAGCGGTAACAATACTAGTCTATGTAGAAGTAACTTCGTGAGACCAAGTATTGTGGTAGTGGCCATAGTAGTAGTACTAGTAGTAGTAGTAGTCGTCGTCGTAGTAATAGTAGTAGTAGTAATATTAATAGTAGTAGTAGTAGTAGTATTAGTAGCAGCACTAGTAAAAGTTAAACTACTAGCAGTACTAGTAGTAGTAGTAGTAGTCGTAGTAATAATAATAATAGTAGTAGTAGTAGTCGTAGAAGTAGTGGTAGTCCATCTCTCCCAGTCATCCCCTATCTCTCCCTTCTCTCGTTTCCTTGTGAGCTGTCGCCGCTGTCGCGCGCCGTCGACCCTCCCCCTCCTCTTACTCTCGCTTCTGCTCTTCCGCCGCGCTTCCGCGTTTCCTACCTGCATGATTTGGCGGTGCAGCTAGCCCTCTGAATCATAATCAGATTCTGAATTTGGTACTACTATAGAGAAATATCTGCACAGCAATTCAATACCGACACTTGCAAATTGATTTGTTTTGGTCGCAGCCTTGGCGAGACCGGCAAAAGAAATTGCCAGGGGCAGCGAACAAGGCTAGCTACACGACACGCCGCAAACCAGCCGGCCCACTTACCACGCAAAAGCGGGGCTACGCGCGAGGCTCACAGCTGGGGGCACCCAGGGAAGCCCAAGCACATGCAGTCAAACAAAATGCGAAGATATTCAATGCATGCCGCGAGGTACGCATTGAGAAATGGAACTGTCATTTCTTCTGAAACTGGAAAACGCTCTCGTACGGAAAAAGACAGACATGCATCAACCTCCAAACTGTCGAAGATAAAATAATGTGAAACTTCAAATAAGATACTCAAGCTGTTGAATCTTATATTCAACGGAAAAAGACTGGAAAATATGGACTGGACCCCCCAAAAAAAAATCTCAAAAACGAACCACAATGAACTCAACTATCGAATTAGCCCAAACAAAAAAATCAAGTTAAGACTCTCGAAAATGCCGAATACGCTACGTCAATCACAAATCAAACATGAAGCACGAAACTATCACTGAATCCGATCGCACCACCAATTGCGATTGAATGAAGGAATTTGTAGCGACGCAAGTCAAGCATTTTCTTTGCCGAACTGATCCCGTCTTGTCGTTTGAACCTTTCTCCTTCGCGAACATCCCCCGCACCGAACGCCGCGAAATTATTTTGGATAAAAATCCATGCTGAAATTGTTCTGCGACGTTTTGGTGCTCGAAATTGTGGCGCTTCGGTACTCCTTCGTCATTTCGGCGCTGAAATGTGTCCTGGCGCGTCCGTACTCACATTTGCTGTTGGGAACGTTTCGGTGCTCGAAAATGCGTGCTCTAGTGTGTCCTGCGGCGTCTGGGTGCTCAAATCTGCTCTTAACAGCGTTTCGAGACCAAAATGTACTCTGTAACGTAATGTGTCCTGCGGCATTTTGGTGCTCAAATGTGTGACGTTTCTGTACTCGAATGTATAATCCGTCATTTCGCTGCTCGGATTTCTCTTGGCCTCACATTTGCTGTTTGGAAAATCTCGGCATTCAAAATGCGCGTGCTCCATTTGCTCAAATTTGCTCTTTGCATCGGTTCGAAACTGAAATGTGTTATGCGCCGCTTCGGTGCTTAAATGTGTTCTGCGGCGTTTTGGTACTCGAATGTGCTGGTTGCCGCATTTTGCCGTTGAAATGTGTCCTACGGCATTTCGGTGCTGGCTTGTATTTCCGTAAACAGCAAGCTTTTAAAACAACAACAACAAAAAAACACGAAACTCTTATCCTGTGACAACGAAAAACAAAACAAAAGAAAAACTATGTTTGAAAATGCTGAAAAATACTGCTTATACCACGAGAAATAATCACAGCAATGAAATTATAAACATAAATAACTACTGGAGATACATTTTTAATCAAACTAAGTATTTCGATCGAGCAAAACTGCACTGCCCCCAAAAAGACGGCATCTGTCTTGAAACTGATTATTTGAACTGCTTACTCTCTCGCGACATCTGATTCTGATGATTCGTTTTGCGGAACGATGTCACAAGGGAATCGAAACTGCGCGCGAATTCTCAAATTCAACTGAGCTGAGCTGCGTCTGCGTTTCTGCAGTACAAGAAGACAATGCACTTATATGAAATAGCGCCACAAAGAACGGAAAGAGGTGGATCACTTGCAAGCCGGAGCTGTGCATTGCCCAACGAATTGGCGAATTCTTGCCGTTTCCGCTCGCGTTTCGTGTTGAGCAAGTATTAAAGCACGCTGATCAAGATTGGCTGCCCCCTCTAATCCCTCCTGATTGGCGAGGAATGCAAATTTGCTCTGCGTCAAACATCCAGGAATGCTTGTGGAAACGTGGCCTGCTTCGTCCGTGGTTGCCCCTTCGTAATGCACTTGGCCCTGATGAATCAAAATAGAAATATTTATTTGTATACATAATATATAATATAATATGTATATATATATATATAATAAATATAATAATAATAATAATAATATTTTTTATTTTTTTTTATATATATATTATTATATAATATATAAAAAAAAAAAAAAAAAAAAAAAAAAAAAAAAAAAAAAAAAATGCCCCTACAATTCATCTGCAATGAATTCCGGTAGGTCGATCGATGTGAATCTCTGGATTAGCCTCGTTGTCCAATAAAACCGCAATCGGACGCAAAGCTAAATGTGCAAGAGCAATTAAAATTAACTGGTCACCCCACGAGCCAGTCACATATTGAAGATAATCATCATGAACTGAAACTGCATTCAAAATTTGCAAAAAGCGAAAGAAATTGCTTTAAATAATTGCATGCTTCCACACATAGCTGGTGTGGACTCAAATGAAGATCTGCAGTCTTGAGGAAAAGATGAAACTGACAATTACCGTCACCTGGAATTTCGATCCTCTGTAAATTGTGCTTTCCTAAATCTGCATTTATGATGCGTAGAACGCCGACAGGTTTTTGTTTATTCTGATAATATTCAATCAAACTGGCCTGCTTTGCCCGATTCAACTCATCATCGAAACTATTATCAGATGAAATATTGAAAACATCTTTGAATGACTCAAAATACTCTCCCAATTAGGATTATTTCTTACCCTGCGCCATTTCCGCATGCTCTTTACAAAAAATTGAGCCCGGCTTGCGTTCCCTTCTAACGATCACTCTTTCCGACGCGGGCCATGCAAACTTTCTCATGCGAATCCTTATTCGAAGCTTCCATAGCCTTGTGGCACGAAACTTCATGTGGCGCAGTAGCGCTTGATCCATTTTCCACGCACTTGATTTCTCACCCTGTGATGAAATACTCCCCATGGTCAATTCACGAACAGGGGGGCGCAACATTTCTTTCAACTCCATAGATGCCTTTGCCTTGGCTTTAGGTCTTTTCCTATTTTCCAATCTCCAATTTGATGAACCCAAAGGAATGCGGTCAACGAAATGCTTCGCGTGAACTGCCCAATTGAATATTGAATGTTCAGAATGACCTGCTCCTTGCACATAATGGCGGTGAACATCTCTGTATGTTACCAGGCTTAGCTCAGCAGCAGATTCTGCTCTTGCCCCTCTTGATGCCGTTTTGTCTCGCTTCCCTGCCATCCTCTCTTTGTCCACTCTCGATGCCTCATTGTATTTTTCGCTAGCCCCTTTATAGGTGCGACGTGAAATCGCGATGTTGGGGTTGATTCAACCGATTGTTATTACACAAGGGCCACGGCAATTTGAACACTTTTTCCGGGTCGACTTCTCCGGGCCTCCTCCCAGGGCCCCCAGACGGCACGCCCGGCACTTGATCGATATATGCCCGTTGAGAGCTCCTGATTTCTTAGTGCGTTCTTGCATTGGCGGCATTAAAATGCACAATATACTGCCTGACTCTGTGATTGCCGCCACTATTGCGAAGCGGTTCCAGGGGTTGTTGTCTGACTTGGTCAAAGACAGGGCTGCCGGAGGCTGTGTAAACTGGACGTCCACGCTGTCGTGGAGAATCCCTTTGGTCTCTCATCTTCTCAGAGGATGCAGGGACTGGCGCCCGCCGCGTCAAGTCGCTTTCGTTGCGTAGTTTCCGATGCTTTTTCAAAGCCAGCCGACGCGCGGAGCCCAGCCGTGCTCCGCGTGTCAAAACGGAACTTTGCATCTATAAGATCTGGCCGTTTATTCCTCTTCTGCCCTCCCCCCTCCCCCCCCCCCACCCCCCCCCCCCCCTCTCTTCCTGCGCGCTGCTGTCGCTGCTGTCGTTCGCCGCCCCCCTCCTCTCTCTGTCTCCCCAGTGCGGCTCCTGAGCGGTGCTCGGTCCGCAGGGCGCGTCTGGCGTTTTCCCGCTCCTTCTCCTCCTTCAGAAAGATGCTTATAGGCTAATGCTCAGTGTAGAAATCTGCGTTCTTACATTACCACCGGTCAAATATCTTTTAAATCTTCAGAAAACTCAGCCTAACTCATCATATTGACCGTCGGAGCCGGGTCGACCAACTAGCTCCAGTCTGCACCCGAATCCCCCTTGACTGGGCGCCCGCGACAGGGGGGGAGGGGAGGGGGGGAGGAAAAAGAGACACGGCGGCCAACGGCGACACGAACGACGGCAGCAGAAAAGAGAGGGGAGGGGAAAGGAAAAGGAGGAAAAGCAAGGAGAAGAAAAGAAGAAAGGAGATAAACAACAAGAAACAAATAAACTTGACTCGATCAGGGTTGCCAGTCCCTGCAATCTCCCAAAGGATGCGAAACCATGGGGATTCTCCAAGATAACGTGGTATAGCAAAGTCTATTCGTACTCCAGTATTAATTTCGAAATAGATGATGAGTTCCGAACTGCATATCCACCACAGAGCTGTCGGGCACATCCATCGGGAAACAAACACGCTACTTTACGTATCTGAACGCCTAAACTCGGTCTGCTATTAAAGCTGGATCTGAGAAACTAGTCGTATAAGCGAGCGTTCCAGCACAATCCGGATCATGACGGTTCGATCCAGTTATAAGTGTCGGCTGTTCAGAGAAGTCGTTGGATGTGCACCGATATGTTCGTCCCCGTTGAACGAGAATTTCCACCGGCTGAATATCATCATATCAGTGGATTTCAAAGAATCGCGCTTAATTCATCAGTGCGCTTATGTTTTTCGACAATTTAGCTTGCAGCAGAGCGGTTGCGAGCAAGCTGTGAATTCTGGAATGTCAATTCTGCTTGAGGAATGCTCTGCGCTGCACGGTTCCATGTCCTCTCTCAGCTAGAATTGATCCGCGTCGATACAAAAATCGAAGGCTGGTCACCCACAATGACAATTACAAAATATACATGCAAATTCTCTCCACTTGAAGCGGACCGAAAATGCGATGTAAAAATCTTGAACAAAATTACTTTGCACGCAACGGAATCACTGCATTATATATGCTCGATAAGAAAGACTAAATATACAAATTGATTGAATCGTCTGGCTGATCACCTAAGGAAGGCGATTCCATCGAAGCTTGCGCAACCACGACACGCGCGAGAAAATATTCTCGATACAGACGAACAGTTTCAATTACCGATAACGGAAACTAACCGTAGCTTTCGATATAAATTATCAACCGGTTTTCTTCAAAATCGCATGTTCTTCTTTTCTTTTTCTCTTTCTGACTTCTTATTATTGTTATCTTCTTCGTCCGGCTAACAGTTTTATTTTCCCGTTTCTTATCTTGCGATCTGGATATTCATCTAACTCTCTTTTATTTACCTTTTTTCTTTCTCTTTTCTTATAAGTGGTCGGCGTAGATTTGATATGCGTATTCCATTTAAATCTAGATTCAAGTGATCCATTGTGTCTCGACAAACAGATTGATTTCAAATCACATGAATCAGCACGCGTTCCAAGATTTGCATTTAAATCCAGATTAAAATTATTTTGAATCCAGAATCCAGCGTCTACCTATCATTGTCACTGGATTCTAGTTTTGCTATTCCTTTAAATCTGGATTTAAATGATCCAACGCCGGGCACGTCGAGTCACTGCATACATTCATATAAATCTAGATTTACATGATTTCCATGCACCCCCTTCCACCTTTATCATTTAAATCTAGATTAACATGAATTCACACACATCATCGATCTGAATAATTTAAATCTAGTTTGACATGATTTCCATAGACCTGACCTAACTTCACCATTTAAACTATTCAAATGGCGAAGCATACACCGTATCTCTCTGTCATCATTCAAATCTATATTTAAATGATTTCCATGCACATCCACTGCCACATCATTGAAATCTAGATTCGGATGATTTCACCACGCCAACGCGTCGTCAGACGCGGAAGCGGAGGCGGAACCGGAAGCAGAAACAAAGGCGGAAACGAAGGCGGAGGCTGATGCCAATTTTTCACTTTTTATTATTATTATTTAATTGTTTAATGTGTTATACATTTTTAATCTTGTATATTTTTTTAAAGAATTTTAAGACCTCAGCAAAGCTTCCTTATCTCATCAATGATCATGCGACTCGATGATTCTGTGCTACACACAGCGGCAATCGGATTCGAACCTGCAGCGGAAGGAGCCAAGAGGAGAGAAGAGGGAGGGAGCAGGGGAGTGAGGAAGGAGAACACCCCAAAAGCGTGCATCGTGTCATCCAGACACCACACTCAGGAGCGAGGCCTCCAGTCCCTGAATGGCCCGAGTGGGCGCGTCGCAAGAGGGAGCCGGGGGGGCAGCGTCTGTTCCCAGTCCAGGGAAGCGTCGGCTCTGCAACACACCAGCAGCTGGAGCCGCCGTTGAAATGAAGGTACAGATCTGGCGCGAATGACAAAGTCAGGTAGCAAGTTGTACACCCTTGTGGCTCCTACGGCTGAGTACAACATGTAATCTGGGCTTTGGAACGGCGGCTCTACGAGATGACGCCCGTGGCGCCTCGGGGCACGAGGAGGAGGGGGAGAAGAATCAAGACGGAAAAAACACGAAAAACACGCCGGACCAGAGACCAAGACAGCGCGGTGAATCACGCCCAGAATGCTGATGTCTCTGCGAGTGCTCAGTGGCGCGAGATTAAAATGCCCCAAGGCATCGCGCGGCGAAATGCCCAAAGAATGCAGAAACTGTGTTTGTAAAGAATTTAAAGGAGCAAGGACAGAAGAGGAAGCATGATATGTGGCAGACTTGCGATATTCAAGGTATGACAAAACGTGGAATTTGCACAAATTCACAAGCTCCGCGTCACAATAATAACGGCGGGTGCGAATAAGTGAATGAATTTTCCACGAAGCAGCTGCTACGCAGCTCTCTACAGCATCGCACATTTCAAGTTTAGGATCGAAAAGTACACCCAAAATCTTAAAATTATCGCCTGCCGGCCGCGTCCGGGAGACAACATGAAAATGTTCTTTCCCAACATCGAAAATCACTCTGTTAGCGCGGCCCCATTCATGCAAGGACGACTGGCAGGAACGCAATTGGGAATACGCTTCCTCGTGCGACGTTGTCACAGGCAGCGCTCTCCATGCATGAAGATCGTCTGCAAAAACGACCTCTTCAAAGTTGACTGCTCTTGTTGCCATGCATGTGTCTGCGTAATGACAATTCCACAGGGAACGACCGAAAACTGTGCCCTGATACACCATGTGTTGCATAGCAATTGGCTGGGACCGTTGCCCACCAACTACCACGCGACCCACACGAGAACGCAACCAGCTTTTCAACAAGGACAGTATACAATCGGGCACTGTGAATGCTCTGAGCTTAGAAAGTAAGATGTCGGAATCGACGTGGTCAAAGGCACCTGATACATCTGAGCAGCACAGAGCAACGATCATCCCTAGTGACAGTGACAGTGCCAGATGCGAATGGGCACCCGGTTCATCGAGCGTGCGCTCATGGCTCGGGCTCGGCTAACCGTGCTCCCGCCCGACCATCCTGGCGCAATCATGTACCGTGCTTCGCGCGCCCTCTGCGTCCCCACCTGGCTCTCGGACGCAGCGGCGCTGGCTTCCCGCCTGCCAGACCCGCCTCCTGACCTGGATTCTCACCCTTTGTTTCCCCCGGAGGCCCTCCGCGCTGCCCAGCTCGACCCAGCCCGAAGGAAGGTCCTCCTGCGGGAGTATCGGCGCTTTGCCTTGCGCCCGGCACTCCTCAGATACGACCAGCAGGCCTTCGCAGCGGGGGCCTCGCGGGTTTTGCCGAGCCTCAATCGGTCCTTTGCAGCGCTGTGCCCTGGTCCAGCACTCCCCGATGAGGGCATGCTGACCTGGGAGCCGGGGCCCTCCTTTTGGAGGTACTACCGTCTTTGGGCAGTCGCCCGGATGACGGGGGCATGGCCGCTGCCTGTGTTAGGCGAGGTGGAACTCCCAGAAACCATCCCAGTGTGCCGTGCATGCCGCAGGCGCGGTGTCTCGCTCCGGCATGTCCTCGTTCGCTGTCCGGCCTTAGACCGGGCGCGCAAGGCACTGCCAGGCGTGGGGGAGGGCCGCGTTGGGCCGTCCGTCACTCCTGACTTGCTCTTGCAGATGCTTTTTTGTGAGGGCGCGGAACCTGTGGCCCGTGCCAGCCACATTGTTTTCGTGGGCCGCGCAATCCTGCGCGCGGCCCCCAGGCCGGCCTCCTCCTCCTCCTCCTTTTCCTCCTCCTCCTCCTCCTCCTCCGCCTGCCATTCTTAGCTTGCTGCGTTAGGGCGCGCCGCGCGCCCTTCCATCGCTGCCCCCCTCGCGTGGCTGGTCCGGGGGGCACTGTCCGCCTCTGGCGGGGAGGGCGCCGTGGTCGCCAGGGGGCCTGAGAGGGCCGGGGGCCTTCACGCGCGGTGGCTGTATCAGCAGTGGGATCGCGAAGGGGCGGGCCGCCAAAATGCTTTCATTTCGCTTGTTTGCCCATGTCCCCCCTTGCCCGTCCTCCCGTGGTCTTGCGATCTTGCCCTCTCTCTGTCTCCCTGTCTCTTGCTCTCTCGGTCTCTCTCTCTCTCTCTCTCTCGCTGGTCTAGGTAAGTGTCGCTTCCTGTTGATTGATCTGATCTCACGATTGTGTTTCCCCGTCCGTCTCCCTGCTGCTCCCGCCTCCCTTGCTCGTCTGTCTTATTGCTTCCCATAGCGTGTCTTGACACCTCAATGGCCCCTTCAATTGTTGCTTGCGCTCCTTTCTCTTGCATGTCTGACTTGCCTGCCCCCCGTCGACGTCGTCCGCCGCCTGCGTTCTGCGGGCGGGGGGGGAACGTTGGACCCCCCGCGCCACTCGTCACGCACCAGCCGGGGGAGGAAGGGGTGTGAGAGACCACCGCCTTGCCTCCGTCGGCTGGATGGCTCAGACCTGCACCCCTGTGGCAGTCCTGAGTCGCAGCGGCCGCGGGGCCGGGCGCCGGGCGACCGGCGCGCGGACCCGTGGACGGCTGTGTATAAGCGAAATGTGAAATGTGAAAGCATGAAATAAAGAATGGCATCTCTGGCACCATGTTCTTCTCTGCAAGCGAATTGAAAAGGACCATAAGCCCCGACTCTCTCCAGACGAAGTAAAAACAAAATGCACAGCAATCGTTCCACCACTTTCGAAAGCTACGAAGTAAGCTGGAGCCCTCTGTAGAGGTCAATCCGCTCTGAGAGCAGCTAGAACAAAGCGCGCGGCACGAACCCGGATGCGGAAGAAAGAGGTAGAGCCGGGAGGAACCATACTCCGAGAGAGATCAGAGAAGCCATTCTGCTCTCTGGCTGGCAAATTCCACGTGTCTCCGAAAGAATTAGCAAACAAATTCGCTTTATCGACCGGGGAAATACCCCAGCTCCCGTCCTCCCTCTGCAGAGGAAGGCTAACCGTTTTACCCTTTTTGCTTAAAATTTGCTCTGCAAGCCGCCACCACTTTTTACTTCCACGCCGCGAGCTGACAGCGCGCGCGTGATAAAATCATTGTGAAAGGTCATTAGAGTTTGGCTACACTACCAACAGTGCAACGGATAGTGCTCACCCGCAGCGGCAACTTTGGCCTGAACAGTTTCAATGCAGTCTTTTGTAACCCAAGGGTGCGACGGCCTATAAGAAAAAAGGGCACGAAAAATGCAAATACGAATAAACTAACGTAAAATGGATGCCAGTTCGCACTCACGTAAAGCCACATATCACGCCTCAGAAGCTCCAGCGCAAGAGGGGGAGCAGAGAAACGAATGAAAAAAATCGATGGTCCGTGATTTCGCTGAGAACCTCAATTGTCAACGACTCTCGGGCGTCACTCAAAACAAGATCAGCAAATAATCGCCCGAATCGGAAAACCAACGCACTGTTTCATCCCTCCTCGTATGCAAAACGCTTCAAATGTGACCCCTCCGGTGTCACAGACTAAACCGCAACCAATGGGTGTGATAGACATTAAAATCACCTACAATTATACTGTTCACAAAATGCGCACGAAGGGAATTCCTCTCGAAAAATATCAAATGAAGCAAGCTCTTCGTAGCATGGACGTCAATACAAACATCCACGCAACAAAGGGCCAAAACTGAAATGCTCTCTAAAGAGGGGAATTCAAGGAACACGGAACAAGAAAAAAACAAATCAATAACAACAAACAATTACATCACCAACCTGTTGATCACTGTCTTCCTCGCAAGAACTGTATGCCCGTGCAGCTGCGGATACGTCACTGCAACATTCAATCAAAATTCGAAAAACATAATGTGGGGAAAAAAGCGAATAGAGAGAATTCACCGGAGAGGAACGCTAAATAACGAATTTTGCATTTTAATGATGGGTCAAAATCAACACACGACGCGTTAACTGGGAATTGCCACACCCACCGAAAAATTGCCCATCAAAATGACTTGTGCATTACGACGGTTAAAACACTTCTGGAAAAAAATTTGCCGACCATGAAAAAATACGGCTACTGAAAATACAGATACAGACCTCGACGGTGCACTAAGAGGCCTCTGGTTTCGAATTACACCTGAAACCGGAAATTAAGCCCATCAGCACTATGAACTGGGACCGATTGCACCACATGCACAGTCGCTGTTGTCGCTCAAGCTTAAACGTTACGTTGCCTGTCGCCGTGGCGCGGCCATTTTTTCACAAACCATCGCAGCGATGCAACGGCTGGGAGAACACTGCTCGGAAAGCAGGTGCGAGGTTGAATGAAGAAAGTGACCGAAGTGAAACCTCTGCTCAATCAAGAGAGAAACGTTTTGCAAGTGACGAATGAATCTTGGTCTCTGCCTTTCCAAGCAGTCAAAGCAGTGCGGTCCCGCCGAACAAACCTCCAAGCGTCGCTCCGCCGGACGCCCGCCGATCGCGTTCATTTTGGTTGGCGCTGCCGCCCCTGCTTTTAGCATTTCGAGCGATGCAGGCCTACGCGCGGGTGTCGTCCCTTGGCGCAGCGGCAAAAGGCGCGCCGATTGCTCGTGGTCCGGGTATGTTCCCCAAAAAGCGTGGTTTCGGCCCCGCGGGTCTTGTCCCTCCGGTGCATGCTTAATAGCCCAGGCTCAGGCCGAACCAAAAGCTGGAAGTGAATGCGGGGGCAACAGCAATGGTTGAATTCAAAAAAACGGAAAAAGTCAAGAGCGCAGGCGAATGCTAAGAATAAAACTAGAAACGAAAACGTGGGGTAAAACGAAACGGACATACCAAAACCGCTCAAAAAAAATGAACCTTCAACGGAAATAAACAAAACGAAAACGTGATTCATAACAACAATGCGAACCTGCAAAATTATCTCTGTTTCTGTTTAGACGCTTCAATGCTTCTGGCTCGCGCAATTGGCAAACAAGACCCTGCGCCTCGCGAGCGATTTTCCTTTCAAACAAAAAAAAAACTGCACCTT
>CAUYUJ010020431.1:42500-52500 GCA_963575745.1 Prorocentrum cordatum
AGGGCCACTATGACCACGCGCAACTCGTGATTGCAGTGCGGACGGTATTGCTGGTACACACACACACACGCACACACCTGGGTCCTAAGGCAGGAAGTGCACGTGCCAGGGAGGGCGGCGGGGTTCCGCCAAGCGAGTCTGTCGTCGAAGGAGCAGCTGAAGGCTGCGGTTTGAAAGAGAAACCCAAGAATTAACAGCGCGACTCGGGAGTGCACCTCCGTCGGTCACGAAGCAGCGTGGCCGGGCGCGGAACCGCGCGGGCCAGAGGTGAGAACAACTACAGCGGGGCCAGGGGCCAACTAGGGTCTGCACGCTGCACTCCCCCGCGCAGCGATGCAGATGGCATTGCTGGTCGACGCACTTGGGTCCAAAGGCAGAAAGTGTGCGTGCCAGGGTGGGGGGCAGCGCGGCTGCCACACGGCTTGAGAGAGCAACGGGAGGCAGCTGAAGGCTGCTCGAAGTGTGTAGCAAGGTCGAAATATCTGTCCCTCTAGGTGGCGGGATGGGTGGGAAGGGAGCTCAGTCGCCCCATCGCTGCCTTTTTTTTCACCACGTTCGTCGGGCCTGCCTCCACCACGCTTGCCTCCCGTCTGCCAACGGTCGTCGTGCCGGCCAGAGCTCCAGTCACTCTGCCAGGTGCCCCAGGCGTCCCAGGAGCTTGTCGCTCGCTCGCGCCAGCTGCTCTGCTGGTGGTTACCCTTGCCCGTGCCGTCGGGCCGTGCGCGGCGCAGGTACTCGGCCCGCACTTTGGCCCAATCGATGCGGAAGTCGAACCTCCTGTCCATCAAGTAGGCTTTGTATCCGCAGCCCTTCCAGTCATCAAAAAACTTGTTGATGGTCGCGTCCGAGTGCAGCCTCGGGTCAGACTTGGGTTCCCTGGGCCCAGGGAGCCGAATGCCTTGCGTGTAGGCCGTCCACAGAGCACAGAATACTCCACCCAACTCCATTTGGTGTCGGGTGAGGCGTTTGGCGGGTGGCTCTCCGCGGCGCTCCAAGTCCACGGTGCCCAGCCAGGCCTTGTACATGGGGCCCCCATGGGAGTCGGTCAGCAGGTTGAGTGCGTGTCGCTCCGCTGAACGAGGGTAGGTAAGCCTATGGCCAGGAACCTGTGGGTTGCGTAGTGGGGGACGACGACTCTGCGCATCACCCCTATCGCGGGCGACTTCGTCGTGATCTGGTCCCCTGGCTTCGCTGGCATTTTGGTCGGTGCTGGCAGGGCCACCCCAGGCAGCTATCGGGTCGCGGTCAGAGCTGGGATGCATGCTGTCTGCCGTTGGGCTCCGCTGAGGCGCCTTGTCGCCAGGGCCATCGTCGTCGACCTCCGTGGCCGAGCCCGAACAGGATACAGGAGGAGGAGACTCGTGGGGGATTCCAAAATCGGGTGAATCCACTTTTTCCGTAGGAGGGATCTCGTCTTCACCGTCCTCGTCCTTGGCAGCGTGGTCGGGCAAGTCCGGATTGCCAAGACGCGTGTCGTCGTCTCTCGTGCCCAGGGGTTTGTCTGCGTCGGCCGCCGTAGAGGTGTTTGGTCTGTCCTCACTCATGGTCTGCACGTGCGACTCGGCCAGGGAAGTGATGGTTGCCGAGGCCAGGGCGTCGGCGCTGAGGCTGAGTAGGAAACTCGTCAGTGTGCCCATTTCGTGTCTGACAGGGCTGAGGCCACTCGCCGGGGCGAGGGCCGAGGCGTGCTTCTCCCAGGACTCCCTATGTTTCTCGCCGTTGGTGAGGTGGGAGACGACCCGCGCAGCGGCCAGCCGTTTGCCTTCCCAGGGCTGGTTGAGCGGGGCACAATCCTCCGAGATGCATTCGCCGTGCGCCGTCCTGAGAAACTCCGTCAGACGCCCGGCCGGCCAGGAGGCTTCTTCGCTCCTAGGCTCTGGGATGCTGTCGTCGCGGTTGCTGCGACAGAACTGTCGCCAAGCGTAATCCAGTCCAGGGTAGAAGTCCCGGAGGTAGGTTACCAGGAATCGCTGCACAACCACGTCTCCGCTGCCCGGTCCGCTCCTGGGGTCGTCTGGGCTCAGCGTGGGGTTGTTGACGTCCCTGCTGTCCAGGAGCGGGCCCTGCGGGACTGGCAGCTCTGGCAGGAGCTCCATGAGCGGTGCAAGCGTCCTGGGGGCTTGCTCGACAGCGGAGGCCGCTCCACCCGAGGCGCTAGACCCAGGGAGGTTTGCCGATCCAGCCTTGGCGAAGCGATCTTGGGCCTTGGCGTCAGCGCCTATCCATGGGAGAGAACTGATCTTACACTATTGGATCTTAATCGAACTCTCATTTCTTTGGCTTTTTCTTTCTCTTTTCTTATTCTTATGAACGGTTGACTTAGATTCCATACGTGTATTTTATTTGAATCTTGATTCGACACACAGATTCATGTATATCTAGATTTAAATGATTTCATATCATATGAATCAGCACGCGTTGCACGATCTTCATTTAAATCCAGCTTTACATGATTTTGATTTCAGAATCCAATGTCTACCATATATATATACACACAACGCACACGCGTATATATACACATATATGCACAAACGCTATATATATACATATGCACAAACACTATTGGTGCACAATTTTGGGGAACAATATCCTCACATGCTTCCAGCATATACCTGTAGATAACTACATACATGTGTGCGCATGTGTGTATGTGTGTATGTATGTATATATGTATGTATGTATGTATGTATGTATGTATATATATATATTTCGTGTGTGTGTATGCGCGTAAAATGTACGTGTGTGTATCTGATTGTATATATGTATTTAGACGCATGGATGAAGAGAAATGACACCAGCTATCTGGGCGTCAGTGGTTTGAAGAATTTACATTTCCACCCCTCCTTCTTCCCCTTCTGGGAAGGGTGTACCCCGCTTCCTACACCATCCCCTGGACCTGGACGGTGGCATCCAAATATTACTACTACTACTACTAGTACTACTACTACTACTACTACTAGTACTACTACTAGTACTAGTACTAGTACTAGTACTAGTACTAGTACTAGTACTAGTACTAGTACTACTACTACTACTACTACTACTATACTACTACTACTACTACTACTAACTACTACTACTACTATACTACTACTACTACTACTACTACGACTACTACGACTACGACTACGACGACGACGACTACTACTACTACTACTACTACTACTACTACTACTACTGCTACTACAACTACTACTACTACCACTGCTACTCCGACTAATATGGCTACTACTACCAGTACCACTAGCACGCACGAACACTACTACTACTACTACTACTACTGCTGCTACTACTACTACTACTACTACTACTACTAAGAATAAGAGTAAGAAGAAGAAGCAAACGAATACTAATAACACTAATAATCATAATACTAATAATAGTAGTAATAGTAGTAGTAGTAGTAGTAGTAGTAGTAGTAGTAGTAGTAGTAGTAGTAGTAGTAGTAGTTGTAGTAGTAGTAGTAGTAATGGTAGTAGTAGTAGTAGTAGTAGTAGTAGTAGTAGTAGTAGTAGTAGTAGTAGTAGTAATAATGATAATAATACGACTAATAATAATACCATTATTATTAATATTATTATTACTAATAATAATACTAATAATAAAAATACTAGTGCTAATAATAATAATACTAATCATATTAATAATAATAACACTAATCACTGCTATATTAATACTACGTCGAAGACGACTTGTCCCACTACTGCTCCTACTACTACTACTAATCCCACCAGCCCTCTGGGCGTAGGTGGTCTAGAACAGATCCTCTTCCACCCCTCCCTCTTCCCCCTTGGGGAAGCTTTTACCCCTCCCCCTACCTCCTCACCTGGACCTGGGCGGAGGGTTCCGCGAGCTGTCGGACGGCTCTTTTGGCCCCAAGATGGCTTCAAGAGCGCGTCAGAGAGCCCAGAATGAGGTCCAAGATGGCTCAAGATAGCGCAATAACGCTCGAGATGGCTCCTAAGATGGTTCCAAAAGGCCCCAAGACCGCTCCAAGACGGCTCCAAGTAGCCAGCGAGCTCCCCAAGGAGGCCCCGACGAGGCCAAAATCGATCTTGAACCTAAGGAGAATCAATGTTTTTTGCTTTCTCGCCTTTTTCGCTTCCAATGGCCTTCCGAGGCCTCAATATGGCTCCAAGATGGCCCAAGAGGGCCCCAAGAGAGGCCCAAGAGAGCCCCAAAACTGCCCCAAAGCGCCCAAAAACGCTCCAAAAGCGCCCCGCGAGCGCCCCAAGAGGCGATTTATGGGGCTCCCGAGGGGGGAGGCTAATTGAAGCTCCGCTCTTCTTTGATCGATCTCCTCCAAGATGGCACCACGAGCGCCCCTACAGCCCCCAAGAGCGCCCCAAGAGCGCCCCAAGAGGCGCCCAGACGGCCCGAAGAGGCGCCCAAGAGGCCTCCAAGAGGCTCCCAAGAGACCCCCAAGAAGCCTCAAGAGGATTTCCGAAAAAGGCATACACGACGCTTCTGGCTCTTCGGTTCGCCGTCCTCTTCAATTTCTCCTCCTCCTCCTCCTCCTTCTCCTCCTTCTCCTCCTTCTCCTCCCTCTGCTCCTTCTCCTCCTTCTCGTTCTCCTCGTCCTCGCCCTACTCCACATCCTCCTCCTCCTCCTCCTCCTCCTCTTCCTCCCCCCCCCCTGCGACGAGGATTCCTTCTCCATCCTCCCCCTCTTGGGGTACGTGACAGCTTCCCCCGCCCTTTTGTTATTCTGCATGCTCCCCGACTTCCCTGATCACCTCAACTCCCCTGGGCATCGTTTCTGGATGGGCTGGTGGGGATTTTTTTGTTGGTTTTATATAACAGCCGCAGGCGAAAGCGCCGGCGGCGGCGGGTCACGGTCGGGCTGCGGCCGTGACGAATTACCCGGGCGCGCGCGGGGGCCGCGGACCAGGCGGCGGTGCAAGCTGCAACCCAGGGCGTCTGAGAGGCCAGGCGGCGGTGCAAGCTGCAACCCAGGGAGTCTGAGGGGTCAGCCACCCAGGAAGCAAGGCGGACGCGGCCAAAATGGCGCGCCGCACAACCCCAGCCATGGATCTTGTCGGACCGACAATCGCATGGTGGTGGGAATTAGTCTCCGTGCAAGAAGGGGTCAGGGAGCCCAGGGTGTCAGTCGGGTATGAGCGGACCGAAGGCGTAGATCTGACGTCGTCCAGCAGGGAGGGGAATTTCTGACAGCGCCAGCGAATCGTCGCAACTTCAGGAAACGCATCCGGCGGCTGACAGGGTACGCCAGAAGTCATAGACAACCGGGGCCAACCTCAGAACAACTGCGGAGGGATGCGCCTGCACGCGGGAGACCAACGATATGATGTGCCGCGGCGCAGAAGTACACCTGTACCCGACCTGGCGAGAGACACGCGGCCAATCGGGAGCGGGCGTGTACCAGGAATCGACTAAGTAACAAACTGCGGCTCTCCACCCACGCAAAGGCAAGTAAGAGAAGAGCGCTCGGATAAAGCGAAGCTGCCGTATGCCCACAGCAGCACATCCTTCAAAGTCACGAAGTCCCAGGGAGTGGTCGCACAACCAGGTTGAGCGTGAGAGCGACGATGGGGAAGCGTCAGTGCGCACCGACCCACGCAGGAGCGGTGCACCACTAGCCACAAGATGGCACACCACGGCCAACCGCAGCAAGGAAGCCATGTACGGGACCACGTCTGCGACCCAGTCGGAACGGTGCAAGCGGACCAGGTGGGCATTCCGCCGTCGCGGCGGGGCGACCCACGTCAAAGGACCGCCAGGACACCGTGAGACCCAAGGACGATGGGTCCGGGCCCAGGGTCGCTCCCAGGGAGGGTAGAGACGCACTGCTGAAGGCCGTAGTAACTTGGGAAGCCCAGGGAGTAGAAGCGCGGATCTGAGCGTGACGAGGCGAAACCACCAAAGCGTCGGACTCAGAGCTGCGGGCCAGGACGTGCCTGGCAGGGTGAAAACAGCTACAGCGGGGCCAAGGGCCACTATGACCACACGCAACTCGTGATTGCAGTGCGGACGGTATTGCTGGTACACACACTTGGGTCCTAAGGCAGGAAGTGCACGTGCCAGGGAGGGCGGCGGGATGCCGCCAAGCGAGTCTGTCGTCGAAGGAGCAGCTGGAGGCTGCGGTTTGAAAGAGAAACCCAGGGATTAACAGCGCGACTCGGGAGCGCAACTCCGTCGGTCGCGAAGCAGCATGGCCGGGCACGGAACCGCGCGGGCCAGAGGTGAGAACAACTACAGCGGGGCCAGGGGCCAACTAGGGTCTGCACGCTGCACTCCCCCGCGCAGCGATGCAGATGGTATTGCTGGTCGACGCACTTGGGTCCAAAGGCAGGAAGCGTGTGTACCAGGGTGGGAGGCAGCGCGGCTGCCACGCGGGTTGAGAGAGCAGCGGGAGGCAGCTGAAGGCTGCTCGAAGTGTGTAGCAAGGTCGAAATATCTGTCCCTCTAGGTGGCGGGATGGGTGGGAAGGGAGCTCAGTCGCCCCATCACTGCCTTTTTTTCACCACGTTCGTCGGGCCTGCCTCCACCACGCGTGCCTCCCGTCTGCCAACGGTCGTCGTGCCAGCCAGAGCTCCAGTCACTCTGCCAGGTGCCCCAGGCGTCCCAGGAGCTTGTCGCTCGCTCGCGCCAGCTGCTCTGCTGGTGGTTGCCATTGCCCGTGCCGTCGGGCCGTGTGTGGCGCAGGTACTCGGCCCGCACTTTGGCCCAATCGATGCGGAAGTCGAACCTCCTGTCCATCAAGTAGGCGTGGTATCCGCAGCCCTTCCAGTCATCCAAAAACTTGTTGATGGTCGCGTCCGAGTGCAGCCTCGGGTCAGACTTGGGTTCC
Organism: Prorocentrum cordatum; assembly: GCA_963575745.1. NCBI lineage: Eukaryota > Dinophyceae > Prorocentrales > Prorocentraceae > Prorocentrum > Prorocentrum cordatum. The sequence goes on from CAUYUJ010020431.1 coordinate 49,312, forward strand.
CTGGACCCAGGGAGCCGAATGCCTTGCGTGTGGGCCGTCCACAGAGCACAGAATATTCCACCCAACTCCATTTGGTGTCAGGTGAGGCGTTTGGCGGGTGGCTCTCCGCGGCGCTCCAAGTCCACGGTGCCCAGCCAGACCTTGTACATGGGGCCCCCATGGGAGTCGGTCAGCAGGTTGAGTGTGTGTCGCTCCGCTGAACGAGGGTAGGTAAGCCCATGGCCAGGAACCTGTGGGTTGCGTAGTTGGGGGCGACGACTCTGCGCATCACCCCTATCGCGGGCGACTTCGTCGTGATCTGGCCCCCTGGCTTCGCTGGCATTTTGGTCGGTGGTGGCAGGGCCACCCCAAGCAGCTATCGGGTCGCAGTCAGAGCTGGGATCCATGCTGTCTGCCGTTGGGCTCCGCTGAGGCGCCTTGTCGCCAGGGCCATCGTCGTCGACCTCCGTGGCCGAGCCCGAACAGGATACAAGAGGAGGAGACTCGTGGGGGATTCCAAAATCGGGTGAATCCACTTTTTCCGTAGGAGGGATCTCGTCTTCACCGTCCTCGTCCTTGGCAGCGTGGTCGGGCAAGTCCGGATTGCCAAGACGCGTGTCGTCGTCTCTCGTGCCCAGGGGTTTGTCTGCGTCGGCCGCCGTAGAGGTGTTTGGTCTGTCCTCACTCATGGTCTGCACGTGCGACTCGGCCAGGGAAGTGATGTTGCCGAGGCCAGGGCGTCGGCGCTGAGGCTGAGTAGGAAACTCGTCAGTGTGCCCATTTCGTGTCTGACAGGGCTGAGGCCACTCGCCGGGGCGAGGGCCGAGGCGTGCTTCTCCCAGGACTCCCTATGTTTCTCGCCGTTGGTGAGGTGGGAGACGACCCGCGCAGCGGCCAGCCGTTTGCCTTCCCAGGGCTGGTTGAGCGGGGCACAATCCGCCGAGATGCATTCGCCGTGCGCCGTCCTGAGAAACTCCGTCAGACGCCCGCCCGGCCAGGAGGCTTCCTCGCTCCTAGGCTCTGGGATGCTGTCGTCGCGGTTGCTGAGACAGAACTGTCGCCAAGTGTAATCCAGCCCAGTGTGGAAGTCCCGGAGGTAGGTTACCAGGAGTCGCTGCACAGCCACATCTCCGCTGCCCGGTCCGCTCCTGGGGTCGTCTGGGCTCAGCGTGGGGTTGTTGACGTCCCTGCTGTCCAGGAGCGGGCCCTGCGGGACTGGCAGCTCTGGCAGGAGCTCCATGAGCTGTGCAAGCGTCCTGGGGGCTTGCTCGGCAGCGGAGGCCGCTCCACCCGAGGCGCTAGACCCAGGGAGGTTTGCCGATCCAGCATTGGCGAAGCGATCTTGGGCCTTGGCGTCGGCGCCTATCCATGGGAGAGAACTGAAGATGTCCACTGGCACCTCCGCTCCTATCTGGCTGTTGAGCGTCGGGGGGGCGGAGGCCTCGGCTGGGTACGGCGCTCTGTAGTCTCTATCAAGGATGCGGTCCAGGGTAGCAGGACCGATATTCCATGCGGGGGCCAGGCATCGGCAGCGCCAAGTGGCGTTCCAGTTGCGCTCCTACCAAGCTATGGCTCGCCTCTCGATGGGAGGCAGCCCGGCCTGCTCGGGAACCCCTACCCCCTCCGCTGGCTTCCATATGAAGCAGCCCGGGGGAGGGGCTCCTGTGTTCCAGACGAGGAGCGGAGCCCCTGGGGGGCATGTGTCGCACCGTGCGGAGTACATCTTGCTCTGCGCAGCTTTGAGGCCGAGCCGCTCATCTCGGACCCGTAGGATGGGAATGGTGGTGTTGGCGCGCTCAGGGATCTGCATGCCAGTCGGCGTCATGATGAGGTCCGACAGCGACCTCGTGTCCGCCTGGGGGCTGCATCCAAAGCCAAGGGGGAGGTGACCCAAGGAGGGGAGGGCGTCCGCCTTTTTGTCGCTCGCGGCACCAATCCTCTGCTGCTCGTGTTCCCTGACCTTGTCCGCGATTGTTGCGCCGGTTGGTGCTGGGATGCCATGGCCCTCCAGGTATCGGATCCAGCAGGTCTCGCAGTGCCATCCCATGTTCGCACCGTTGAGGTAGGCCTGGGGCCGGTTCTGTGCTACCATCAGGCGCGTGTCGTCGGAGATCAACGTGCCTTCTGTGGAGCGTAGCTGGTCCTTACCGCACCTGTCGCACTTGAACCTGCCATTCTTCTGCTCGGGCGTCAGCCTGTCGTCGGGAATGTGCGGGGGGTCCTGCCTGGTGCCTGGGGCGGGGGTGGGCGGCAAGGGGGCGTTGAGGTCGGTGTTGGATAATGCGAATCCGCCGCCGATGTAGGCGAGCCCGGCGAGCCGATCGTCGTCGCCCAGGGAGGCGTCGGAACCCGCAAGCGCGACGTGAAGCGCGCGCGCCGAGCAGCGGTGCGTACCCAGGGGAGCCAGGGAGGCGGCTGGGACGATCTTCTCAAGGACGAGCATCGGCGCCTTCAACTGAAAGTCCTGTCTGTCCATTTCACTCCAGGTCTGCGGGCAGCCAGCTGCCTGCGCGTCCGGGTGGTGGTGCGCCACCGCTACGGGCTTGGAGATGTGGGGCAGGATTGCCTCGATGCGGCCGTGGAGGTCGGCTAGGTCTTCTAGCGTGAGTCCCCAGGTTCTTGCGAAGTCGTGCCGGAACCCTCGGTGCGCTTCTTGCCACGGGACACAGATACCCAGGATGGCTTCGATGACATCCCCAGCGTGCTCTGCATGAGAGAACGGCCACAGGAACACGCGTGGCTCGCGGAGCATTAACATCATGACGGCCAAGAGCGACCGGGTCTTGCAGGATTCCATGGGGAGGCCATCTGCGTCTATAATTTCCTTCCGGAGCTGGTCCCACTTTGGGTCGTCGAGAGCGCCGCTGAGGATCTCCTGTAGGCCGGCCATTCCAGGGTGTTTCCTGTGTCTGCAGCAATCCTTGGTTGCTGCGCTCCACGCCTGGGGAACCTGTCGGAAGAGTCCTTTGGGGGTGCACTGGCGCCGCCCACAGAGTGTTACACGCCGTCCTTTAACGTGCGGCACCGGTGGAAGGGAGTCGTCGTGGATTGCGTAGTTCGCGTCCTCCCAGGGAGTGCCAAGGCCGAGCGTCCACACAATGGCTGCCCAGAGCATGTTGTAGACTATATTGGTCGCGTCTAGACCCAGGGACATGTCGAACAGGAAGCCCAGGTGCGACCAAGCCTTGCGGTCGAGTCTGCCAGGTTGTC
>CAUYUJ010020431.1:57500-113543 GCA_963575745.1 Prorocentrum cordatum
CGCAGCCCACCCCCCAAGGATGGCGATGTCTAGTGAAAATCTGGGTCTGACGACACTGTGCTGCCCCTTCCCCCATGATGCCTCGAACATGGCGACAGTTTCGCATATGGCAGTCCCCAAGGATGGCGTAGTTTGAAACAGGGTATGGCGACACGGTGCCCCCCTCCCCAGCAGCCCTCGAACGTGGCGGCAGTGTCGCAGATCGCAGCCCCCCCCCCCAAGGCTGGCGAAGTATAATCGGAGTTTGGGTCTGGCGGCACTGTGCTGCCCGCACAGCATCACTCGAACGTGGCGACAGTATTGCATATCGCAGCCCGCCAACGATGGCGAGGTCTAATCTGGGCACGCGTACGGCGTCACTGTGCTGCCGCCCCCAACAGCCCTTGTAAATGGCGCCCCCCCGAAAAGATGCCCGCGTATGGCCGCACTGTGATGCCCCCCCCCCCCTCCAGCAGCCCTCGAACATTGCGACAATTTGGCAGAACGGAGCCCCCGCCAAGGATGGTGAGGTCGACTCAGAGTCAGCGTATGGCGACAATGTGCTGCCCCCCAATGACACTCGAACGTTGCGACCATTTCGCAGATCGCATCCCCCCAACGACGGCGATGTCTCATCGGAGTCTGGGTATGGCGACACTGTGCTGCCCCCCCCCGCAGCCCTCGAACGTAGCGGCAATTTCGCAGATCGCAGCCCCCAAAGGGTGGCGAGGTCTAATCTGCGTCTTGGTACGGTGGCGGCACTGTGCTGACCCCCCCCAGCGCCCCTCGACAGTGGCGACGGTGTCGCAGGTCGCAGCCCCTAGGGATGGTGATGTCTAATATGAATTTGGTTATGGCGGCACTGTGCTGCCCCCCAACAGCCTTCGAACGTGGCGACAGTTTCGCAGATCGCAGCCCCCCCAAGGATGGCGATGTTTAATCGGAGTTTGGGTATGGTGGCGACGCTGTGTTGTCCCCCCCCCAGCAGCCCTCGAAAATGGCGGCAGTGTCGCAGGTCGCAGCCCCTAGAGATGGCGATGTCTAATATGAATCTGGTTATGGCGGCACTGTGCTGCCCCGCAACAACCTTCGACCGTGGCGACAGGTTCGCAGATCGCAGCCCCCCAAGGATGGCGATGTTTAATCGGAGTCTGGGTATGGTGGCGACGCCGTGCTGTCCCCCCCAGGAGCCCCCGAAAGTGGCGACAATTCTGCAGATCGGAGCCCCCCCCCAACGATGGCGAGGACTAATCGGAGTCTGGGTATGGCGACACTGTGCTGCACCTCCGGCTCCCCCTCCAGCAGCCTTCGAACGTGGCGGCAACTTCGCAGATCACAACCATCCAGGGAAATCTGAGTCTGGGTGTGGGGGCACTTTGCTGCCCCCCCCAGCAACCCTCGAAGGTGGTGACAGTTTCGCAGATCGCAGCCTCCTCCAGGGATTGCGAGCTCGGAGGCAGGTACGAGAGATGGACGAGACAAGGGGAGAGAGATGGAGAGAGAGAGAGAGAGAGAGAGAGAGACAGGGAGAGGAGGGAGGCGGGAGGACGGAGGCAGACGCGACCACAGGTCTCTATTCAAAACGAGACCCCAACCAAAGAGTGTTGGAACAACCAGTCGGGGGGTGCCTCCTATGTGCCGTAGTTCGCGCCAGGACTCCCAGAGGCATGCGACTTCGCAACGACGAGGGCCCATGAAACTTCCAGCAATGCCCCATATCCGTAGACGGACGGGCGTTGTGCAATTGAAAGTCGGTTGAAACATTTTGGGGCTGGGGGCGCCTCTGAGTTGGGTGCCAATCGTCGGGCTCTATCGGGGACTCTACGGGGCCGTCTTGGCGACTATCAAGATGGGAACGTATTGGAGCCGGCTTGACGCTTTGATGTGCCATGCCCCAAAATATTGGCAACGTTTTGGCGCCTCAGAAGACCACTTCGGGGCCACTTCCAGTTATCGCTTGCACATGACGCGCCTGCGGCCCGAAGCATGGCCGACGCACGGGTTTGAAGCTCGTTGGGGCACCTACGCTGTACTCGCGCCCTGGGCAATATGTTCTGTGCGGCGAACGCCGTCAGGGCTTTGACCTTTCAGGTCTAGTGCAGCCACCCTGCCCATGTGCGTTTTGTCCCACGGATGTCCAACCCCATCCGTCCCGTCCACCTCACACGCGCGGATGTTGTAACCCTGCGGTGGGTGTGAACCTGCGTTCGCCCGAGCCGTATCACCGACACACACACACCTATATGTATGTTGCTTGTGATTTAGAAACGGTACCGTTACTGTTCTATCAAGACCTGACATACGTCTCCTCAAAATATACGTGCACGATGCGTCCTCGCATTCTGCCGCGCAGCAACATGACAAGGCGTGTGTACGACTGGGCATTGAGCGCACTTCCAAAAGAGTGTAACAACAATAATGCAATAGGCTCTCCTTGTATTCCCTGGGCAACAACCTGCAAACGATGGGCTGAGGGACGCTTCGGAACAACGTCAAATATTGTTCACATCTTGCGCACGCCAACGCCATGTCGTCCATGGCACTGCGTAATCGAAACCACACGTTCCATTGTACGGCATTCTGCAAGACTGTGCCCGTGTGCGACACCCGTACGACACGACATGATTTAAGCGTCCGTGGTGATCCGCCACCGTGCCCCCGAGCACGCTGAGGCGTGGTGGAATGCCCAACGCTATCTGGTATGGTTCTTGTAATATTCTTAGGGCCCCCCCCTCTCCCAACATTCACCTGCCTGCCGTCTCCCTCCTCAGACCTCCCGAAACCACGACCCCCGTCAGAAAAAACGCACCCGGGTTTCCCAAGCCACGATACCAAATAAAAACAATACATCTGCGGTCTCCCGCTTGCAAGCCGGCCCAGGCAAGCAACTAAGGCGCCAGGATGGCCCATTATGCATCGAAGTTGGCTCCAAATGGCCCCAATACTCCCAGTACGCCTTCAAGAGGGACACGAAAGGACCCTCCAAAGGGCCCGAAGAACCCAATTCATTGACTTCCCGTAAACTCTTGGCTCTGGCTCAAGGCCGCTCTGGCTCAAAGCTCAAGGCCGCTCTGGCTTCCGTAGCCTCTGGCTCAAGGCCGCTCTGACTCAAGCGGGCCTCAGCGGCTGGCCGGCTGTGGCCAGGCCTCCGCCCCTCGGTCCTCGGCTTCCCCGCCCGCGGGGGCGTGCGAGGGGTTCGCCCCCCTCTGCGCCCACGCTCGCTCGGCCATGGAGTCGCGCTCGGCGCGGCGGCGGCGGCAGCGGCGCGCCGCCGCCAGCTGCGCCGCCGCCGCGGCCTGCCCGGCCGGCCTGCTGCCGCCGCGGCCCGGCGTGGCCCCTGGCTGCCTCGGCGCGGCCGGCGGCGCCGCCGCCGCGGCCGCCGCCGCCGCCGCGGCCGCCGCGGCCGTGGCGGCGGCCGGCCGCGGCGAGGCCGCCGCGGCCGCTGGCGCTGTGGCGCGCGCTGCGGCTCTGGGGCCTGCGGCGGCCGCCGCGGCCGCCGATGCGCCCGCCGTGGCCGCCGCTGCCGCCGCCGCCGCCGCGGCCGCCTCGGGCGGGCCGCTGGCGGCGGCCGCCGCCGCTGGCTTCACTGGTCGTGAAGCTGGCGCCCAACATCATCACCTACGTCATCCTGAACAGCTGGTGCGAGAAGGGCAAGCCTGGGCAGTGGCAGCTGGCCGTGGCGCTGGTGGGCGAGATCCTGGTCGGGAAGCTGGGGCCCAACATCATCGCGTACGGCACTGTGAACAGCGCGTGCGAGAGGAGCATGCGTTGGCAGCGGCAACAAGTAGTGGCGCTGCTAATCGAGACCCCGGTCGTGAAGCTGAAGCCCATGTGCATCAACTCTGGCACGGTGAACAGCGCGTGCGAGAAGAGCAGGAGTCGGCAGTGGCAGCAGGCAGTGCCGCTGCTGGGCGAGATGGTGGCCGCGAAGCTGGAGCCCACCATCATCACCAACGGCGCCGCGAAGAGCGCGTGCGAGAAGAGCAGGCGGCAGCAGTGGCAGCTCGTTGTGGCGCTGCTGGGCGAGATTGTGGCCGCGAAGCTGGAGTCCAACGTCATCACCTACGACGCTGTGAAGAGCGCGTGCGAGAAGAGCAAGCGTCAGCAGTGGCAGCAGGTTGTGGCGCTACTGGGCGAGATTGTGGCCGTGAAGCTGGAGCCCAACATCATCACCACCTACGTCGCTGTGAACAGCGCGTGCGAGAAGAGCAGGCGTTGGCAGTGGCAGCAGTCTGCGGCGCTGTTGAGCAAGATCCGGGTCGTGGAGCTGGAGCCCCTTATCATCACCTACTGCACCGTGAACAGCGCGTGCGAGAAGAGCAGGAGTCGGCAGCGGCAGCAGGTAATGGCGCTGTTGAGCGAGACCCGGGTCGCGTAGCTGGAGCCCAGCATCGTCGCCTACGGCGTCCCGAACAGGCCGCGCGAGCAAGGCGGGCGTTGGCAGTGGCGGCAGGCAATGGCGTTGCTGAGCGAGATCCTGTTCGCGAAGCTGGAGCCCAACATCACCGCGTACTTCGCTGTGAACAGCGCGTGCGAGAAGCGCAGTCGTCGGCAGTGGTTGCAGACTGTGGCGCTGCTGAGCGAGATGGCGGTCGTGCAGCTGGAGTCCAACATCATCTCCTACTGCATCCTGAACAGCTGGTGCGAGAAGGGCGGGCTTTGGCAGTGACAGCAGGCAATGGCGCTGCTGAGCGAGATGGTGGTCGTGCAGCTGGAGCCCAGGACAGTGGCGCACCAGATGGCACCCAAGAAGAAAATTGCCGCGCGGAGAATCTCGCTCACCAGTGGCAGGCAGAGCTGAAGAACGGCCGCGTGAGCATGCCGGCGACCATGGACTTCATCACGCCTGACATCGCTGGCAAGCTTCCCAAGTCGCCTTCGGCTGACCTGGAGTTCGCGGACATCACGCACGGGCTCGTTGCGCTCCCGAAGGTTCCTGCCGCTGCCTGGGCACAGATCGTGGCGCCTGGCGCTGACGCGAGAAATCTCGATACCCCCCACGATCTCTCGGAACATAGCAGCAGCAGCAGCAGCCACATGCCCCCCCCCGCCTCGTTGGCAGATGATGACGTCCCAGAGGGGAATCGAGAGGCGGTAGATGAGGCGGAGGAGGTCGTCGTCGATGAGGTTCAGGAGAGCTGCAGACACCAGCAGAGCAGCAGCAGCAACAGGGCCGCAGCAGCCGCAGCAGCCGCAGCAGCTGGGCAGCAGCAGCAGCCGCAGCAGCAGGGCAGCAGCAACAGCTGCAGCAACTGCCGCAGCAGCAGCAGCAGCAGCAGCAGTAACAGGACCCAGCATCAGCCGCAGCCGCAGCAGCAGGGCAGCAGCAGCAGCAGCAGCAGCAGCAGCAACAGCACCCCACAGGGCTGAGGAAATGAGGCAGAGGTCACGATGCCACCCCCCGCATCGTTGTCAGGCGATGACGTCCCAGTGGGGAATCGAGAGGCGGTAGCTTGCAGTGATCAGTGTGCAGCTCACACTAACAACCCCCCCTTCAGCAGTACCAGCAAGGCAGAGGAAAGGAGTGGGAAGTCACGGCGGAGACGGCGGAGGCTGCGGAAGCCGCGGAATATCCCACTCAGAGCAATCAGTCCGCCAGCAGTCCTCTGGGGGCGCCACGCACCCAGCAGGGAGACCACGGAACAACCATCCAGACGCAGGACAGCGAAGCCATCCGCTGGCTCGTCGGGAGAAACCCCTTCGCGCCTATTCGCCCCCCTTCCCCTGTCAGTGAGCTTCCTATGGACGGCGAACCCCGGGCGCCCTCGCCAGGCGTCCAGGGCACCACTGGCAAAGCAGCTCGCGCCCTGGCTATGGAAGCTGTGCCGCCGAACGTGCACGCTCCCGGCACAACCAGTGGTGCCTGAGAGACCGGAGAGAGTCCTGCGCTGTCCAAAGGGGACGCACCTGGGAACGAAGGCGGGCAAAGGCCCGAAGGCGAACGCCAGCGAAAGGGGCCCTTCCCCACGTGCCGCAAGGCCGCGTCTGCCCTGGCCGCCGGACGCGATCCGATCCCAGCCTGGCGGCCAACCATGCGGCCTGCATTTCCCCGCGAAGCCCTGCCAGGCGTGCAGCCGGAGCTGTCGCGAGCAGATCGCGAGCCCCCCAGCCAGGACAACGAGGCCGGTACGTTGGAGACTTGCGGCCAGGATACAAGGCGGCCCCAGAGGCCCGACCCACGTCGATGGCCAGAGCCCAAGGACCCCGACACGGGACAACAGCTGTACAAAGCAGGAACCAACAACTCTCAGTGGGACCTCCCTGGGGAGACACCCGGCGAGGCGATGCGACAACTCCAAGTCACACTGGGACCAATGTTCACTGGCACCTGGCACGCTTTCGCCAAGTGGCAGTCTGTGCCCGGCAGCAGGGGCGCGCTCGACCCGCTCATGCACGACTTGCAAGCCTGCCGCCTCTTCCTGGAATCCTTCCGCAGCCACAAGTGCGAGGTGCGGGTCCTCAGCGACGCGCTGGGCCTCGACGTCGACTGGGCTCGGCCGTGGCAGCTGCGCCTGGGTCGGAGCGGCGGTGTGAGCAGTGATCACCACGCGGCAACGGGCCACCCGAACAACCAGGCCCCCAAGAAGCGCAAAAAACAATGGTGGGCCGTCTCTCCACAGTAGCCTTGCTACCCCCCTCGGGGCATCGCACAAGCGGGGATCAGGTGCGTGGAGGGCGGTCCCTGGCAGCAGGCCCGTCGCTGCCCTGCAGAGAGTGTGTCTCGCGGCGGTTAGCTGCACCCCCCTCGTGCGCAGATGTTCTCGGCGTGCAGCTGCTACCATGTCACTTGGATGTCCAATCATAGATGGGGCTCTCGTAGACACACTCTGCTGGCTCACACTTTGTAAACGGCATCGCGCTCGTGGGGATCAGGTGCGAGGAGGATGGTCTCTGGCAGCAGGCCCGTTGCTGCCCTGCGTCGCGGCTTGCGGGAGGGATGCCTCCGGGCCCACCGGCCCTGGGCGCGCTCAATCGTGGTCCACATGTGCCGGCGCACTGCCGGGGCGTGGGGCTCTCAGCTGGTGCCCCTAGCGCATATTCGGACCGCAATTTCGTGACACGCCAACCCCCCTCAGCGTATGCTCTTTGCGAGTTGCTACCAAGGTGCGTGTTCGACTTCTGTTTCGTTCAGAACTTCTACTTCTTCCTCTTGGCTGTTGTCTACGTGCTGCGTGTGTGGCTATACCGTCGACTTCAATATTTTTCTCCTCTGTCTGCGTGCTGCGCGTGTGGCTATGCCGTGGACAGTCTGGTTTTCTACTCTGTGATCCACCTTCTCTGCTGACTACGAGTTGTACATCGTACTCATCAGCGCGATTGGGGGTCTCATACATTCTCCCTCTTGGTTCTGACGAGCTGTTGTCGGACGTGCCGTGCATCTCCATGGAATATACCATCCCTGCAGCTTTCCACCCCCCACTGTGTACCTGTGTTTAGCGGCTTTTGGCAGTGCCCCCCCCTGCAGGTGGCCGTGGAGGAACAACAATGGACCGTTGGACAGGAGGTACAGTGCAGAAGTGTGGACTCAGTGACTGCAGTGTGAATGATCGGCGTGTCCCGCGGGTTCTCCTGTGGCTTGCATCCTGGCGCCGGCTCCCTGGGGGGCCGCTGCTGGTCCTGGGTCCGCCCTCTGTGGCTCTGGTACTCTTGCATCCCGTTTCTGTCGGTCAGCGGTGGCGGTGGCACCAACCTCTCAAGCGTGGCCCACTTGGGCCGGCGCACTGCCGGGATGTCCCTGCAGCTTCCACCCCCCGCCGTGTACCTGTGCTCAGCGGCTTTTGGCTGCGCCCCCCCCCTGCAGGAGGCCGAGGGGAGCAACAGTGGACCGTTTGACATGAGGAACTGTGCAGAAGTGTGGATTCAGCGGATGCAGTGGGAACGGACTGCGTGTCCCGCGGGCTCTCCTGTGGCTTGCATCCTGGCGCCGGCTCCCTGGGGGGCCGCCTCTGGTCCTGGGTCCGCCCTCTGTGGCTCTGGTACTCTTGCATCCCGTTTCTGTCGGTCAGCGGTGGCGGTGGCACCGCCCCCTCCAGCGTGGTCCACGTGTGCCGGCGCACTGCCGGGATGTCCCTGCAGCTTCCACCCCCCACCGTGTACCTGTGTTCAGCGGCTTTTGGCTGCGCCCCCCCCCTGCAGGAGGCCGATGAGGAACAACAATGGACCGTTGGACAAGAGGTACTGTGAAGGGTGCCCTGTGTGAGGCACGGAGGCCCAGCTGCAGGATCCACCCGGCCCCCAGAGGCCGAGAACGAGGCTCCCGTAGGGCACCTAAAGGCGTCCGTGGACGAGGTATCTGGTGAGAATCAACACGTGTCCATGGAATTGGACGGCGCTGGCCACCCACCAAGGAAGGGGGCAGGCCACCGGACCCCCCCTTGCAGCGACGGGCGCCTCACCTCAGAGACCGCCAGGCGTCTATTGACGAGCGGACTCCGAGCAGACAGCACTGCTCCTGAGGGCCGTCCAACCCTCATTCTCCTTCAATGCATCAATGACAGCGGCTTTTGGCTGCGCCCCCCTGCTTCCGGCCGTGTGTGCGAAGCTCCAGCAGCAGGTTCCACCCAGCCCCCAGAGGCCGAGAACGGGGCCCCTGTAGGGAACCAAGAGGCGTCCGTGGACGAGGTATCTGGAGAGAGTCAACACGTGTCCATGGAAGTGGACGGCGCTGGCCACCCACCAAGGGGGCAGGCTACCAGACCCCCCTTGCATCGTCGGGGAGTCCGCTAGGCGACGATGGAAGAGCGGGCTCCGAGCAGACAGCCCTGTTCCAGTGTGCCGTCCTTCCCTCCTCCTCCTCCTTCAATTCAACGGTGACTGCGGCTTTCGGCTGCGCCCCCCAGATCCCTCCTCCTCCTCCTCTTGACCAGGATCAGTGTTCTGCAGCTTTTGGCTGCGCCGCCTGTTGGTCCCAGTTCCGTCCACGCCTCCCTCCCCCCCCCGCAAGGGTACAGGCCGTGTGTGCGAAGCTCCAGCAGCAGGTTCCACCCAGCCCCCAGAGGCCGAGAACGGGGCCCCCGCAGGGAACCAAGAGGCGTCTGTGGACGAGGCATCTTGAGAGAGTCAACGCGGGTCCATGGAAGTGGACGGCGCTGGCCACCCACCAAGGGGGCAGGCAACCAGACCCCCCCTTGCAGCGACGGGCGCCTCACCTCGGAGACCGCTAGGCGACGATGGAAGAGCGGGCTTCGAGCTGACAGCACTGTTCCAGTGGGCCGTCCTTCCCTCGCAATGTCTCTGCGGCTTTCGGCTGCGCCCCCCCCGTCGACAGAGATTGCATCGGACGCAGCGGAACAGCCAATGGTTCTACAGAGGTCGCCCTGGCACGACAGCGGGCAGCCAGCGACCGGCACAGCCCAGAAGGTAGGCAGCCTCCTGCCACCTGTGCGCCCTGGCGTCAGAGGCAGACGGTTCTACATGGACCGCGTGGTGGAGTTGAGTGGAGGTGGCTGTCCTCCATTCACATGTGGATCGGCTCCGTCGAGCGGTCCCGCTTCGAATGGTTCAGTCGACGCGTCCCGGGCCTTGGCGGCGCCCCCTCCTCCTCCTTCTCCTCCTCCTCCTCCTCCTCCTCCTCCTCCTCCTCTTCCGTCGTTCGCAATGTCTCTGCGGCTTTCGGCTGCGCCCCCCTCGATCTGCTGGGTTGATTGCATCGGTCGCTGAAGTGCGCCCGCCCTGAGACCTGCCCAGGAAGTTTCGGGCCCTCGTCACAGTGCCTCTGCGGCTTTCGGCTGCGCCCCCCCCCCCCGATCAACTCGGAAGATTGCATCGGACTTTGAAGAGCGCCCGCCCTGGGACCTGCCCAGGAAGTATCGGTCCCTCATCGCCGACCCAACCACGGTTCTACTGCAAGGACGCAGTGGTATGTCAGCACGCCGCCAGCGAACAGTGCAGCTCTGCAGCTCGACAACAGACAGCCACCTGTATGCCCTGGCGGCGGAGGCATCCGGCTGCTGCGTGGGCAGCGTGGAGGTGGTGATTGGCTGTGGCTGTCCTCCATACACATGGTGATTGGCTTCGTCAAGTGTGCGACCCCGCATCGAGTGGTCCAGCCTTCTGCGGTCCAAGTTCGTGTCGCACTCCTCGGCGCAGCCATAGAGCAGCCCCGGCTACTAGCCTCGTCAATACTTTGCATCGTTGTGCCCCCGAACTGCGTGAGTCGGATACGATGTGCATGCGCTGGCTACCGGCTGGAGGTGGCTCAGCCTCGTGAGCGCACACCAGTGGTCTTCTCTACTGGATGGCGCTCTGACGCGGATCAGCCACGCCTTTGCAAGTGTGCGGCCCTGCAATGAGTGGTTCAGCCTTCTGCAGTGCGTGGTCGCCTCTTCAGAGCTGCCCCGGCCACCAGCCCTCGTCAGTACTTTGCATCGTTGTGCCCCCGACCTGCGTGAGTCAGGAGACCATGTGCACACACCAGCTACCGGCTGGAGGTGTGGATCGGGCGCGGCCGTCAGCCATACATTCGGTGACACCCGTTGTTTGGCTTCGTCAGGGAGCGGCCCTGCATTGAGTGGTTCAGCCTTCTGCAGTTCGTGGTCGTTCCCCCGGCAGAGCAGTCTGCAACCAGCCCCCGTCAGTACTTTGCATCGTTTTGCCCCCGAACTGCGAGAGTCGGATACGATGTGCACGCACTGGCTTTGGCTGGAGGTGGCTCAGCCTCGTGAACGCACACCAGTGGTCTTCCTCTACTGCATGGCGCTTCGACGCGGATCAGCTACACCTCAGATTCAGTGAGCCTTGATGAGTCAGGCCTCGTTCGCCGCACCATCGTTGACGGTGCTGCAGTGAACCTGTGGTAGTCGCTCGCTTTCGCCCTCTCCCCCTCCCACCTTCCGTTCTTCCCCCCCCCGCTTCCTGGCCTCACCGAATGTGGTTCGGCCGGAGTTTGGCGCCGAAAGGGCGACTTCTCCCCCCCGTTCCGCCGCCGGTCGCCGCGCCTGCGTCCCCACCTGCCGGGATGTCTGGGCCGGTTTCCTGCCGACGCAGTATGCGTCTTAATGAGGGTCATTTTGTCCCTGGCACGTGCATTCGCCTCTGAGGCCAATTTACATCGTCATGCGCCCCGGACGTTGTGCTTGCTCCCTGTCCCTTGCCTTGGAGCCGCGAACACAAAAGTATACTTTTGGCGGATTTTCGTGTTCTCGCCTTCTCGGGCTTCCGCCAGCTAGGCTGCCCAAGAAAGCCCAAGAGTGCCCCTAGATGGCAGAAGAGGATCCCACGATGGCGTAAGACTGCCCCAAGATGACCCAAGGGGGCCTCCCAAAGGGACCCGATACGACTTCGACAAGCCCTTCGGCGGCCAAACACGGCGCCGAAACGGTACCCACACACCCTCCTCCAAGAGGGCCCCAAGATGGCCTAATAGTGCCCCAGTACGGCCCAAGAGGGCCCTGAAGGGACCCCCTCTTAGACTGCCCTACGAGATCCCAAGACAGCCCCAAGACGGTCCACAGGAACTCCATGAGCTTCGGAAGAAGTGACAGGTGTGGCATGTGACGGACTTCCTCTTCCTTCTCCTTCTCCTGCTGCTGCTCCTCATCCGCCTCCTCCTCCTCCTCCTCCCGCTCTTCCTCCTCGCGCTCCTTTCCTTCATCACCCTTATCACGGCCCCCCAAGCCTGGTACACTTTTTTACCCATCGAAGAAGCCCAGCGGCACCCCAAGCCTGGGGACACGAGGTGTCACACATGACGGCTTCCCGTCCCCCTCGACCAATCGCCACCCAGAATGGTAGGCTGGCACGGTGGCAGGACTTCCCCCAGGCAGCTAGATATTCAAATAATATGGGCGGAAACAACGGCCTCAATGTATTTCGACAAAGACTTACTCGGCGTTCCTGCAAGATGCACGGATGCTGTCTGGCACTACTCGGCTGAAATATGTCAAGGCGTGCGCCGATTATGTTCCAGCAAGTGGAACGCCCTTAGGTCTCATGGGATTGTCTATTGAATGCTGTAACATGTTTACGGGCCGCACGTCCGGAGTTGTAGGCGCTCCCGAACGCTCTTGGACGCTCCTTAGGGCTCTTGGGCGCTCTTGGGGGCTGCCACGTATTCCCGCGTGACTGTTTCGGGCACCAGAGGGACCCGAGACGAGCCAAGAGGCCCCTAAGAGCTGCCGAAGACGGCCCCAAAGAGCCCCGAGTCGCAAGAATATCGCTCCAAAACAATCAAGGTGGCCTCCAGACAGCCCTTAAAGCCAGCAAGACGCACCAAGAAGGCCCCCAAAGTCAAAACCCTTGACATCCTGAGGGTTGTGAGAGATTTTAGTGTTCTTGTTTTTTTCACGCTGCCGACTCTCCCAGATGGCCCAAGCGGCCCCCAAGATCGCCCCAAGACGGCTCAAGAGCCCCCAGACGGCCCAAGAGGCCAGGAGGGCTCCAAGAGGTCCCTAAGGTTTGGAATCCGAACTGAAATGTCGCCCGCACCGCCCAAACATGACCCTGGAGAGCGCCAGCAGGCCTCCAAGATGCCCCTCAAAGCTCCAGGAGGCTCCCGAGAGACCCAAATCAGGCCCCATCAGGCCTCCAAGATTCCAGCCAGAGGCCCCAAAACACTCCAAAACCGCCTCCACGAGGCTTCCAAGCGGCCACCGCATGGATTCCCACAGGCATCCAAGAGGCTACCGACCTACAACCCAGATGCGGTGGCGGGATTGGCGAAAGTTGCTATACATTACAACGTCTGTTGAATCTGGTTTGTTATTTCTGGTTATACTGTATAGGTGGTAAGACTTCCGTGCGTTCGTGGGGAAGACTATACGCGAATTACCTTCAAAGCCGACTCCCGCTGTGATGGCGTGGACTCTATCACATCGTAAGACACATGGTATGCCCGTTACCCAGCGTCGAAATGTCTGCACTGTTCCAATCGGCTGGCTCAACGCAAAGACTCGGCCACGCGTGCAACTTGTCCCCATCTCCTCGTCATCCTCCTTCCTTTCCGCCGCTCGTCGCTAGCCGAAACGTGTTCCAATGGAAACGGGCCAATCCAGGACGTGGTACTTCGAACGAGATGACACAAACACGCAGTCCGTCCTCCGCTTGGACTTGACACTGGACGATCTACTAATAATTCTTAAGAATTTGCGCGTCGGTCCAAACTTTGCAGACACAGCGCAACCCGTTCCCTGCTCGAATGGTCGGTCGCGAGATTGAGAATTGAGTAAGGTCCGCCCTTCTCGTGAAAATCACATCAGCATTGAAGACCGAGCTTGGCCTGCCCCCCGGGTGCCAACCTTGTCAACGTAGCGGTGCCTGCCCTCCGTGCCTGCGCTCTGCCTGCCGATTGAACGAGCTTCATCCTCCGTTCGGGATTTACCATCGGCAACCGAGCACCTCTTGCCGTCAGATGGTGCCCAAACCTTGCAATGCCAGATTCACCGGACATGACGCTGCTTTGCCGAAACCTTGTCATGCCACATTCACCGGATATGACGCTGCTTTGCCGAAACCTTGTAATGCCACATTCACCAGATATTACGCTGCTCTGCCGAAGCCTTGTAATGCCACATTCACCAAATATTGCGCTGCTTTGTACCTCCCCTGGGCCCCACTGCACAGATGCACCGTGTAGCCGGGGACGCCACCGAGACGGTGCGGTGACAACCGACGGCTGCCGATCCAACTGAACGCTGGCCCGTAGGTGCAGTCCGTGCAGCTCGATCCAACCATTCACCGACCTCGACACTCGCTGGTAGACCACGAGGAGGACGACATGCTGGCTCTCTTCGTGAGAACGGCGCCAGTCTGGCATACGTTTGGCGGGGCGTCAGCAGTATCGACGCCAGCATCAGATCTCAGAGGCGCACCAACAGCAGCGGTACAATATGCCATCGCTCACGCAAGCGCCCATCGAAGTTGTCGAAGCCAGCCATCTGGCTTGCCAACGACGCTTCCAGCACTGCTCCCACGGGAATCGGGCGCCACGCCAAGAACATGCATGCGCTCCATGAGCGCATGCACATGCTGCTGCCCGCCACGCTGAACTTGTGCGGATCTGCCACTGGCAGCGCTGCCATCAAAGATGAAAGTGTTGTCCACCCAGATCGCATGGGTGAACACTATGCAGTCAAGCGCAAAGCCCAAACTGTCTGGTACCAAGCCAGGGCGACTTCCTCAAGAACGACGTACAATTTGAACGAGTCTAGCGTATCAGCACCCCCTTGCCGGTCCTCTCGACGCCCTCCCCTTCGTCCTGTTCGCCTTCCTCCTACTTCTGCTGCTCTTGCTGTTGTCGATCTTGCTTCTCGTCCCCAACTCCTCTTTCTACTTGTTACCTTTGCTTTTCTTCCTCCCCCTCCTGCTCCTCCTTGTCCTCCTACCTTTCACCGCCCTCCCTCTCCCCCTTCCCTTTCTCATCCCTTCTCCTCTTCCTCCTCCTCCTCTGGCCTCTGTCCTCATCCCCCTTCCGTGCTGGCGCTCCTCTTCTTCCTCTTCCTCCTCCTTTGCTTCCCTCTTTCGGCCCTTGCCACTCGCTGTCTTTGGTGATCGGTCCTTGATATCGCTAGGCTGAAAAAATTTAGCTCCGAATGCATCCGCATGCCGCTTCTGGGCAATCTGGAACGCAGGCGGAGCAAGTCGCATGATCGTCACCATAAGAGAATGGGGGAGGAGCGGAGAGGAGAAGGAGAGATGGGGACGGAGGAGTGAGGACGGAGAAGAGCGGATGAAACAGGGACGAAGCATGGAAGGAAATACGTAGGAGGAGGAAAGATGAAGCCAGGGGGAAGAATCATTGGTCAAGTCGTCAGTTTCGTCGGGCGTGGGAGTGGTTGGAATCCCCACACTCTTGCCTTCTCTTCCTGCTCCATATTTGTCCTCCTCTTCGTCTTGATGCTCGTCATTGTCGTCCTCCTCGTCGTCCTCCTCCTTCGCCTCCTCCTTCACCTCCTCCGTCCCCATTGTGCTTCCTCCTCTTCCTCCTCCTCCTCCTCCTCCTCCTCCTTATCATCATCATCATCATCATCATCATCATCATCATCATCATCACGATCAGCATCATCATCATCATCATCATCATCATCATCATCATCGCCATCGTCATCGTCATCGTCATCGTCATCATCACCATCATCATCATCATCATCATCATCATCATCATCATCACCACCACCACCACCACCACCACCACCACCACCACCACCACCACCACCACCACCACCACCACCACCACCACCACCACCACCACCACATCATCATCATCATCATCATCATCATCATCATCATCATCATCATCATCATCATCATCATCATCATCATCATCATCATCATCATCATCATCATCATCATCATCATCATCATCATCATCATCATCATCATCATCATCATCATCATCATCATCATCATCATCATCATCATCATCATCATCATCATCATCATCATCATCATCATCATCATCATCATCATCATCATCATCATCATCATCATCATCATCATCATCATCATCATCATCATCCTCCTTCTTCTCCTGCTCATCCTCCCCTGCTGTTCCTCCCGTTCTCCTCGCCCCCTTCCTCTCCCTCGTTCCCCTCTCTGTGCTCTTTCCTTCTCGCCCACCACCTCCATCTCATCCTTCTTCTTCATCTTCTTCTCCTCTTCCTTCTCCTCCTTCTTATCCTCACCTCCTCCCCCTCCTTCCCTCCTGCCCGTCCTCCTGCCCGTTCCATTCCCTTCTCATCTCGTCCGCCGCCTCTCTTCCTCATCCTTTCCCCTCCCCCGCCCCCTCCCCCTTCGCCTCCCCCTCCTCCCCTCCTCCCTTCTCCTCCTCCTCCTCCTCCCTCCTCCTCCTCCTCTCCTCCTCCTCCTCCTCCTCCTCCTCCTCCTCCTCCTCCTCCCCCTCCTCCCCCTCCTCCTCCGCCTTGCCCCTCTTCCACTTTCGCCCTCCTCCTCTCCGCCCCCTTCGTGTTTCCATCCCCTCTCTTCCTCCGCACAGCCGCCACCTGCGAGTGGGTTGCACCGGTGCAGCGCCGCGCCAATGAAACTCTGGCGCGAGACGCCGCCGCCACGGAGAGCTGCCTTTCAAACACCGAGCCGGCTGGCACCCCAAACGGCTCTGCTGCCAAGGGCAGGACAAGGCAGGGAGGCAGGGACGGGAAGGAACGGGACGAGAGAGACAGGAGGGAGTGAGAGACGGGGCACAAGTTCTGCTCTCGACCCTTGAGGGGGGTGGGGCGCAAATTTGCCCTCGAAGTGTCCAGGGGGAAGGCATTCGGACGTTTTTGGCCCTGGTCGGGTCTCCTCTGGAAGCCTCTGGGGACCTCCAAGCCACTGGAATTCGGCAGGTCGCCTACCCGCTCAACGTCCGTGCCGGCATTGGCACTCATCACGATCATGGAGGACTCGTCGACTTACTGCTCCAATCCACTTGCATTCGGCAGGGCATCTCCCCCCGCAGACCTTGCGAGGATGTAGCACTGCGGGCACAATGTCGGCACGTTGCCGAAGCGCCAAAACATTCAGAAAGCTGGGAAACACACGCCACTAACGATGGTGAAAGCGGGCTGCTCCAACCCTATCTTGTTTCCGTTGTCCGCCAGATCCACACACTTACCTTCTTATTCCCGTCCTGGGGCGAATCGGCGGTATGACAATCTGTTGTCCAGTCCAAGCTGGAAAAGAGATCATCGGCGAACTGCGCCAACGCACTGGCAATCGGCAAGTCGCCCACCTCTTCCGCCTTCGAATCGTCGCATTCCTTGGGCCTGGAATTTTTAGTTCGCTCCTCGGCGTTCTGCGCTTGGCATGTGGCAAATCGTCCATGTATTTTTCGTTGATCTTGAATTTTTCGCGGTCGCGGTCGCTACTGGCCCTGGCCTCACCCAATTGATACCGTCACGATTCGAGCCAACACCGTTTGGGAATGCTTACAGATAGCGAAGAAGGCCCGAATAACATATGGCGGATCTCGGAAACCCTGATACCAAACATGTTTCCATTTTTTGGGAATGCGTATTTTACTTCCACCGCCTTCCGCCGCCCTTCCGCCGGCCTCCGCTGGCGGAGGCGGCTTCGGTTCACTTCCGCCGACCTGCCGCCGCCATCCGCCGCGGAAGAAATGACAGCTTCTTCCATCCTCGAAGGCAAGGCCGTTCTTGGAACGCCCCATATACCCATCGGGAACTGCTGTGGCAGAGCGTGCGCCGTGCTATGGATATGCATAGGACGAGAAAAATATATTGGCACACCTTGCTCATGATAGGTTCCGGGATTTCTAACAACCTTCGCGCGGGGTGCACTTTGCGTCGAGAACTGCCTACTCTGGCTGGCGCCGCTGGTCGGTCACCCATTCGCAATCGAGTGGTCGCCCGTAGGGGGCTACTTGGCACTTGCTGATCCCCCTTCTCGTTGCCGAACGCGGGGGGGACGGTGGCGCACCGTCCCATCGCCCGCCGCCGCGCACCGCGCGCCTCGGCGGATTTTCAAAGACCGGCAAATCACGCGCGACTCTGGACAATTTTCCAGGGGTAATTTTGAACAAAAATCCGGAAACGTTTTTGAACATGTCCGGCCTACTTTGGAAAAAATCCGGAATCCATTTTGAAACATTCTTGTTTTCAGAATTCTTCAGATGTGCCGCGCGGCAGGCGCATTCCACCCTCAAAATTGCTTTATTTGGCAATTCCCGGGCTCCTTTTTGAAAAATTACGTAACCACTTGCGGCAAAAACACGGAAGCGTTTTCTGAAACATTCTACCACCCAGAAGTAATTTCCAGGCGGTCCGACGGGCGCGGCTGGCTGATTCACGCACCGCGCCGCGCGCGATTGGGCGCAGCGCGCGCCGCGCGTTGCGCCCGCGAACAGCACTCGAAGGGGTTACTTCGAAAACAGCGCCACGGCAGCTGCGACTCGCGGACTCCCCAAGAGCAACACAGCATGCAGCTTGGAATCTCCGTAGGCGCCCCGATGCGCGAAAAATACACCGCGCACATCACGCAGAGAACCTGCGCGACGGAATGCGCTCGACATTCGTCCCTTGAGCCTGCGCGGAAGAACAGGAAACCCTGGAAATCTTGAAAACTATCAATATCAATGCTTCGTGCTCCTCTAACTGCAAGGATCTGCGATGAAGGACAACGGGTCACCACATGCAGCGTGGAGAATAGCTGGGAAGGCAATCTGGTATTGCTCTGCCCTCTTCCTTCCCTCCTCCTCCGCTTCCTCCTCCTCCTCCTCCTCCTCATCCTCTCCCTCCTCATCCTCCTCTCGCCATTCTCGTCCTCCCCAGTGCGCTGTAAGTTGCTTCTCGCAAGGACAGGAGAATGAAGGAGGGAATCGAAAGAAGGGGGGGTCGAGGCAGGCAGGGCCAGACCGAAACAATCTATTCCATTTTTGGTGAGGGGTCACCCTGGCCCGAGGAGGGAAGTGGCCTCGTCGTCCTTCCTCCTCCTCCTCCTCCTCCTCCTCCTCCTCCTCCTCCTCCTCCTCCTCCTCCTCCTCCCATTTCCTCTTCCTCATGCTCCTCCTCTTGTCGTCCTATTCCTCCTTATTGCGTTGCAAACTGCTTCGCTGCACAGCAACGTGCGCACCACGTCTCTGCGGCGCCCTGAGGACATGCGGCATGGCGTAAGCCCATCAGACACACGTGGGCCACTTCCGACTCAACCTTGCCAGCAGCGCAGTGCATTTCTTTTTTCCTGAGTAACTGGGCTACGATCGAGAATCTCAAGCTGGGTGCCTTAAGCAATCCAGGAGACTGGAAACACACGCGGTTGGATTCACACGCGGAGCGGGGCCAGTTGCTGGATACACGTGCGGATGGCTGGCGTACTTAGCCTCACGGGGGCCGAATCCTGGAAAGACATGTGGCCACACGTGCATCCAACTCCCGCCAAGGCAGGTCATCTCATGTGTATACTGCTTCCTGGTAAGAAGCACCCAGGGCACATGTCCCGGGTTCCATTTCCCCAGCAAGGCAGAAAGCAGAAGCACGACTACGAGGACGATGGGGGGAAGTATACTAAGCAAGGATGAGGGAGGAACGCGGAGAAGGAAGAGGATGAGGATGAGGAGGAGCATAACGAAGAGGAAGCCGGGTAATGAGAAGGGAGGCGTTTTGCCGTAACATATCCGTATAGGTATACGCGTTATGCCGTTGCAGGCCTCTATAGGGACGCGCAGCGCGACGTGCCCAAGGGAAGCGCCAAAGAACGTGCCAAGGAATGTTCCCGAGGGCCACGATCCATTGTGAATTACGCTGCGTCCAGAGAATAATACTTTTCTGCGTTGGGATAGGTATTCGGGTGGCGCTGTCCCCCCCCACCCCCTTCCGCAATATCCTGAAAATCCGGCGCTGGACCCGACGGCGCGAATCCTCGTAGATTACGCTGCGTCCGCACTCCCAAGGCCGCGATCCCGTGTAAGTTGCGCTGGGTTCGCACTCCAAAAGCAGCGTTCCTTTGTACATTACGCTGGGGTCACGTACCCAAGGTCAAGACCCATCGTCAATTGCGCTGCGTCCGCGCTCCCAGGGCACGATCCTTGCAACGTGCACGGCGCCCGCGCTCCCAGGGCCATGAGCCATAGGAAGTAACGGTGCTTGCGCCTCCCAGGGCCACAATCCCTGGCAAATTACGCTGCGCCCGCGCTTCCATGGCCAGGGTCCCTTGTACGCTACGCGGTGTCCAGGCTCCCAAGGCCAGGATCCATTGTAAATTGCACTGTGTTCGCGGTCCTGGGGCCACGATCCCTTGTAAATCACGCTGGGTTTGCGCTTCCAGGGCCAAGATCCCTTACACATTACATTGGATTGGCGCTCCCAGGGCCGCGTTCCTTTGTAACTTACGCAGGAGTCACGCTCCCAGGGCCACAACCCATTGTAAATTGTACTGCGTCCGCGCTCCCAGGGCCACGATCCCTTGTAAATTGTGCTGCGTCCGCCCCCTCGAGGCCACGATCCATTGCAAACCACTATGCGTCCGCACTGCCACGGCCAGGATCCCTCGTCATTTATGCGGCGTCCCCGCTCCCAGGGCCACGATCCCTCGTAAATAACTGTGCGACCGCACTCCCAGAATCACTTAGTCATCCTTGGGCGCCCAGGCCCCTCAAGTGATGCGTAACAAGCGCGGGGCTCGAGACATCTTTGAGAAACCTGCGCGCAGCGCGAGCCATCCTTGAGCGGGCACGCAAACAGTCCAACATTCTGCCATTTTCTGAAAAGCCTCCGGACTTCGTTATTCAGTGAGGATTCTGCGCAAAACGCTCCGCACCCATTTTCTTACTAGGGAAAACGGGGGTCGGTGGACCCCGCTAGGCCACGAGGATCCGATATGGGGGGCGCACTTTCCTCGAACGTGCTCGCGCGAAACGTACTCCTTCCACTCAAAGTTGGACTTTACCAATTTATTCCGTGCGGAAATTCGCCTGCCCTCTTTTCAAGCATGGCACCGGGAACAAACTTACTTACTAAAAGAAAATCCTATGCCCATGCCCTTTCCAGGATCCGCTGGAGGAGGAAAAGGAGAACGGAGGGTGAGGCTGAGGAGGGGGGTGGGGAAAGAGTGTATTAGGCCAAGTGACCAAACTTTAAATGATGGCGGCTCATCGAAACGCCGTTGCGAAGGAACGGCTAGTATAATTCAGCCGATCGAAGTCCAACGTGACGCCAAAGAGGTGGACATGTAGCGCTAAGAGTTTATTTTGCCAGGAAACGACGATCCAAGAAACCAACTATTGCCAGTCATAGTTCTCAGTAGTGATTTAATATGTGCTGCTGCTTGTTTTCAACTTGACGTATATGTGAGGGGGTCGACTTCCTGGCAAAATCGGCCCGGACGATTAAACTGTCCTGGCCTCAAAAAAAGGATCGGCGTATATGCACGCCCGCGGCGATCAGCGCC
The DNA here is from genome assembly GCA_963575745.1 of Prorocentrum cordatum. Lineage (NCBI taxonomy): Eukaryota > Dinophyceae > Prorocentrales > Prorocentraceae > Prorocentrum > Prorocentrum cordatum. Next base: position 78,318 of record CAUYUJ010020431.1, read on the forward strand.
CTTCGCATCCTCGACTGCCAGTACCTACCCATCCGCCCGCCTCTTCAAGAATGCGGATGGGAGGTTCAGGATCCACCAGAGGGGGGGTGACCCTGAGGGTGGGCATGACTTCGATTCGCTCGTGCACCGAACTGCTGCAAACACCCGCCCCCCGCGTGCCCCACCCATCGGCAACCATCGGGAGCTGCGGGCGGCTGGGGGGCATCTGTTTTGGGCGGTTCGGTGCAAAAGCCAATCGAACTCACACCCACCCATTGTTTCGGGAGCAGCCAAGAGGGGGGTGTCCAAGAGGGGGGGGGTGCAAATCATGACCGGCGTCATGTGCGCGGCCCAGCGGGGGGGCCAGGGACGCAATGAAATGAGAAGAGGCGCCATGAAATCTGGGGAAACATCATGCCCCCCGCCATGATATCCCCCCCCCCCTAGTCAGCACCCCCCTCTTTTCCGCCCCCGATTGCTGGATCCCGAGAGGAGGAGGGCAAGGCACCGCTCCTGCTGCCGTCGCTCACAGGAGCAGGTCCCGCAGGGACGACGGCGTGCCCGATGGCGCCGCGGCCTGCTGCGCCCTCGGGGCGGTGGGAGCCCGCGGCGCCTGGGGGCGGCCAGAGGAGGGGCGGAAGAGGAGGAAGAGGAGGCGGAGGAGGAGGAGGAGGAGGAGGAGGAGGAGGAGGAGGACTAGTGTTAAACCAAGAATTATCAACGAAATTGGAATTTACCCTCCCTCCAAGCTCCCTCTCCATAGGCCCCCACAACAGTTCGTTTCCATCGAAGGAACTGCCTCGTTTGAAGACAACCGTTTGAAGATCCTGATGCATGCCAGAGCATGGTTCTCTGGATTTCAACGCCACGTATCAACCTGACTGCTGCGTCTTGACGATCCGGAACCGTGCCAGATCGCCATTTTTGGGACTTCACTGGTGCACCCACATAATCCTGAATCCTTCCAAAACACCATTTCTGGCACGTTGATCATGGGAATCCGTGAAGCTCTGGCAAATTTTGAAAAGGAATGTGCGCGGCGCTAACGCGAGATCCACATTTTGAAAAGGAGCAGCCGCCCTCAATCCGTGAAGCTCTGGCAAAGTTTGAAAACGAATGTACGCGGCGCTAAAAGGCGAGAGCCCCATTTTGAAAACCACCCGCCGTCAATCCGTGAATCTCGTGGAATTTTTGATAAACGAATGTGCGCGGCGCTAACGCGAGAGCCACATGTTGAAAACAACCCGCCCTCAATCCGTGAAGCACTCGCAAATTTTGCAAACGAATGCGCGCAGCGCTAACGCGAGAGCGACAATTTGAAAAGGACCCGCCCTGAATCCGTAAAGCTCTTGCAATTTTCTAAAACGAATGTGCGCGGCGCTAAGGCGAGAACCACATTTTGAAAAGGAACCGTCCTCAATCCGTGAAGCTCTTGCAAATGTTTGAAAATGAATGCATGCGGCGCCAAGGCGAGAGCCACATTTTGAAGGCCACCCGCCCTCAGGCCGTGAAACTCTTTGCAATTTTTGAAAAAGAATGTGCGCGGCGCTTACGCAAGAACCGCATTTTGAAAAAGGACCCGCCCTCAATCCGTGAAGCTCTTGTAAATATTGAAAACGAATGTGCGCGGCACTAACGCAAGAACCACATTTTGAAAAAGGGCCGCCCTCAATCCGTGAAGCAAATTTTTAAAACGAACGCGTGCGGCGCTAAGGCGAAAGCATTCTGAAAACCACCCGCCCTCCATCTGTGAAACTGTTGTCATTTTTTTACGCTTCAGAATCATAAGTGGTGAGAAAGTCTCACGCGAAACGCCCGGCCCGCCCTAAAAGCTGGCCTCGGGGTGCGACAGGGAGGAGCTATCTATGAGGAGAAGGAATGGAGGATGAGGAGGAGGAGGAGGCAGAGGAGGAGGAGGAGGAGGAGGAGGAGGATGAAGAGGAGGATGAGGAAACGGAGGAGGAGGAGGAGGAGGAGGAGGAGGAGGAGGAGGAGGAGGAGGGAGAGGAGGAGGAGAGGAGGGAGGAGGAGGAGGAGGAGGAGGAGGAGGAGGAGGAGGAGGACGAGGAGGAGGAGGAGGAGGAGGAGGAGGGGGAGGAAGAAGAGGGGAATGAATGTCGCCCAGAAGGGCCCTGCCGAAGGACAATCCCACCTGCCCTTTAGGGCGTGAGTGGTTTAGGGCGTTTCCTCTTCCAATCCTCCATCCTCCCCTTCGGGGAAGGTTTTACCGCCTGGACGAATGGGTTCGCGACTGGTTGGGGCGTCTGAGAAGGCCTCGGTGAGAAGGCGCGGATTATTGATTTAGAAGGTTTTGGACCCAGTTTGGCCTCCTGGGGCGCGACGCTAATTTGGTCCCCCCCCCTTCTTCAATCGATCTCCTCCAAGATGGCTCCCAAGGCTCCCAAGAGGTGCCCAAGAAGCCCCAGGAGGCCCCCAAGAGGACCTCGGAACCGCCAAGAGGCCTCCAAGAAACTCTCAAGAGACATCCGAAGAGACTCCAAGAGGTATCGAAGAGGCATCTGGCCCTTCTGCTCGCCCTCCTCTTCCTCAACCGCCTATGTCCCCAATCAGAGCTTGCCTCTGCAGGGGTCCTAGCGGATTCATATGGTTAGATGAGGTTCGTCGCCGATTTCGGTGGCCGGCCTGGTGCCTGGGTGCCCGGGTGCCCGGGGGTGCCCGGGGGTGCCTGGGTGCCGGGTGCCCGGGTGCCTGGGTGCCCAGGTGTGCCGGGTGCCCGGTAGCCCTATAGCCCCATAGCCAAATAGCCTTATAGCCTCATAGACCTATATCCCTATAGCCTAACAGCCCTAATAGCCCCAAAACCCTATAGCCCTCAGCCCTATAGCCCCATAGCCTTGTAGTCTTATAGCCCTATACCCCGATACCCCTACACTCCTACAATCTTATAGCCCCATAGCCCTATAACACTATAGCCCTATAGCCCTATAGCCCTATAGCCCTATAGCCCTGTAGCCCTGTAGCCCTATATCCCTATATCCCTATCGCCCCGTAGCCCTATAGCCCTATAGCCCTAGATGGCCGGCCTGGGTGCCCAGGTGCCCGGTAGCCCTATAGCCCTATAGCCTTATAGCCTGATGGCCCTATAGCCCTAGAGCCCTATTGCCCTATAGCCTAATAGCCCTAATAGCCCTATATCCCTATAGCCCTATGCCCCTATAATCCTATAGCCCTATAGCCTTATAGCCTTACAGCCCTATAGCCCTACAGTCCTGTAGCCCCATAGCCCTATAGCACTATACCCCTATAGCCCCATAGCCTGGTAGCCCAATAGCCCTATAACCCCATAGCCCTATAACCCTAAAAAGAATATGATTGGGGTTTTTCTCCGGTATCATTCACCCCGTCCCTCCTCCGTCCTCCACCACCCCTTTCCCTTCCCCTCCCCCTCCTCCTCTTTCTCCTCCTCGTCCTCCTGCGATTCCTCCTCCATCCTCACCCTCTTGGGGTATGACGGCTTCCCCAATCCCTTATTTCACGGCATGCTCCTTCACTTCCCTGATCAGGGCAGCTCGCCTGGGCATCGTCTCTGGATGGGCTGGTGGGGTTACTTTCTTTGGTCGCGGCCGCGCAGCAGAGGGCAGGCGGCGAAAGTTTCAAGGGGGTCCGGGGCGACGGGCCAGCCTAATTAGGTACTAGGCGCAGCGCAAGCCAGCCGGGCCAGCCCTCAGAAGCGGCAGCTGGAAGGCAGCGGCGGCAGGGGGCTGACTGGCTGAACTGCAACGCCCAGGGAAGCTCACGCATCATGCGCACCTGTGGCAAAGTGCCAGGGAAGCTGGTGGGTTTACTTTTTTGGTTGGACGGCTCGAAAGACAGATCCAGTGAGCGGGATGATCGTCCGGGCCACAAACTGGTGGGGATGGGGTTATTTTTTTTGTTGTTCTGCGGCCCGCAAGGAAGAGTCCAGAGGGCGTGTCAATCGGGCTGACTGGGGCGCAGAGCCAGATAATTTGCGAACCCAGCTGTCACTGTCGACAGCCGACCGCACATGCAACATGCAGAACAAATTGGGGAAAACGGGCAGACGGAGGCAACAAGCCTAAGAAGAAGAAGAGCGCCTGTCGAGAGACAGCCGCACGTGGCGACGTGGCGCCAGCACCAGGAAACCGGGCGCTGAGCAGGGCGACAGGAAGAAAGAACGAGGGGCTGAAAAGAAAGATGCCTCACTCACGGAGCACCAGGTGCTCGCCGGCGAGCCGTCACTGCCCAAATCAATGGTGGACAGGTCGTGAATCCCGAGTGGCAACCACCACCATCAACGACAGGGATGAACGTCGCGTGGGGGCCGCGTCACAACCACCAGTGCTCAGAGCCTCGCCAGGGGGGGAACTGCGGGTAGGAGTGTACCACCTGATCATCGCAGAAGGGCAAGACGTCGATGGCGTCCGCGAGCGTGAACCTCTACCGGAGGAAGAAGCAAATGTCGCTGGCAACGCCGGGGGGGAAACGCCTGCCAGGAAGCGGCACGGACCTGCCAAAGGATGCACCACTTGCACAGGAAGCCGTACTCCAGGGCGACGGCGCCGTATAGCGGAACGGCCACGTCGTGGAAAGGCCGGGCCTGCCAAAGGATAAACCACTTGTGCAGGAGTGTGCCTTACCAGAACCACCCGCAGGTGGTGGACGAGGACCCAGTCGGCGCTTGTCAAGTGGGGGGAACAGCCACTGGGCAAGAGGACCAGCCTCCAGAAGGCGTCGAGTGGAACGTAAGGGGTGGGCCTTGGGCCGGAAGCCCCCACCATCCCAGGCGAGCGCTCTACCAATACGCAGTGCTGAGAGGGGTACACCTCGTCCCCAGGAGGTGACCCAAAGGTATTAGGCCAGAGCCACACTGCACGTCGTCGGCCCACCTCAGCAGTCGTCGAGGGCGTCAGGAGGGGAGGAGAGGAGGCGCAGCCGATAGCCGCAGAACATTTGAATACACGGAGAGGAAGAGCCAGGTGGTAACACCGCCAGTCGAGGACCCAACACGTGAAGTCGGTATGTCGTCGGCGTGTGGCGCCGTCTTGTGGGGGGGAAATGTCACTCGGGCAAGGCCGTCGGACGTCGGGAGTGTGGAGCGCATGGGGGGGGGCTTCGGCCTGCCGCCCCAGCCATCCAAAGTGAGCGCCCAAGCGGGCGACACGGGCTCATGTCCTCGTGAACAAGGCCAAAGTGAGCCGTGGGCAGGATTATTGCAGCCAGACCACACGGGCTAAGAGCCCACGAAGTACCGTGGAAGTCTAAGCGCAGTGAGAGTGTGCACCTCACTCCCAGGAGGTGACACGTGTATTAAGGCCGGGGCCTGTCACTGCGGTGAAACGAGCCCCCTTCGTGAAGGGACTGCCCACGGCCGATGTGGCCCGGGGGGGTCATCCGTCCGCGACGTCTTCTCCTCACCCATTGCGTGCCTGTGGGCAGCCAGGGGACTTTCGAGGACCATGGTGGCCCCTGCCAGTGTGGAGCGCGTCTTGTGAACGTCACACGTCGTCGGCCAGCCACCTCAGTCGTCGAGGGCGTCAGGAGGGAAGGGGGGGAGGCGCAGCCGATAGCCGCAGAACATTTGAATACATGGGGGAGGAGGAGCCAAGCGCCGGCGCCGTCTGTCGAGGACCCAACACGCGCAGTCGGTATGTCGTCGGCGTGTGGCGCCGCCTGGTGGGGGGGAAACGCCATCAGTGCAGGGCTGTCGGACGTCGGGAGTGCGGAGCGCATAGGGGGGGCCTTAGGCCTGCCGCCCCAGCCGTCCAAAGTGAGCGCCCAAGCGGGCGAATCGGGCTCATGTCCTCGTGAACAAGGCCAAAGTGAGCCGTGGGCAGGATTATTGCAGCCATACCACACGGGCTAAGAGCCCACGAAGACCTGGGGGGGTCTATACGCAGTGTGAATTGTGCACCTCACTCCCACGAGGTGACACGGGTATTAAGGCTGGTGCCTGTCACTGCGGTGAAACGAGCCCCCTTCGTCACGGGACTGCTCATGGTCGGTGTGGCCCGTGGGGGTCTTCCGTCCGCGACGTCTTGTCCTCACCGATTGCGTGCCTGTGGGCAGCAAAGGGGCGCTCGAGGACCATGGGGCTGCCGACCCATTGGGCCCCGCATGGCACGTCGGGGGCCCATATGGCCCACAGGGTCAGCGCGATGGAGGCCACTTTGTATAGTGTGGTGGAGGCTGTACCCAGCTGACCGAGGTCGTTGTCCTCCAGAAAGCACGCGTTGCGCTCCGAGACAGGCTGAGTGGCAACACGGAGTATCGACATGAACGGGGGGAAGGTGGGCAGAGCCGCGGCCTGGAGCTTCGTGGGTGGGAAAAGTGGCTCGAGCCGTAGACGTGCACTGAGAAGTGCCCAAGGGGGCGCAGGGGAGGGCAGGACAGGGAATGGGCGCAGGAGCCCTGGCCGAGTGGCCCTCGATGACGGGGCCTGCCTTCCTGGGCCTGGAGAAATGGACATCGCGCCTTGGCTAGACCAGGCGGCGTCACTTGCGGTCGAAGTCCCGACCGCGCTGTCGCTTGTCGGCGTAGTGTGCGTCACCTCTAGGGGCAATCCGTTTCTCCCTGGTCCTCCAATCTGTGCCGGCCCATGTGCTTTGCCGGCGGTCCCACCCCTCCCAGGACTGCCATGAGGGATGGGGTTACGCGAAGCGTCTAGAATAGCTCTTTGCTTGGGGTCCGAGGCCCCCAAGACCACCCCAAGACCACCCCAAGAGGCCCCACGATGCCCGCAAAGTGCCTCCAAGAGGCGCCACGGGGTTGCAAAATGCCCCCGTGAGCGCGCAGGCAAGTGCCAACGATTTTACAAGGTGGGCCGGCGGCATCAGCGAAGCGATAGAAAAACTCCCTCCTTGGGGTCCACGCTGTCTAGAGGTGCGCTGTGGGCGTATATGTCAAGGAGAAAAATGGCCGAAGGCAGAGAATAATACCTATGGCCATACGAGCAGTAGAGACACGGTGCCATCATTCGGTGTAAGCTTGCACGCCCACCGAAAGCACGTCAGACCAGAACGGCAGCTTGCTTCTCGCAAAGTGACGTCGAGGAGGGCTCCGACAACTGACGTCGTAATATGTCTGTATGTCTGTCTGTCCGTATGTATGTATTTGTGTGTGTGTGTATGTATGTATGTATGCATGCATGCATGCATGCATGCATGCATGTATGTATGTATGTATGTGTGCATGTGTGCATGCATGCATGCATGCATGCATTTCTGCAAGTATGCATATATGCAGGTTGCAGTTATGCATGCATGCATGTATGCGTGCATGCGTACAGGCATGTATGTATGAATGTATGCATGTTTGCATGTACGTCTCTATGTATGCATGCATGTACGCATGCATGAATGCATGCATGTATGCATGCATGCACGCATGTGTGTAGGTATTTATGTATGCATGTATGCATGAATACATGCATTCATGAATGTCTGCATGTATGTCTATATGCATGTATGTATGTATGCCTGTGTGCATGCATGTGCGTGCGCACATAAATTTGTACAAATCTATAACTATATACATGCATATACGTATACAGCCACGCATGAGTGTTTGCATGTATGCAACTATTATGTATTTATGCACGAATGCATGCATACCGGTACGAATGTATGCATGCATGCATGTATGCATGAATACACGTATTCATGTCTGTCTGTCTGTCAGTCTGTCTGTATGTATGTATGTATGTATGTATGTATGTATGTATGTATGTATGTACGTGCCATATTTACATCTGGCACATACATACATAATACCCATGATTACGTGTACGTCTCTCTATATAGATGTACACTCATCTATATGCATATATACATAGGTATATATAAACTGCTCGGAGTTAGGGGGTGGGATCGCAGTGGCACGGAGACCCCAAACCGGGAAATCGTTTCGTTTCGTTCGTGTCGTGCATGCGGGCGAGGCGAAGCTGCGTGGGCGCGCGAGAGGAATGAACCCGCCGGTGCTAAGGCGAAGTCAAGACAAATGATTCTGCCCCTCCCGCCCGTCCGGCGGTGTCCCGCGGTGTCCCGCAGTGTCTCGTGGTGTCCCGTGGTGTCCCGTGGTGTCCGCCGCTGCTAGGGCGAAGTCAAGACAAATGATTCTCCCCCGCCCGCCCGTCCGGCGGTGGCTCGCGGTGGCTCGCGGTTTCCCGCGGTGTCCCGTGGTGTCCCGTGGTGTCCGCCGTTGCTAGGGCGAAGTCAGGACAAATGATTCTCCCCCGCCCGCCCGTCCGTCCGTCCGTCCGGCGGTGGCTCGCGGTGTCCCGCGGTGTCCCGTGGTGTCCTGTGGTGTCCCGTTGGGTGAGATCGATCGTGAGATCGAAACTGAGATCGATGTGGTGCCCCGAGGTGCCCCGTGGTGTCCCCCAAAATTAGATCGATTGTGAGATCGATAGTGAGATCGACAAGTGTCCCGTGGTGTCCCGTTGAGTGAGATCGATAGTGAGATCGAAACTGAGATCGATGTGGTGCCCCTCGGTGTCCCGTGGTGTCCCAAAAAATGAAATCGATAGTGAGATCGATAGGTGTCCAGTGGTGTCCCGTTGAGTGAGATCGATGTGGTGTCCCGAGGTGTCCTATGGTGTCCTGTTGAGTGAGATCTATAGTGAGATCGATCGTGAGACCGATAGTGAGATCGAGAGGTGTCCCTCGGTGTCCCGTTGAGTGAGATCGATAGTGAGATCGATAATGAGATCGACAAGTGTCCCGTGGCGTCCCGTGGTGTCCCGTTGAGTGAGAGCGATAGTGAGATCGATTGAGTCAGATATTGGTTCTCCTCTCTCCCCCCCTCCCACAACCTCCTTATCACCCGAAGAGTGGTCGTCGTTTAGGTATGTATGTATGTATGTATGTATGTATGTATGTATGTATGTATGCATGCATGCATGCATGCATGCATGCATGCATATATATATATATATACACACACTTTCATATATGTTTTTTTCCTGATGTTCTGACCGTCGCCGTACTGATGCAGGGTCCCAAATGGGCCTACTCGGGATCTCTTGAGGTCGTTTTCAAGCCGTCTTGGGGGCCCACTGGGCCGTCTTGGGGCCCTCTGGGCCCTCTAGGCAATCTTCGGGGGCCTCTTGGAGCTGTTCTGGGGCGGTCAGGGGGCCCTGTTGGGCTGTCTTGGGGCCTTCGTGGGCCGTCCAGAACCCCTCCGAGAGCCTCTTGGGCAGTCCTGGGCTCGTCTTGGGGCCCTCTTGGGCGCCTACTGGGCCATCTTAGAGCGATTTCGGGAGCCCCTTCGGCTGTCTCGGGCGCTCTGGAAAACGAGAAGCCGAATTTGCGAAAATGGCACCGGATTCAAAGGGCAACCACCTGGGACCCCTTGGGAATCGTCATCGGTCCCAGTTGGGCCATCTCGGGAGCCCGTTGGGTCGTCGAATGGCCATCTTGGGCCCTTTTTGGGCCCGTCGTGGCCGTCTTGGGGCCCTCGTGGGGCCTTCCTGAGGCCTCCTGGGGGCCATCTTGGGCCATCTGGGGTCGTCTTGGGCCCTCCTGGGGCGCTCTGGAACCAGTCTCCCTGGCCGGGCCCGAAGTTGTCCCGAATCAGCTTCTTATGAACAAGAGAAGCGATTCTATTTGTACTTCTATATATGTATATATGTGTATATATATATGTATATATATATATATATATTGTTTTGTTTTTCATTTCTTTCTTTTTTCTTTCATTCTATCACTCTCTCTCTCTCTCTCTCTCCTTCTATATGCACATCTAGAGTATATAAGCATGTCTACCAATGTTGACCCCAAACAATGGGCCAAAATAGTCTCGATGCTCGCTCTATGTGGCGCAATCCATGGGGTGCAGTGCACTCAGTAAGGCGCAGCGAATGGGGTGGTACCCATGCCGTGCAAGCCATGTGGTGCAATACTTGTGACTGCCTGCACCTCCTGCAAACAAAGAGGTGTGTACATCCCCACATGAAGAATTCCACGCAGACGCGGTCCCGCACGCACCTCTCGGAACCGACCCTGGCCGTTGCCCCTCCCCATGCCACACCCGGGTGCCAAGTGTGGGGCCCGCCTCTGGGTCGACCCCTAAAATCCATGTGTGTATCTACATATATATATATATACATATCTGTATATAGATGTATGTATGTATGTATGTATGTTTGTATGTATGTATGTATGTATATATATATGGGTAACTGTACAATTGCATCTACATATTTTTTATATACGCAAGATTTGTGGGCTCGCTTCGCTTCGCCGTAATCTTGGTCCTGCGTCCATGCGCTCCCAACCACTCGGAGAAGAAATGATTCGTGAAATCCGATGATAACCATGCGGGGGATCACGGTCAACATCCCGGAACGGGCCACAGGCATGTCTTGGGTTGGGGACAGAAAGCATCGGTGTGACGGGGACGGGGCCAAGATCACGCATGCGAGGTGGGAGGAAGTGTTGACCACGAGGGTGCTGCGGTCATGACGTCCAAGGAGCAATGCCATGAGCGTCAACAGAGAAAAACATAAACGAATGATCCGCAGCTCGGACGGCGAGGACGAAGAAGAGGAGGAGGACCAAAACGACGAGGAGGGCGGGCACGACGAGCCCGACGGTGCCACAATCGCCAGGAGGGGAAAAGGTCATGACGGAATGCGCCTCCGGCAGCGAGAGAGCTGATGTGATGACCGCGAGGTGGGTGAAGGTCGCGAGATTAAAAAACTACAGCTATGAGTGCGAATGGGGACCGCGGGCATTGGGAGCGGGGTAGACGTGAGGGTCGTCGGAGAGGGGCAGGTGTCGGTGCGACGAGGGGGCGACGCTGATGACGGAGAGGGGGGTGAAGGTCATTGCTGGGAGAAGGGGTGGCGAGCCCAACGGTGAGAAGAGGGGCCCGTAATGACAAGTTCTTTGTCGTGGCCAATGCTTCAGAGCTTCTCACGTGCCTTTGGGGCCCCTACGCCGCCTAAGGGCCTCTTGGAAGCCTCTGGGGCGTTTTGGGAGCCGCGTGCACCAACTCCGAATCCATTGACAGGTTTGGAAGTATCGTAGACTTGTACATCTCGCGGCCCTCTTGGTCTTTTCGTGGCCAGCGGAAGACGATGACGATGACAAATGTCCGATCGTTTTGAAGATGGCCTGGGTGAGGCTTGGACGCCTTGATGGAGGTTGTCTCAGGCTCGGGTGGGCTTTCGGGGGCCTTGGCGTTCACGGCGCCGACTGGCTTACAGCTGGCCGATGACGGTGGGACCAACATGGAAGACGATGGCGAACTGGGAGCTGGAACAGAAGATACAGAGCATGGAATGAATGAGGACGAGCACCAGCCGACTGATGTACGCTCGTTTTGGAAGTGGACTGGGTGTTGTTTGGAGGCTTCGAGGGAGGGTCTCAGACTCGAGGGGACTCTAGGGGGCCTTGGCGTTCACGGCGCCGACTGGCCTACGGCTGGCCGAGGCGAGTAGAAATGAGCTGTCTCGGGGGATAAGGAGGCGGCAGCTCAATGAAGCGGGGACACGGACACGACCGCGAGGGGGACCGTGGTCATGTCGCAGGGGCCGTCGTGCCGCCATGGCGGCACACCCTTGACTTGGCTCGTGAGCTCGGAGCGTCTTGGGTGCCCGTCGGGGCCTCGCGGCGTGCTTCTGTGGGGCCTCTGGGTCTGGCAGCTCTGCAGGGTTCGTGCGTCGGGGGCCTCTGGGAGCCTCTATGGAAACGCCGTGCAGGACGCACGACGCGAGGCCTCCCATACGCTTCTGGGAGCCTACGGGGAGGCTTTCTGGGGGCCTTTTTTGGAAGCATTCTGGGAATCTCTGGGGGCCCTTTGGGCTTTCTTCGGGGTCCTTTTGGGGCTCTTTTGGGCCGGCTGGGAACCTCTTGGGCCGTCCTGGGGCCCTCGTGGGCCGTCTTGGGGGGCTTGGGCCGTCTTTGGGCCCTCTGGGGGGCCTCTTATGGCCCTCTTGGAGCTCTCTTGGGCCTTGTGTGTCGTCTTGGGGCGATCTTGGGGGCCTCTTGGGTCGTCTTGGACGCTGCTAGAACAGACGAATCGAAGATGCTGGACATATACGCATCCCGAAGCGAATGCGACGATCTGTGCCTCTTAGGGGCTCTCTGGGGAGCCTCTTGGGCCGTCTTGAAGGCCTTTGTGGCGTGACCGTCTAGAAGCCGTCTTGGGTCCTCTTGGAGCGCTCTTGGGCCATGCTGGAAGTATCTTAGGGCGCCTTGAGAGCCTCTTGGGCCAGCTTGGGGGCCTCTTGGGCCAATGTGGGGGGCGCTTTCGACTGTCCGGGATCTCTTCCGACAAGTGCCCCGGAGCTGGGGAGTACCGTCCTAAAGGTAGGGCGGGGAGGGTGGGTCCTCCGGGGAGTTTTGTCCATACAGGATGTATACATGTTACGTATTTGTATACACATTGATAGGGAGAGAGAGAGAGAGAGAGAGAGAGAGAGAGAGAGAGAGAAAGAGAGAATGAGCTATGGACATACATCTATATTGTATGTACATACGTGCACATGTATACTGTGTGTATATATATATGTAGAGAGAGAGAGAGAGAGAGAGAAAGAGAGATACATAATAATAGAGAGAGAGAGAGAGAGAGAGCGCGCGAGAGAGAGAGAGACAGAGAGGCAGGGAAAGAGAATGAGAGAGAGAAACCGTTGCGGCGTGAAAACCGCACGAGCGAAACTCTCGGCTTTGCCTTTCGATGGGTCTTGTTCGACGTGGACCGGCCCGTAAACCTCCCAGGGTCCGAAGCGGAGCTGAGCCGCGGCCGCGCTTTTCCACGACGCCTGGGCTGGAGCGGAAGAGGGCGGTGCACGATTCGGACGGGGACGGGCGGCCGACCTGGGCTTCGGCATCGGCACCTTCGGACTCCGCGCTGTCGGTCACGGCCTCAACCTCGCGCGCACGCAACCGTGCGAGGACCGTCGCGCCGCATTGACGGCGTGACGGCGGCAGCAGCGCAGAAAGATCACGAGGGGGGGCAGGGGGCGCCAGGAACGCGCACAGACGACATTGTTTCAAATGGGAGGAGGATGGTGAAGATAAGGTCGGACGATGGGGGTGGGGAAGCGGAGAAAGACAAGGGGGCGAGGAGGACTGAAATGAACGCAGGAGGAAAGGCACAGGCGGGAGCCATCATCGGGGCCTGGCGCGCTCTGGCGGCATCTCGGGTGGGCGATCGACCACCAGCATAATCCGCCGACCCCTTGTCGGTCTCTAGGCGTGTGAGATTGTTCCCCCCATAAGCCCCCCCCCCCCCCCCGGGGGACCCCAATCCGGCAATTTCCCCCCCCCCCCCCCCCCCTCGCCGCGGACGACCTCCCCCTGGCCCACCCCCGAACTCATCAGGGGGGGGCTGGGCTCCCCAGGCTCGTTCTGGAGCTCCAAGACAGTTCGTCGAGCGTCCCAAGGCACCCCCAACACGGTCCAAGAGAGCACAGAGTCGCCGAATGATCGCTCCAAGACGCCCACGATGGTCCCAAGACAGCCCCAGAAAGCGCCAAGGCGCTCCAAGATGCATCCAACGGGCTTGCGGAAGAGAGGCCCGATAAGCCAAAGTCGTCCCTTTCCCAAGGGAAAGCGTTCATTTTTGGCGTATAAGACTGTTCGGCCTCCACGACGTTGAAAACGGCCCACGAGCCCGCCAAGACCGCCCCAAGAGGGCCCACAATGCCCTCAAGAGAGCTCCAAGACGGCCCAAGAAGGCCCCAAATCGGCCCAAGAGGCGCCCAAGAGGGCTCCATGACGGCCCCAAGGGGGGCCCAGGACGGGGAGCCCGACCAACACATCCGAGCCGTCCGCCCCAAGACGCTCCCAAGAGAGCCCAACGAAAAAAACCGAAGAGGCTCCCAAAAGGCTCCGAAGAGGCCCCAAGAGGCTCCCAAAAGGCCCACAAGAGGCTCCACAACGGCCACCAAGACGCTTCGAAACTGCCTCCAAGAGGCCCGCGAGCCACCAAGCAACGAAAACATCGACATGCGCATGGACAGCCTACACTTGTAGCATAAGGGATTCTTCGGCCTTCACGGCGTGGACGACCGTCCAACACGCTCCCAATACCGCCTGAAGACGAGCCGAACGACTCCCAAAGGAGCCCCCAAGACAGCCCCAAAGCGCCCCGAAACGGTTCACCAGTCCTTCCCGCCTTCCGCCCGAAGAAGCTCCCAGGAGGCCGCAATATGCCCCCAATCGGCCCCAAGAGGCCCCCAACCAGCACCCAAATGCTTCAAGAAACCTTCCAGAGGATCAACAGAGACCCCACAACGGCCCCCAAGTGCCTTCCCTTCGAGCCTGCCTCCAAGAAGCCCACGAGACCCCAACGGATACATCCCCGAAGTTTCGTAACAACACCCCAGGCACGGTGGCGGGATCGTCCCAAAGCACCAACGGGCCTCCAAGACACCCCCGAAATCCTCCAGTACGCCTCTCAGGAAGCCACCAAAACGGAACAATCGCCCAATTCTTTTAGGAAAGCGTGCCATTTGCGCATTAGCGGTTTTCGGCAAACACGGCGTGCACGACCGTTCAAGAGACCCCCACGACGGCTCCAAGACGGCCCCAGAAACTCCAAAGGGGCCCCCCAAAGAGCCCCCAAACGCTCCGAGACGGCCCAACAAACCTCGAAGACTGCCCCACCGTGTACCAAGGCTGTTCCAAGACGGGTTCAAGAGGGGAGCCCCGAATCACAGACCCCAATATTTCCCCAGCGTGCTCCAAAACGGTTCCACGAGTGGCCCAAGAAGTGACACCAAACCCATAATTCCAACGTTCCACCCGACGAATCTCCCAATAATCCCTACGATGCCCCGAATAGGCCCCAATAGGCTCCCAATGGCCGAGGGCACCACCAAACCGAGCCCCATGAGATCCTCACGGACATTCTAAAGGCTCCACGCCCACAACCCAGGCACGGTGGCGGGATGGGCCGACAGCCACGATGTAATGCCACTGAGATGGCCTCCAAGACGGGTAAGATGGCTCCAAGATGCCTCCAAGACGGCCCAAGATGCCCTCCAAGACGGCCAAGATGGCCCCAAGATGCCTCCAAGATGGCCCAAGAAGCCTCCAAGACGTTCTCCAGGAGAGCCCGAAGAGGCCAAAATCATCGGTTTTCCTTAGGTTTTTGAAGGTCTTTTGCGTTTTCTTCTTTTCGGCCTTCCGACGGCCCAAGAGGCCCCCAAGATCGCCCAAGAGGCCTCCAAGAAGGCCCTATGACGGCCCAAGGGCCCCCCAAGACGGCCCCAAGGGCGCCCCAAGACGGCCCAAGAGGCCTCCAAGACGCCCAACATGGCCTCCAAGACGGCCCTGAAGCGCCCCAAGAGGGCCCCAAGACGGCCCAGAGAGGCCCCCAAGACGGCTCCAGACGGCGTCAGACGGACCAGGAACGCCCTAAGACGGCCAAAGAGACCCCCAGGAAGCCCCCAAAGGCCCCCAAGAGGCCCAAGGAGGCCCCCAAGATGCCTCCAAGAGGCCTCGAAGAGGCCCCCAAGAAGCCCCCAACAGACCCCAAGGGTGCCCCAAGAGACTCCTAACAACCCTCATCCTCCTACTCTATTTCTTCCTCTTCCTCTTCCTGTTCATAATCATTCTCTCCCATGTGTTCCCCGAAAGCTTTCCAAACCGACTCGGGAAACTCATGGTCCGATAGCTTGGCCAAGCTCTAGTCCAACTTTCGGCCACATCGGCGTTTCCAAAAAGGCAGGGGGCGGCGGTGATTCGCCGTAGGCGTCTTCGATAATGCCACTGAGTCCAGCGGCCCGACGTTGCCGCCCCAAGACGCCCGATCCGTCCCTTCTATTATCAGGTCTATCCCCTTGACCCAAGCCGTGACGTCGGTCACCTCCTTCGAAGACATACACTTTTAGCATCTCCGGCTCCTGCCCCCCCATTGCTCCCACCCAAGCCGAAACATCGTCCAACCCCCTTCAGAACACATACGCGCATACAGCATCTCCGACTCGAGTGGCTTCGGAGCTGACGCAGGGTCTCGATGTACACGCGAAAAGAACTCGTCTCAAAGGAACCCGAATCGTCCCGAACGCCCATCGGAAGCCTGAGGTCAGGCCCGAGTCAGGTCGATATCCTGTTCAGTCTTCCTCCTCCTCCTCTCCCTTGATATCACCCCGTTCTTTTCCAGTGCCCCCGTGGCAGCACCAAACATTCGCGCGCTGCCACGAGCGCTGCCGCGCGAAATTCGGTCCAACCACGAACTGAGATTTTGGGAATATCCTCTTGCGCGCGCCGATGCACTCGTACGCTTGACAACTCCGCGCCGTGAGCCCGAGGCCTACACAATCTGCGCAAACAACTTTTGTCTTCCTCGAGAAGTGATCACTCTCTTGCCGGTCACTTATATGGTCCTGCCGAAGGAACTCCTTCTCGCGCGCCCCGCACTTCAGCTGTCGCTTCAACCGCTTCGCCGCGTCGCCCACACCTTTCGCGGTGACGCCCCGCTCGGCACACTCTTCACGAACAAATTTCTTTGCGTCTTTCCATCGATGCTTCTCTACTTGCTTTGGTTTCAAATGCGCCGTGTCCGAAAACATTTTCCCGCGCCCTGGCGTGCAGCACGTCGACGCCTCTGCTTTTCGCCTCCCCGCATCGGCAAGTTCCTTCGCGGTGGCGTCCTTGTGGTGACACTTTGCGCAGACCACTCTTGCTCCTTTCTTCCTCCAGTTGTCCTTCACCTAGTTTCGGTTCACATGGCCGAGCTCCCATAAGGACACCCTGCAATTGGGCGCGCAGCACGTCAGCGGCTCCGCTTCCGCCTTTGCTTTCTGCTTGCGATTCCCTGATTCGTAATTCGTCCGCAGCACCGCCTTCTCCCGATCCTCCGCGCACTTCTAACACAACCTCTGCCCCACTGAGTTGTGCTTCTTTTGCGCTTCCGAGATCTCCGCCTTTTCGTCGTACAGCGACATCCTCCTCCTCCCCCTCCTCCTCCTCCTCCTCCTCCTCCTCGCATGAAGAACGCATCTTGGGCTTACTCCGGTCCCTCCTTCTCCTGTTTTCGGCTCTGTCCTACGCATGGTGGGCGCACGGCTTCCGCCAGACCTTCATCAATTCGCGGCCTGCGCGGACGATGTTGGCAAGGTCTCGATTTCTGTTGCCGGCAATGTTGCGCGCTCCATGCCTGTCCGGGCGGTTGCCAGTATGCATGGGGAACGTCCGTGCGTACAAGACGACCGGCGACTACGTACACTGCTCGCGAGTTTCTGCAGGATCTGGCTCGACTTGGATTTCACACATTCTCGGCAACGATTGTCTTTGGCATTGATCGGAGCGCCTTATCTTGAGCCACTCCCGTGCTTAAGCTCCAATCGCGTGCGCGTTCAACGAATACTTTGACCCTGGGCCTTCTGATATCTATAGTCCGACACAGCGTGGTCGACTTCTGTTTTCTCGCTTATGCGTCACAAGTGTATCATCTTGACCCCGGAGGTGGAGCGGCGTGCCCTGGAGCCTCTCGCACGGTGCCCTTGCAATCGCCTCAGCGAGTCCATGCGGCGGGCTCGTGTCGAGACGCCACGTGTTTCTGTCGATCTTCGAACGATCGGCGGCTTCTTTAGACAAGCGCGCTCCACTACTCGCAATGTAACTACTCACAAATGGCCTGGATCCGCCGCGGGGGATTTACGATCCGGTACATGGAGGACAACATTTTTCTCGGACGCTTGCGAGTAGGCACCGTGCGAGTAGCGGAACGGGCTCGGTGATTCTCGATCCACATCGGGCGAGATTCTTGGCCACTGGCGGCGCTCAGCCCTGAACGCCCGTGGCGGGGTCGCCAGTGCGTCGACACGGCGCGAGCCCGCCGTACTCAGACGCCTCTCTTGCTTCTGCCCTCCCTGCCTCTGCCCCAGACTTGGCCGGCACAGCGCGTGCGGTCCATGTGCAGGGTGGCGCGGCGGAGGAAGCAACTTTCTGCCGCCGTTGGCCTGCCGACCGAGTTCGGGCCAGGGCTTGGGTGCATCTACCGTAAAGGCTTGGGTGCATCTGCTGGCTCGAAGGTCTGGACGCTTCGCGAAACTCCACCAGCCCATCCAGAAACGATGCCCAGTGGAGTTGCCTCGATCAGGGAGGTGGGCAGCACACAGAGGGTCCCCCAGCGGAGGCCTCTTGGAGCGTCTTGGGGGCCTCGGGGGGCCTCTTGGGGGTCTTTCGGGGGCCTCTTGGAGGCCTCTTGGGCGCCTCTTGGGGCCTCCTGGGCGCCTCCTGGGGCCCTCTTGAAGCGCTCTTGGGAGCCTTGGGAGCGCTCTTGGGGCCATCTTGGAGGAGATCGATCAAAACATATAGGAGCTTTGATTACGACCCCCTCTCGGGAGCCCCAAGAATTCGCCTCTTGGGCCCCTCTTGGGGCCCTCTTGGAGCGCTCTTGGGCGCTCTTGGGGCCGTCTTGGGGCTCTCTCGGTGGGCCTCTCTTGGTGCCCTCGGGGGCCCTCTTGGAGCTATCTTGAGGCCTCGGAAGGCCATCGAAAGCAGAACGGCGAGAAGGCCAAATTCATTGATCCCCCTTGGGCTTTTGAGAGATTCTGGCCTCTTGGCGGCCTCCTGGGGAGGTTCCGTGGCCACTTGGAGCCGTTTTGGAGCGGTCTTGGGGCCCCTAGGAGCATCTTGGGATCCATCTTGTAGCCATCTTAGGCTGCCTTTGAGCCATCTTTGAGGTCGTCTTGGGCTCTCGGTGGCCCTGCTCTTGGAGCCATCTTGGGCCATCTTGGTCGTTCCAACGCCTCGCGACCCCCCCCCCCTCCAGGTCCAGGGGAGGGGATAGGGGGAGGGGTAAACCCCTCCCCGAAGGGAAAGAAGGGGGTTGGAAGAGAAAGCCACCCAGGCGCAGAGGACTGGCTGGATTCATCGGCGGCGCTTGCCTGTCTCTGGGAAGTCTTGGAACACGTTGAACGTTAGACTAATCTTGCCGCGGTCCTTGCCCGCCGGACGCAGCGTGCAGCGCGAGTTCAAACGCAAGCCTTGCACCATGGCGGACTCCGTTGAGGGCAACTTGGTCCTGCTCTGGCCTCCCTCGTCCAAGAGGCTCGTGCCCGACGCCCTCTTGCCCAAGACGGCGAGGCAGCCCGACCCTCCCCCCCGGAAGACCTCGTGAAAACCAGTGGGCTCCAAGGAGGTCCTTGCAGCGGTGCGGCGCGCGGCGGTGCAGCGTGCGGCGGTGCAGCGTGCGGCGGTGCAGCGTGCGGCGGTGCAGCGTGCGGCAGTGCAGGCGCACCCCCATCGAGGGACTACGTGGTCCCTCGTGCGGCGTGCGGAGGTGCAACAAATACAATGCAGTCCTTCCTGCGGGAGGCAACGCAAGGCAATCCTGGTGCGTGAAGCAATTCAACGTGATACTCCACAAGAGACCATACTATGCAGTACTCCTTGCGGGAAGCAGTTCTCTGCACGACAGTGCAATGCAGTGCTCACTGCTGGAGGCAATCTGATGCAGGACTCCCTGCGGAGGGCAATACACCGCAAGTCTTCCTGCGGGAGACACTGCAACGCAATGCACTGCAATGCAATGCAAGTGGTCGTGGTGCGACGGCGTTGGCAACGGCACGGCGTGGCACGCAAATCGCATTCCGGAAACTGTGCGCGGCACATCACGACCGCACGGCACGACGGCGATACCCCGGGCGCCCTCTGCCAGAGCGGCACGGCGCGGCGCGGCACGGCACGACGGCACGGTGCCCGCCGCGCTCTGTTGAAGGAGGCACAGCACCGCACGCCTCGACGGCACGGCACGGCGCGGCGCGGGCGCGGCATGAACACTGCCGTCTGGAAACGCTGCACCGCACGGCATGGCCCGACGGCGCGGCACGCCGCGGCACCGAGCTCCGCGGCTGGCCAGCGTGGGCCCCCCCACAGCAAGTCCTGACATACTGTGGATGCGTATGCCATGTGGTGCGCAGGCGTCTTGGCGCTCGCCTTCGGGAAGCAAGCCTGCATCCTCAGGACACCCCCATACGCGACAGCGGGCTGGAGCGTGGAGCATCCTTATTGACCCCCCCGCGAGCGGCAACTTCCGGCAACTGGCCTGAACGTGGCGAAGCCTCGGAACACCCCCACAGGCAGCAACGGCCAGCAACGGGCCGGGACGTGGCAAGTCCCTGGGGCACCCCCACCAACGGCAACTGCCGGCAACAGGGCGGCAACAAACCGGAACGTGGTGACTCCTCGGGACACCCATCCTTTCCTTTGAAACGCAGGTAAGAACCCCTAAATGCGCGCACTGCTTGGGGAAATAGGCACGGCGGCACGGGAAGACGGCACAACTCCAACATCGCATTCCCGCATTCTGCTGGGCAAGGCACGGCAAAACACCAAACTTCGTGTTCTGGAAAGCAGACACAGCACGGCAGGGCGCGGCATCGAAAACGGACTCTGGAAACTAGGCAAGGCCTGGCACGATGGCGCAACGCCGAACTCGCATTCTGGAAACTAGGCACCGCACGGCACGTCATGATGGCACGGCACCTCATGGCAACGAAATCGCATTCTGGAAACTAGGCGCAACACGGCATGGCGCGGCGCGGTGCGACGGGACGGCGCATGAGAACTAGGCGCGGCGCCTCACGGGCACGGCATGGTGCCGCACCAACATCTCTTTCTGGAAACTTGTCACGCCTCGGCACGGCACATCGCATTCTGAAAGCTAAGCACGGCACGGCAACTCACGGCCCCACAATCGCATGGTACCTTGTTTTGGACCAGGGGTACTGGGAATGGCATCTCGTCTCCAAGGAAATGGACGCCCCAACGCACTCGCAATTTTCGGGAGTAGAGCGGCGATCGTTGGCCGTTGTGGAGGTGGCAGCGTCGACATGTTGTTTCTTATTCTGCCTCGCGCCCCTCCCCCTCCCGTCGTAGGTACCTCGCATCATGGAGAAGAAAAATACGGGGTGCAGCAAGCAAGAGGATTGTACGTGATGGCAAGTTGGCTTGTATAGAGAGAGGGAGAGAGAGAGAGAGAGAGAGGATGATAGAGACAGAGCGCGAGAATGAGGATCAAGTACGACTGGCCAACACAAGCTGCATCTCTATTCTTCCTCCTACTGCTGACCATTCGTGCAGGCCGCTGGTATTCGCTATACTGTGTGCAAGACACACCAGGGGCCCTCACCAGCCACACAGCCGAAGGAGGAATGCCGACCGCACGAGACGCTCACAGCAAGGCCGAGGACGAGGAGAAACGGGCGAGCGTGCTGGCTGAGCCAGGTGCCGCCTCACGAACCCGCCGTGAGCGGAGCGCACGTGCGAACCCGCCCCAAGCGAGCACGAGGAGGAAGCGGAGGGGGGAGGAGCCGCCTTCTGGTAGAACTCTTCCATGGCGGCGTCCTCGATGAGCGCCTCCTCCCCGGCGCTCTAGTCAGCCCAACTTTCCTAGTATCTTTTCCGCTGGTGCCCCTCTGCCTCCTCCCCAGCCTTCTCCTACAACCCCTCCTTCTCCTCCTCCTTTTCCTTCTCCTTCTCCTCCTCGACTTCCCTACAGATTTGTTTCATCCTCCGCGTCCTTCTCTTCCTTCTTTTCATATAAGATCCCTTTTCCTTCTACAGCTGCTGATTTTTTCTCCTCCTCATCATGGTTCTGCTGTTCCTTCTGCTGCTCACCCCTCTCCTCCTGCTGCTGCTGCCCCTCCTCATTCTCCACCTTCGCATCTTTCTCCTCCCTCTTCCTCCACCAGCACCCTTTGAGGGTTCTTTGCAGTGTCCCTCTCCTCTTTCATGTTTCCTTTGGGTGTTTGTGGGGAGAGCGACAGCTGTGGGGTATGAAGAGGGAGCGCGAGGAGGATGATGATCAGGAGGATAAGTAGAGAAGCGAGTGATGAGGGAGATCGAACAGAGGATGTTGAGGATCGAGCGAGGGAGGAGGATGAAACAAAGGAGGAGGAGGAGGAGGATAAGGATGATGATGATGCTGATGCTGATGATGAGGAGGAAGAGGAGGAGGAGGAGGAGGAGGAGGAGGAGTAGGGGAAGGGAGGGTAAGATGGGGAGTAGGCAAGCTAGGTGCGCTCGCGGAATATCTGACATCCTACCCCTCCCACCCGTCCCTTCCCATTGCGCTGATTTTTCTGTCCCCCAACGCTTGTCACAGCGGACTTAGAACTCCAAGAGGGACCCCATCGTGTTGGGCGCAATCGGACACACTGGAACTGAGCACATTGGAGGATGAGGTGACGGGTGAGCAGGAGGATGAACAGGCGGAAAAGGAGGACAAGGAAGGAGGATAACGATGAGGAACATCAGCAGCAGGAGCTAGAGTGGAAGGAGCGGGAGGAGCAGGAGGACCAGGGGACGAAGGAGGAGAGGAAAGGAAGAGGGCGACAACGATGAAGAAGGACTCAGATCCAGAAAAGCGGCCCGCGAGGGGGCGAGCGCGTCCTTCTGAACGCCAGGAGCAAAACACCGGTCTTAAGATGATGCCCCCCCTACAGCGGGAACACCGTTTGAAGGTCCGAAGGCAATAGGATTACAAAGCCATAAGGAAGACATTGTTTTGAAACCCTGTGTAAAACAATACGCGGAGGTGCCCAAATATCCACAACAGGACCATACCAGACGGAGTCAGGGGAGAAAGGACAGTAGTACTCATAATCCGCAGTTGTACACAGAGGGCGGAGCGAAGGAGGAGGATCCAGACCAAGTCAAGACAATGCTAGATCGCTGGGGCCGTATGAAGACTACCCGCAACATACTCACCCAATTGTTGCGTATAACGGCGAGGTGCCACGGGGTACAGGGGGACGACTCTGGTACGGCGAGGTCCTCGCCTGCGGTGCCCTCTGCCCGTCACGTGGAGAGGTGCCGCCCCCGCGAGTGGATGCCGAGTGCAAGATGCACGAACGTGCAACATGGCAAGAAAAGGGACGACCACCTGCCAGCTCGTACCGTCCTCCTCATATTCATACGACTCTGCAACATCCCGCATCACTCAAACACACTAATACTGCTTGTCCAGAATCTAACATTTACCATAGCTCAACATCTAGCATCTAATAATCAACGACAAGGGCCCGATTCGGCTTCAGGCCCGCTTCGGCTTCAAGCTCGTTTCGGCTTCGGTCCGTTTCGGCCTCAGCCCGTTTCGGCTTCGGCGCGTTTCGGCTCGGCTCGTTTTGGCTCCGCCAGTTTCGGCTTCGGCGCGTTTCGGCTTCGGCCCGTTTCGGCTCCACTCGTTTCGGCTTCAGCCAGGTTCGGCTTCGGCCCGTTTCGGCTTCCCGGCCCAAATGCGAGCGCGAACCTGAAAACCGAAACAAACCGGAACCGAAACGGGTCGGAGCCGAAACGGGCGAGGACGTAACGGACCGAGCAGAAGCGGGTTGGGACGAAATGCGCCGAAGCCGAAACGGGCCGGGACGAAAATGGCCGGGACGAAACGCGCCGACGCCGAAACGAGCGGATGAAACCGAAACGGGCTGGGGCCGAAACGGGATTCGGGGCCCGTTTCGGCTTCGGCCCCTCGGAAGAATACGCATCGGGCTCGGGAGCCTCAGTGAGGCTCGGGCACCTATGGAGGAGGAGGTGCTCCTCACCATCGCCCTCGCCCTGGCTCCCACTCACTGTAGACATCAGCCAGACCGGCGTCTGCAGAAGAGGCAAGTGAAGGAGGAGGAGGGCGCGGAACACCATGTCGAGCAGAGGCTGACGAGTGTCAGCAGCGGGCTCCCGAGCGCCCGAGGCGCCCACGGGCCGCGGGCGGGCGGGCGCCAGAGCGGAGCTCGGCCCCCCCCCCCCACGAGGCGCCCAAGAGCTGGGGCCAGGCGATGCCTGCGCACAGCAACCCGAAGCACGATGCTCTCACGGGCAAGCACGAGGCAAAACCTCGGCATCCACACAGACACACACACACAGACAACGCACGAGGCGCCCACGGGCGGATACCAGGCAGAACCTCCCCCCACCCACCCAACAGGAGGCGCCCACGAGGCGCCCACGGGCGCCACCAGCAGGGCACGAGCCGAAACCCTGCACGCTTAAGGCAGCACCTGAAGCAACACCAGCAACAATTCCTAAGTGCAAACACTGTGTTGGGGCCAGAGCATACAACGAAACTTCCAAAATTACACTACCACGCGTTACAGAACGAAATTCGCCGGCCCAACGGCCCAGAGGCGTGCTAAGATCTCTGGCTACTGGTAAACAGTATTTCTAGTTCGCGCGCGCGGGGCGGCTCCTGGGGATCCCCGGAAGAAAAATACCCACGGGAGGTCCGACCCAGAGATGTTTTTTCCTTCTGGGCGCGGCTTTCAGGCGCCCCAGAGCGCTCCTAGAGGGCCCCAAGAGTCCCCAAGACGGTCCAAGAGGGCTCCGAGTCGCCGACCGATCGGTCCAAGACGCCCAAGATAGCCTTCAGACGGCCGCAGACGCCCCCCATACGCCCAAAGAGGCCTCGAAGAAGCGTCTCAAGAGGGCCGACAGGAGGCAAAAACCATCGTTTTCCCTTGGCTTTTGAAGGATTTTGCCGTTCTCATCTGTTCGGCTTTCCGACGCTCAACGATGGCCCAAGAGGCCCCAAATATCGCCCCAAGAGGCCTCCAAGAGAGCCCCAAGAGGGCCCAAGAGGGCCCCAAGACGGCCCAAGAGGGCCCTAAGACGGTCCAAGAGGGCCTCATAACGGCCCCAGAGGCGCCCAAGATCGCCCAAGAGGGCCCCAAGACGGCCCCAAAAGGGGCCCAAGAGGGGGAACACGAACCACCAAGTCGAGCCTTCCGCCCCAAGAGGCCCTCAGGAGGCCCCAAGAGGCCCCAAGAGAGCTCAGGAGACCCCCTGGAGGCCCCACGAGGTCCCTAAGAGGCCCCAAAGAGGCGCCAAGATGCCCCCAAACGGCCCCCACGAGGCTCCAAGAGGCCACGAACGCGCAGGCAAACGCCTGCGATGGCACAATACGCGCCGGCGGAATGAGCGAAACGATTAAATACGTAGCACCCCGCAATTGCGGATAAGAGTGAGGGGGCGGGCACCGATTGCTGTTGTAGAGTCAACGTGGGCCGGATCGGGGGAATGGCAGGAGGGCGCTTTCCCAAACCAATGCGAGCAAGCCCGCCGCAGGCGCCGATTTGCGTGCTCTGACAAGTTCAGCGCGGGGGGGATCGCTGGTGGGCCACCCGGAACGAATGCAAAAACAGCTCGCCGCAGGCGCCGAATTTTTGGCTTGTTCAGTGAACGTAGTTTGGGTCGCGGGTGGGTCGCGGGCTCTCCACCTCCACCTGGAAGGAATTCAAAAACAGCTTGCCGCAGGCGCCGAAAATTTTGACTTGTACACTGAACGCGGCTTGGGTCGCAGGTTCTCCACCTGGAACGAATGCAAAAGAAACCCGCCGCAGGCGCCGAAATTTTGGCTTGTTCAGTGAACGTAGTTTGGGTGGCGGGTGGGTCGCGGGCTTTTCACCTCCACCTGGAAAGAATTCAAAAACAGCCCGCCGCAGGCGCCGAAATTTTTGACTTGTACACTGAATGCGGTTTGGGTCGCGGGTGGGTCGCAGGCTCTCCACCTGGAACGAATGCAAAAGAAACCCGCCGCAGGCGAGACAATTTTGGGTGGGTCGCGGGGTGGGTCGCGGGTGGGTCGCGGGTGGGTCGCGGTGGGTCGCGGGTGGGTCGCGGGTGGGTCGCGGGTGGGTCGCGGGGTGGGTCGCGGGTGGGTCTCGGGGTGGGTCGCCGGTGGGTCGCCGCTGCGAAAGAAACCCGCCGCAGGCGCCGAAGTTTTGGCTTGTTAAAGGAACGTAGCTTGGGTCGTGGGCTCTCCACCTCCACCTGGAAGGAATTCAAAAACAGCCCGCCGCAGGCGCCGAAAATTTTGACTTGTACACTGAACGCGGTTTGGGTCGCGGGTTGGTCGCAGGTTCTCCACCTGGAACGAATGCAAAAGAAACCCGCCGCAGGCGAGAAAATTTTGGGTGGGTCGCGGGGTGGGTCGCGGTGGGTCGCGCGGTGGGGGTCGCGGGTGGGTCGCGGGTGGGTCGCGGGGTGGGTCGCGGGGTGGGTCGCGGGTGGGTCGCGGGTGGGTCGCTGGGGGGGTCTCGGGGTGGGTCGCGGGCGGGTCGCGGGGTGGGTCGCGGGTGGGTCGCGGGTGGGTCGCGGGTGGGTCGCGGGGTGGGCCGGGGTTGGGGTTGCGGGGTGGGTCGCGGGTGGGTCGCGGGTGGGTCGCGGGGTGGGTCGCGGGTGGGTCGCGCGGCGGGTCGCGGGTGGGACGACGACAACAAACAACAAGCAACAACCAGAATCCGCATCGCGGAATTTCACTTTAGCCACGCACCCAGGGATAGTGAATGACCGTTCGGTTCAGCCCCCTCACTCTGACATGTGAAAGAGTAACGCTCACCTAGCCAACCCCGGCCAATCCTTCAGGCAAAAAGATGCGCGCCAGAAGCCAGCCGGCGCGCTCGGACTGAACTTCCCGGCAACAGCGCCCGCAGCGGGAGAATCGCTGCACGTGAGCCGGCACGCTTGGAATTAGCTTCCTGGCAACATCCTTGGCAATTGGACAAGCTCCACCATGTGAGCAAGCACGGTCAAAGTGGAAATCCTGCTGGCAACGCTGCCTGCGAGCTGGCACGCTTGGCGTGCGCGTCCTGGCCCGAACGCTGGCGGCGTGAAGTGCAGTGGAACCAAGCCAACACGTTGACGACGCTCACGGGAGGGGCAGCGAAATTACTTGACGCGGAGGTCCCCATATGTGCATCGCATTTTCATGGCACGTCTCGCTGTCAGTGTCTGGCTGGAACTTTTGTCTGGGCCCGTTGATGGTGCCACTTGTTGCAAATCGGTTGGGTACGTCCCCAAGTACACGTTTCGCCGCAGTATGGGTCTCTCTAGAAGGGCCAACGGACAAATTAACTTCCGCAACAGTCAAATCATCCGTCCTGCGATTCGGCCAACTGCTTTTGGACTTTGGCATACGGGGCGTCATTTCCGATTCAAGTATCCAGATCATTTGGCTAAAAACCGTAATTCGGGTTCTGCGTGTTTGAAGAAACTGGCACACACGCAACATATGCGCTTTCAATTCATCATCGCCCAACGAAACTTGAAGCAAGTTGCATTTTTGTCTGGACTGCTTCGATTATCGTTGACTGGCGTGTACGATTGTGTGGGCGTGACTGTGGAAGGGAGAACTCTTCGTAATATGTCCCTGGACTTCTGCAACGAATCCCTTGGAAAGCTGTTTCCGGTGGAATCGTCACATCCTGGTCCCCCCTGCTCCGAATCCGGGGTAAGCGCCGGGGCGCTGTTCAAAACGGCCATCCTACTCGACGGCCTGTGACGTGAAGCCGGCCCCGTGGGCCCTCCGCAGGTGCTGCCCTCAGGAGTCGCTCCGAAGAGGAGCTGCACGGCACCTCGCCCGTGCTTGCCACCGCCGTGTTGGCACCAGTGATACGTTGTGGGCCTGCAGCAGCGTGGAGGGCCTACGGACTCGCTCCACGGTACCTTCAGCCACCTCTTCCGTGCGCCTGCCGCGCCTCGAAGTCTGTGGTCTCGGCCCACGCCTTCCGCGGCTCAATGCGCAGTGAGGACAGACGATCTCTTCCACCACGCCGGTCGCGAAAAAGCTCGGTTCGGTCGGACTCGTCCACTGCGCCCGCTACCTTCACCCATTTAGGTGGCGCGCAGAATTGTTCGCCCTGTTCTGTAGTGCTGGTCCAGTTGGATCGCCTCGACCTCGCTGGTGACTCCATTCTCCAGAGCCGCAGCCCGTGGGGAAGAGCCCTTGCGGCTATGTGCTCCTTGGCCAACTTTGAACTCACGTGTCAGCACGGGCACCTCAATTAAGTCTCTCACCAAATATCGTGAGGAATCGTCCCGCTGCGTTGCACATACATGCAAGCTGGCCCGCAATAGCTTGTAGAGACTTGACGCCACGGGGACGAATAGCAGCTGGCGTTGCGCATGCGGCGTAACATAATGACGTGGAACACCGTGGGCACAGCCCAAGCCTCCTCCGACCTCCCCCTTCCTGAAACTTATCAATGCAAACCTCTCCAACCTTCTCAAGTCGCCTAAAGCACCAGATCATTGCTCGAACAGTTCCGAGCACCTTCCGAACCTCTCCATTACGTGTCCTTTCCCCTCCTCGTCTTATCAGCACCTCATCTCCTTCCTTACCCTCCCCTCCCTGCCCGTCCTCCAGCTTGCGCAGTCAACGCTGATCTTACATATGCGAGGCAAGGATACAAGACCCTAGGGCGCCCATGTTGATCAAATCCCAGCAGCATTCGGCGATAGGTGAAAACTTGGAATGCAGGTGCGCGTGGGAATTAAAGTGCTGGCAATGTTCGGAGCGGCGCAAGAGGAAAACGCTTTCATGTCAGTCCTCTCTTCGTCCCCAAAAAGCGCCGATCGCAACCTTCGCAGTATTGTAGGATTCGACAGATTTTCGATTAGCGTCCATCTCATCCCGCCATTCAGCTCGTCTCCCCCACTCCTGCTCGCTGACCGCAAGCAACTCGTCGTCCAACTCGTCCAACTCCTGTTGCTCCGTGCCTGGCAACATGGGGGGCCATCCACCCATACCTCCTCCTTCCCCAGAGATCAGACGTATGTTTTTTACGACACTGAGCCGTTTCCATAGAGGCCAGAACCTGCCAAAAACCTCCGCATTGAATTTCTCAATACGTTGGAGCATCAGGGCTTACTACCAGCTTCTAAGTGCTGATCTCGACCATTGAGGATGGAGAAAGGAAGTATTTGTTTGTTTTCAATTTGTTGCGTTCTGCATCTTTGATGTGCTGCCAAGCCGGTGCGAAGTGGGCATCCGCGCGTGACCACCTCCCATGCTCGAGCAAGCGCCCCGCGCACCCACCCGCCCGCACCCCCTCGGCAAAGTGCATGACGGCCGTGAGTGTAGCCACCCATCGGGACGTGCTCGCGAACCTCAAGCAGCGCAACGACGCGCGGACCCTGCTCATGTAGATCCATGACTCAGGCGGGGGCGTTGATTTTCTCATGATCCGTCCCGCGGCGGGTGGTACCGCATGGCCGCTCTGGACAGGGTGGCCACGCAACATCTACTGTATCGCGCGGTCCGCCCCCTTTGGAGCACCGCTCCATCTCCGAGGGTCAGGGAGGGAACCTGGTCGGAAGCTGTACTGCCCGAGCCGGGGGTCAAGGTCAGATGCAACTCGAGCGCTAGGACAGCACAGCGCCGGTGATGCTCTGATCGTCTGGCATTCAGATGATTGACGTACCGCGCGAGGCTTCGTGCTCGACGGGCTCTTTCCTGGCAGGCAACGCACGAGGCACAAGGCACATTGCATGGCAAATCCTAGGGCTGGCAGGGGGCAATACCCTACAGTGCGAGGTGACATTGTGAAACAACATGGTAGAGTCCGCCAGAGGATGCGCTTGTCACATCACCAACTGGCAGAGGGAACGGGTTCCCAAACATTGCGCTGTTCAAGTGAGTCAGCTGGCACGGAATGACAGGGCATTTTTTCCACGGCAAACGAAGCCACAAGCCACGGATACCTCCCCAGCAGCAAATCCGCTTCCCCTCACGGGGGCTATAAGAAACCCGTTGGCATGCTCAATGTAACACTAAAGCGGACATGCGCAATAATGTCGGGCTGGGTAAACGCCACCGCCTTCCAAGGAGATGATCAGGAGGAGGAGGAGGCGGATGGTAAAAAACGCGAAGCAAGAGATAAGGATCGATACTGGCGCTTTGTGTACATTTCTGCATGGTCCAACCGACCATTCAGATTATTGAGCAACGCACAGAGACAGGCGGTAGAACAGTGCACGGTACCGAAAACAAGTTGCAATCAAACCAGCCCCACGGCTGATAGAACATCGACCCACAATACTATCGCACGGGAGGCGGAAGCAAGAAGGGTGGAGAAGAACAGGCCAAGGGGCCGAGAAGAAGGAGGAATGGATGTTGAACTGCGAGCGCAATCCCAAGCAGGCACACCGTACGAGGCAGTGGACTGGGCAATGAGGCACTCCAGTGGTTCTGAATATCATCGCCGAGCGGGCGTCACTGTCAAACGCGGGAGCGCGGGTCAAGAGCGGATTCCGAGAGGGGAGCGGCACTAAGCCCGGGGCACCTGGTAGTCCGCCAGTACGCCCTGGCCGTGCAAACGGCACGCATTTGCTCAGGGTGCCCATGCACCCTTCGCCCCCCCTCCCCGAGAAACAAGGGCGGATGGGGGGGGAAGGGAGAAGAGGAGGACGCCAGAGAGAGAGGCGGAGAAAGACCGAGAGAGACATGACTATCTAACATGGGCTTTCATACCCAAGGCTCCGCGCCGCCAACATGCCACACGTGCCCGCGCAACGTGGGCAAAAACACTGCGCCCTGCGCTTCGTCGGGCCCCGCTCTGCTGGGTCCACCCCGCGCAACAAAAATCGTGCTCCAGGGCATCTGCATCGCGCCAGAAGACACTCCCTGTGCGCCGCGGGCCTCTCCTGCGCCACTCGGCTGCCGAGCGCGCCCTCGCACTGCTCGGCTCCAGAGGGCCGCTGCGTCTCCGGACCACTCGGTTCTGCCGCGCCGCCCCGCCCTGCGGGCGCGGGGTGCCTGGGGTCCATCTCGGGGCGGTCTTGGGGCTGTGGTCGAGCCATCTCGGAGCCTGGCTGGGCGCCTCTTGGGCTAGCCTGGGGGCGCCCCTCTTGGAGCCACCTGGGGCCGAAAAGCGGAGAGCATCGGAAATGTGTGAACACCTCTGCGCTGTTGGTGATCTTGCCCTCTCGGGCCCCGCGCGGGGCAACCTTGGAGCCTCTCTGTGCCACCACGACGCCATCTCGGTGCGTCCTGGTGCTTCCGGGGCCATCTTGGGGGCCAGCCTGGCGATCGCGGGTGCTTCCTGGAGGGCTCTCTTGGGCCGCATGGGGCCCGCAAGGGGCTCCACTGGGCGGTCTTAGGGCGTCCCAGAGGCGCCAGGGCCGCCCCCGCGCCGCCCGGGCCGCTTTCAGCCTACGTGGGCGAGCGCCCTGCTGGCGCTCCGTGGCGCGAGAGCACTGCGGTACCGATCACGTTGGGCGCCATGTTCGCCTCCCGCATCTCACTGAGCAGCGACGGTGCCAGCTGCCATTGTCCGCCTTTTCTGCGTGCGCCGGCAGTCGCAGTGCAGTGGCCCTGGGAGAGCTCCAAACCCGACACAAATCCTTCGCGGAGCAGCTGCAGTGCTGCGCTCCGCTGTTTTGACCAGCCGCGCTTCCTGATTGTCACCTCGAGGGAAGCAGCGCCGTCTCGAGAGCCTCGCCAGACGTGTAGCATCTACGCAGATATCGCACCATAGAGGCTTGAGCCAAAATGGCTGGAGCCATGATGGCTTGAGCCTGGCGCCGAGTTTCCCAAACTCTCGCACGGCAACCGATGGTACGAGAGGGGAGACAGCGAGGAGGAAAAGAGATGAGGGACGAGCAGCCGGGCGGCTCCTGTGCACCATGCTCGTCTCAGACAGGGACGCTCTCAGAGCTCTACGTCGGGCTTCTCGTACCAGTGGTGCCGCTTAGAGTCCGAGGCTCGAACCCCTGCTCGACCAAGTGGTGAATCCCAGAGTGGCACTGCCATTCGCCGATGTACTGCTCAACATCGTGCTGCTGCATGTTCCTCGAGTCGTAACTCGCCCAATCGTTAGGTGTCAACAGCGTGCTGCTTCTGCTTGCTGGCAAGCTGTGCAACGTCTTTTTTCTGCTGGTAGCTGTGGTGCTGTTCAATGAAGTGATACACGCAACATGCGTCGTCCTACTTGTACATGTCAAGACTGCTGACACGCACCGTTATATTGCTCGACGTCATGCTGCAAGTAGCTGGCGAGCTATATCAACGGAGTGGCACACGAAGCACTCCTCGTTCCCCTCGTGGATGTCAAGGCCCTGCTGATGCTCACCGCCAAAACCTGGTATCGTTGTCACACTGCCAGTCCTTTCTTGGACGGCAGAGTCGTGCTGCTGCTCCTCGTCGCGATACCCGTCTCCAGAGAGGAAGAAACGTGGAGGAAGAGGAGGAGGAGGAGGAGGAGGAGGAGGAGAAGGAGAAGGATGATGAGGAGGAGGAGCAGGAGGAGGAGGAGGAGGAGGGGGGGGGAGGAGGAGGAGGAGGAGGGAGGAGGAGGAGGAGGAGGAGGAGGAGGGAGGAGGAGGAGGAGGAGGAGGAGGAGGAGGAGGAGGAGGAGGAGGAGGAGGAGGAGGAGGAGGAAGAGGAGGAGAAGGAGGAGGAGAAACAGGAGGAGCAGGAGGGAACGATGCACCGAGGCATCCTGAATGTGCGAGCTCTTGGGTTTGACAACTCCCTCCCGCATCTACAATCTCGTGGTGTACTCCCAGAGGGGCATGCCGGAAGGGAAACTTCCAATCATCAGCACTGGCTCTCTTCACCCGCGCACAAAGAGCAGGGAGGGGAGGAGCAGCGCAGGGTGAAGAGGGCACTTGTGAGGATGACGTGGAAGCGCAGAAGCAGGAACTGGAAGAGCGGACCCCGAGCCGACACCGACGAGTACAGAGATCACCACGAAGAAGCACTGCATTAGCATGAGGTGTCAACTTGAACATACGAGCTGCTGCCGCCAACTCTAGTCCAAGGAACGTGGCGTCCCCATTCAATTCTTCCCACGGCTGCTGCTGCGGACGGGTGGCTTCTGCGAGTGGCCCTATGCCAAGAATGCCGAGACCGGGGGGGGGCAACATCGGAGGGAGGAGGCGCTCCTCGCAAACCGCCAGCTGCTCGAGCAGTCGCGGGAGGGAGGGATCTCCCTGGCCCGCGCGCCCCCTCTCCCTGGGAGCGGCCCCGATGTGGCGCGCCGCTCCCAGGGACGCCGCCGCGCTTGCGAGGCGGTGGGGGAGCGCGCCGGGTCCCGAACCGGGTGCGAGTCGCGGTGGGGCGCGGAGGCCGCTGGGGCCCCAGGTCTGGCCGAGAGCGGCGCGTGCCCCCGAGCCATCGGCCGCAGAATTCCCAACCACCCTGTGGTGTTGGGTCCTCGTCTTGAAGAGACAGCGCCCCGCGTCCCTCCTTCCCTCCTGCCTCCTCCTCCTCTCCTCCTCCTCCCTCCTCCTCCTCCTCCTCCTCCTCCCTCCTCCTCCTCCTCCTCCTCCTCCTCCTCCTCCTCCTCCTCCTCCTCCCTCCTTCTTCCCATCCTTGCCTCTGCTCTCCGCATGCCCATCCCATTTCGGCGCACCCCTCACAGGGTTCGTGGCCCCACAGGGAGCTCCACCGAAGGCCCCAGTGGCAGCGTTCGCATGCAGTTCCACCCTCATGTCGGCGCACCCCTGATAGGGTTCGTTGCCCCGTAGGGAGCTCCACCGAAGGCCCGAGTGGCAGCGTTCGCATGCAGTTCCACCCTCAGGTCGGCGCACCCCTCAAAAGGTTTGTGGCCCCACAGGGAGCTCCACCGAAGACGGTACTCGTAAATGCGGCACTCACAACTGCACATGGTTGGGTCCGTCGCCAGGCTATTTTTTTGGTGATTCCCTCGAAGCGTTCACATGGTTTGGTGCAGGGCCCTGTTATCTCGCGCCCGTGCCGTGCATGACCGCAGCATCGGCCATTCGCCCCTCTCGATTGGGGTTGCGGACCTGCTTCGTGATCTCTCTTCACTTTTGCCCGTGACGCCGCCGACCGCAGAATGCCGACCTGTTCGAAGTCGACAGGCATGTTGGCCAGTACCCACGTGCTCGCGCGGACTGCGCGCGCCGCGCAGGGAACGGGGCGCGGGGAGCCGAAGGGGCACGAGGATAATGTACTCTATGAGAAGCGCGGGAGCCGGCAGCGAGAGAAGCATCGGTAATATGCCATGGGGGCGCCTAGATCCTTCTGGGCTCGCCTTTGCTTCTGCACCTCCTGCAGCACGGGGAAGAGAGAGAGAGAGGTGGAGGAGCAGCCGAGGGTGCGACGATGACGACGGCGGTGCTGAAGACGATGATGGTGACGGTGCGGCCGAGGAGGACGAGGAAGCACTGATAAGGGAAGAGGTAAGGGGGAGGGGCATGAGGGCAGACAGAGGAGGGCGGTTTGATTAGCGAGGAGAGAGACGGGAGACGGGAGGAGGGTTGGAGGGGAGGGGGGAGGGGGCAAAGGAAGAGGAGGGATTAGGGAAGGATGGAGGATACATATGATGAGGAGACGGTGGGCACGTAGATCCTTGTGGTGCACCACCTGCCGCAGCACATCGCTGCAATAGACCATCCAACGCTGTACATGCTTCTCGCTTCTCGCTCCTCTGCGCTGCCCCTCGCTCCTCGTTCGTCCTTCAGCTCTTGCTTAACCCTCCTCCTCTTCCTCCTCCTCCTCTTCACTCCTCCTCGTCCTGCTCCTTCTCCTCCTCCTCCTCCTCCTCCTCCTCCTCCTCCTCCTCCCCCCTCCTCCTTCCCACTCTTCGGTCATCATTCCCCCCGTCTTGCCTCATACCCATGCTTGCTTGGTGCACCGGAAGAAACACTGAATCATACTTGATTGCCCACACAATAGCAGGAGTCTAGTGGTGAGGGCCCAGAACGACGGAGCGGGGAGGAAACGGATGAGGATGAGACGAAGACGAGGGAGGAGGAGGAGGAGGAGGAGGAGGAGGAGGAGGAGGAGGAGGAGGAGGAGGAGGAGAAAGAAGATGAGGAGGAGCAGGATGAGGAGGATGTTTCCCAACCCTCCCTTGGTTAGGTTCTCGTTTTGGATAGAGCAAAAGGGTCTCCACCTCCTCCTCGCCCCCCCCCGCTCTCCTCTCGGCT
This sequence comes from Prorocentrum cordatum, assembly GCA_963575745.1. NCBI lineage: Eukaryota > Dinophyceae > Prorocentrales > Prorocentraceae > Prorocentrum > Prorocentrum cordatum. The sequence continues at coordinate 112,913 of CAUYUJ010020431.1, forward strand.
CTCTCCTCTCGCGTCTTTCGTGGGGGCCGCGAAATGTGAAACCGTCGCCACTTTCAAGGGCTGCTGGGGGAGCCAGCGCAGTGTGGTCACACGCAGACCCAAACAGGACCTCGACATCCCTGGGGGACTCCGAATTGTGAAACTGTCGCCACTTTCGAGGGCTGCTAGGGGAGCCAGCACCATGGGGCCACACGCAGACCCAAACGAGGCCTCGCCATCCCTTGGGGGCTGCGAAGTGTGAAACTGTCGCCACTGTTGGGGGCTGCTGGGAGAGCCAGCACAATGGGGCCACACGCAGACCCAAACGGGATCTCGCCATCCCTGGAGGACTCCGAATTGTGAAACAATCGCCAATTTCGAGGGCTGCTAGGGGAGCCAACACAATGGAACCACACGCAAATCCAACCGGGACCTCGCCATCCCCGTGGGGCTGCGAAATTTGAAACTGTTCCCAAAGGAGCCCGCACTACGGAATCCCACGCAGATCCAAACGGGACCTCGCCATCCATGGGGGGCTGCGAAGTGTGAAGCTAGGCGTCGTAGTAGTCGTAGCAGTAGTAGTAGTAGTAGTAGTAGTAGTAGTAGTAGTAGTCGTCGTCGTCGTAGTAGTAGTAGTAGTAGTAGTAGTAGT
>CAUYUJ010020431.1:113643-138643 GCA_963575745.1 Prorocentrum cordatum
TCGTCGTGTCGTCGTAGTAGCCGTATTAGTAGTAGTAGTAGTAGTAGTAGTAGTCGTAGTAGTAGTAGTAGCAGTAGTAGTAGTAGTGGTAGTAGTAGTAGTAGTAGTAGTAGTAGTAGTAGTAGTAGTAGTAGTAGTAGTAGTAGTAGTAGTAGTAGTAGTCGTAGTAGTAGTAGTAGTAGTAGTAGTAGTAGTAGTAGTAGTAGTAGTAGTAGTAGTAGTAGTAGTAGTAGTAGTAGTAGTAGTAGTAGTAGTAGTAGTAGTAGTAGTAGTAGTAGTAGTAGTAGTAGTAGTAGTAGTAGTAGTAGTAGTAGTAGTAGTAGTAGTAGTAGTAGTAGTAGTAGTAGTAGTAGTAGTAGTAGTAGAAGTAGTAGTAGCAGTAGCAGTAGCAGTAGCAGTAGCAGTAGCAGTAGTAGCAGCAGTAGTAGTAGTAGTAGTAATAATAGAAATAAAAAAGGTAGTAGTAGTAGTAGTAGTAGTAGTAGTAGTAGTAGTAGTAGTAGTAGTAGTAGTAGTAGTAGTAGTAGAAGTCGTCGTCGTCGTCGTCGTCGTCGACGTCGTCGTCGTAGTTGTAGTCGTGATCGTAGTAGGAGGAGGAAGAGGAGAAGGACAATGAAGAGGAGGACAAGGAGGAAGGAGAGGAGGAGGAGGAGTAGGAAGGGGAAATGGAGAAGGGGGGGAGGAAAAATAGGGGTGAAGGACAGGGAATATAATGGGGATGACGAGGGGGTGGACGTGGTGGAAGAGAGGTGGGGGGGACGGGAAGGGGAACTGGGGATAGGGAGAGGAAGGGCGTAAGGACGGTGTCACGGGACAAGCATCCTTCACCTTCTCCTCCCGCATCAAGCGCTGGATTCCGTCACAAGCTTCGTCGATAGCCTCCCCGGCCCGGCTGTACGGCACCCTATCTTGACCACGCGTTCATTCATCCAAGTTCACTTCTCGCTCACTCGTTCCCTTTCTCCTTCTCCTCTTCCGCCTCCTCCCCTTCCCCCTCCTCCTCCTCCTCCTCCTCTTCCTCCGCCTCCCCCCTCTCCCTCTTTTCCTTATCCTCCTTTCCCTCCTGGACCTCATCCCCTCTCTGGCGGGGGCGAGAGGCTGGGGGTCTGACTCGGGAGGTCGATGGCCTGCTTTGTGGGGGGCGAACCCAGCAGCGATGGGCATTGCGTCTAGTGGGCTCGCGGCCCGAAGCCTTCCCCACTTTTGCAGTTTCCCTCTGCCCCCCTCTGCCTTGAGTCGCCTGCTTGCCCATGCTGGCCTCTTCGTCGCCCCTCGCCACCCTTCTCGGGTCGTCGTTGCGCTGCCCTGTATGTTGTGGGACCCAGCCCCGTGGCCCACCGAGCCCCCCTGCTGGACAGCGAATCCCCCCTCCAACCCTTAGGGGGGGCAACCTGGCCACACTTAAGTCCCAGCGTATGGGGTGACCAAGGACAGACTTGGCAAGGCGGCAGACGCCATGTGGCATGGTCTCGATTGCCTAGCCGGTGACTGCTCCTTCAACGCCCAGCCTCTTGGGGACATTCAGCCCATTGAAGAAGAGGATCGCGTTCCAGTCCTATCTTCCCTCCTCCTCCACCTGCTCCTCCACTTCTCCTCACCATCCACATCCTCCCCATACTCTTCGCCACTCTGTTACACCAGGCTCTTCTACGCTACAAGGCCAGACACCGCTGTCCCAACAGCGTGTACTAGAGGGTGATGGAAAGGGGTTTGCTTACAGGTATGGGTGGATGGGCGGGATGAGGTGCGACGGATATCTCAGCTTACTCGTATTTCGGGCCCCCCTGGCTCACAAGGAGTGGCCCCACTTAATCACACGCCCACTGGCATGACCCTACCGGAGGGCGCGGCCAACACGTTAAACACACAGGCCAGCCTTTTATAGTGCCACCCTTCTTAACGCAGTCCCTGCTAATGCTACTCCTCTCGTCTTACCGTTCTCTCTGCCCTCACCTCTCACCGAGCAGCGGCATCCCAACTAGGGGGGACAATAACCAAACTAATAGCCACAATGTCCCCCCCCCAAAGAAATCGATACGGTAACGGGGCCTCCCCCCGAACAACAAAACCATCAGCTGTAGCCTCTCGATCTTCGGCACTCTACGTACACGCCTCTGTGCAGTACTTCGCGGCGAGCTCGAGCTATTCTGCTCTCACTTGCTCTTACGTCGCCTGCGCTGCATGTTTTGATTATGAGTGCTGCACGCCTGGACCTACAGTCGGACCTAGACCAGAAGAACCTCCTTCAAGAACATGAGACCGTCCGCCGGCCAAAACACACAGAACATCCAAGGGTACCCTCCCCAGGACACACAAGAGAAGCCAACAGACACGAAGAGCATTAGGGCACCCTCCCCGAAGCGACCTCGATCTTAGACCTCGGTCCGACAGTACAACTTTGGGAGTGGGGCTGGGTGTTCGAGCAGCGGAGGAGAAGGTTGGGATACCAAGGTAACACCAGGCGCTGCACCTTCCACCGCCTGGCGGGCGCATGCCCCAGAGCCCTCCAGTGTTCTGAACTTGCTGCGCGACTTCGTCCGCTGCGCCCGACACACTGATTTGTTACTCGCTCCGCCAAGTCGGCGTTTTGTTGCATTGGAACGCGACAATCTTGCGCTTCCCGTCTGGGCAACGTCAAAGAGAAGGAGAAGTAGGAGGAGGAGAGGAGGAGGAGCAGGAGGAGAAGAAGAGAGAAGAAGGATAGGGAAGGAGCGAAGGGAGGAGTACTGGTGGAGAAAGAAAAGAAAGAAAGGCAGAGGAGGAAGACGAAGAGAGAGAGAGGCAGAGCACCCACCGAGACAAGACAGAAATGAGATGAGATAAGAGATAGAGAGAGAAAGAGAAATAGAGAGAGAGAGGGAGGAAAACTGAGGAGGGACGCGGATGGGCGAGGAGGGACAGGAGGAAAGAGAACGTGGGGGGAGGAATACCGCTATTCAGCCTCGCAGTCCCTCTCATCGTGCAGTTCCTCCCTGTCCGTCTGAGCATCAGAGTCGAAGGCTCATCCAGTGCTGACCATGCCTCATCCTCCTCCTCGTGACCCCACCACCTCTGCCTCCATCCCCTTCCCAACAAGCCTCAGTGATGGTCGCTTGCGCGTGCTTCTCGGGATTCGCAAAGATGACCTCCTGCGATCACGCTGGACATCGAGAAAAAATACACGATCCTCATCCATACGGTCGAGACTCTGGTCATGCAAAGGATGATCGCAAAACTCTGAACCTGTCCTCGGGCAGAATCTGGATGAAAAACACCGAGCCAGCCCTGCCCAGACGGCTTCATACACGTGCAGGGGGTGTAATCATTCTTTTGCAACAATTTCCATGACAAATGATGAAGAGGCGCTGAGCTGGGCAAGCGATGGGAGTTTCCTCGAAGATCGTATGTCAACCAAGCTCGCGCATGAAAGGAGGAGCAGGCGAATGAAGCCGAGCGTCAGTCGACCGAGGATAAAAATGAGCGAGGGCGGAGGACGGAGGATGCGGCAGGAGGAAACATAACGTCGACACCTTTCGCCTGGCGTAGGGCCCAACCCTGTGCAGCCGCGTGTGGCCCAAGGCGCGGCCCTCTCCTCATGCACACTGCGCGCCGCCCAGGGCGGCGCTGGACTTTGGGGCAATGTGCTGATTCTGCGCAGCAGGCGCGCGAAGAGCCGTGCTGATCTCCCTGTGAGGCACGATCCGCGCGAGGGGGTGCGCCGAAACTGACCGGGGGGCCCCCCGCCTGCCCGCACCCCCGCGGAAGCCGCAGGTGGAGCTCTCGGAGGGGGCACGCTCCGTGAGGGAGGCGTGTGCCGAAGGGGGCGGTGGCATCGTGTGCGGCCGCGCCTGCCTGTGGGGCACGAGCCGCGGGAGTGGTGTGCCAAGCTGTGCCATCGCGCCCGCGGAGGCCGCAGAGGGACCTCCCTGCGGGGCTCGGTCGGCTGGAAGGGTGTGCCAGATTGGGCGGTGGTGCTGCGTGCGATCGCGCTCACTGGGGCCGCAGGTGGAACTCCCTGCGGGGCACGATCTGCGGGAGGGGTGCGACGAATTGGGCAGCGCAGCCGGTCGCGCTCACTGGGGAATGATGAGGGGCGGCTCCCTTTCGACATCGTTGCCTAGCTTCGGCGCCACGTGCATTTGAACTCTCCTTCCAGCTACATCATGGAGGACGGTCCCCTCTAAAAGCACTTGCGCTTTGTAGCGTGACGCAGGCGATTCGCATCTTGCTCGTTGGTGAAAAACCGGAAAACACAGAGTGATCACCGTGCAAGCCCATGGGATCCTCACATTTCGACAAGGCGCTCGCCGTAGTGGACATACACGCTTGCATCGACTTAAGGACAGAACATTGTATTGCAATATCCGTGGTGTGCTGGGTCCACTCTGGCCCACGCCTCCCTCCACCTCCGCCTCCGCCTCCAAATCTGGCTCAACATTCGCCTCCGACTCCACCTCCTTCCCCCCATCCTGCCAAGGACGGGGATATAGGAGGGTAGGTGGAGGAGGCAGGGAGGGGGGATGGAGAAAGGGATGGGAATGGAATGGGAATGGAGGGGGGGGGATGAAAGGGAAGCGGAGGGAAAAGAGAAGCAGAGAAGGGGAAGAAGAAGGGGGATGGTTAGCGGGTTCGAGGGCGAGGGGGGGATCGAGAGGACGAGGAGGTGGACTGGGTGGTGGAGGGCACGGGGGAAGGCATGGCAAGGTGGAGAAGGATGGAGTTGAGCGAGGATGATCAGGAGTACGTATGAGGAGACGGATGAAGCGGAGGAGGAGAAGGAGGCGGAGGCGGAAGAGAACGACGACGAGTAAAGGGAGGAAGAAGGAACGGCGAGCTCGCACTCGACCGAAGCGCTCCTTCTTGTTCTTCAGGCTGATCACAACCTGCACCGCTGGCGTCTCCCATCGTTCTGTCTGCACGCCTTCCCCTCCCCATCCCCCTCACCGTCTTTTTGCTTCGCATCAACACCCATGCCTCAAACAACGCATGCTTCAAATCGGCTCGCAAGCGGGAACGAGGAATTCAAACTGCAATTCTAGTCACGGATTTTTTCACCAATGTCATCGGTGACTTGATTTCTATCAAGGTAAAACGGCCTTTCCCGAGAAGGCGGAGGTTTCTCCAGCTCGTCACAGGCAGGGGGACCGCAGGACGTTCACAGCTTAAAGCTTTGCGCTTCGCTGCTACAAAACTTGCAGCAGTACGAACTAAGCTGTGTGGGAGCTTTCAGGGCCTCGGAAAAGCGATACCTTTACGATCCCAAGCTCTGCAACACATCGCGGTCCTGTGGAGAATGGTGGCAACAATCTCCCGACGGCTCTCGGACTTCGAATTAAAGCCTACGAGACACACACGGCAAGGCCAGAACACACACACACATTTCTGCTGCGGGTGGCCAACCTGAAGCACGGGCACACGGTCCACAAGAGCATGCTTGGCCCTCTCAACGCCCACTATTTACTCCCAGTCTTGCCAATCCTCCGCTTATTCAGAAATACGTCAACCTTACTTCCTCCCCGCTCCCCATACTCTCTCTCTATCTCTCCTACCCTCCTCGTTCAGTCCTCCTCCATGATAAGAGGACGAGAAAGATGAGGGGGAGGAGCACCAGAAAAGGAATGGATAACAAACGATGGGGACTGGAGCCGTAGGGTGGAAAAGGAGGTCAGAGAACGGATGGTGGGGGTTGGCGGAGGAGGCGAAGGACAAATGAAGTAAGAAACACCTTCACCTGGTAGGGCGCGAGCATCCTGTAGCCGTCGTCCGACTGTGTTTTCGGCTCCTGGGCCTCGACCGGCAAAACAATGTCCATGTCGACCGGTCCCCCCTCGGCGGCCGCGGCGGCGGCTGCACGCGGAGGGGGATGAGGAAGGAGGAACAGGGGGAGGATCGAGGGTCGAGGAGAATCGACATTCATATGTTTGTGTGTGGGCGTTGAATCTTTTTCGGGCCTCTGGAGAGTTCTGGAAGTCTCCAGGAGCCTGGCGGAGACCCCGCGGAGACATCCAGAGACCTCCAGGGCCTCGGAGACCTCACTCGACCCCGAGAGGCACCCAACCTCCAGGGAACATGGGGGACCTCTGGAGCCCTGCGGACACACTCAGAGACCGCCCGAGACTTTCGCGGAAGGCGGCGGAGGGGCCCCCATCGGAAGGCACAAGGAGTACGAATGAGTGTGCGTCACTTTTGCGGTGGGCGTCACCTTGCGGCTCCTCCTCCTCCTCCTCCTTCTCCTCCTCCTCGTCCTCCTCTCCTCTTCCTCCTCCTCCTCCTCCTCCTCCTCCTCCTCCTCCTCCTCCTCCTCTTGCTGGCCCCCCCCGGCATATGCTGCTCCCCCTCAGCCCCTCCTTTCCTTCTCCTCCCCCCTTTCCCTTCCCGATCCCCCTCACCCCGCTCCCCCTCTTCCCACTTCCCCTCCTTCCCCTCGTCATCACCCCTCGTCCGCGGCGCCTGCGGCGGGCCCTCCGCGCAGCGGACGTTCGCCGAGCAAGGGGAACACAGAAGGTGCGCGCGTGCCATATTTGAGCGACAACACGTGCTGCAGGTGTCGACTGTGCGCAGGAGTGACCCAGAAAAGACCATGGCAATAATGACCTTTGGTGCGCGGCTTTACGGGGCCGAGGCGGGGCGGGGAAATCCAACCGCGCAAGCCAGTGGGCCCGCACCCAAAGATCGACTGGGGAGAAGGGTCAATCGCAAGCACACCTGAAGAGGGCGAGGGAGGGCATCTGGCTTGCCCTCTCCGTTTGTCCCCATGCCCCCTCGGGCTCCTCCGCCCCTTCGAGCTCCCTTTCCCTCTCCTTCTCGTTCGCCCCCTTTCTCTCTCCTTGCCCCTCCCGTGCCCCTCTATCCCCCCATGACTGCCCCTCCAAATGGTTCTCCTTCCAATCCACCGTTGGCGTGCTCCTCATCCTCCTCATGGTCGTCTTCGTCCTCATCCTTTTCATACTCTTCTGATGCTGACCGTGCACGTTACCATTGCGACGCCTTCTCCATCCGCTCCTCCTTCTCCAGCTCGTCATACTCCTTCTCCTCCTCATCCTTCATCTCTATATGTTCATCTCTGCCCCCTCTTATTCGCCTCCCCTTTCTCGGGGTCATCCATACCATTTTCCATGCAAGGCGATGGGCACACAAAGCGCCTGTGCAGGCTTCTTGTGATTTGCCTTCACCTTGTGGAAGTGCTCCAGGACCAACACGCGCACCTTTTAGACACAATCCGAAACATGAGTGCGGCATGTATCGCTACGCATATGTTTGACACTTGGCCATCTCCTCATTCCTCGCTCCTCCACGCCTCCTTGCCCCTCCGCCATCCGCCTCCAATCGCAGCATGGGCCTCATTTTCGGATCGGCGCTGTGCTCCCGTCGTCCACAATGTCGCTCTGGCCCCAAGGCTGACAACTTTTCTGGATCCGAACCCTTTCTCATCGTTGTCGCCTCCCTCATTTCTCCTCCTCCGCCTTCCCCTGGTCCTCCTGCTCTTTCCCATTCCTTCCGTTCTGGTTTCTGCTGCTGCTGTTCGTCCTCGTCCTTCTCCTTCATGATCCTCCTCATTGTCCGCCTACTCCTCCTCCTCCTCCTCCTCCTCCTCCTCCTCCTCCTCCTCCTCCTCTATTCTATGTACGCAGTTTCCTCTTTGAGATAGCGCATTGCACCTTGTGTTCTATAATTTTGTATTCCTGTTGGAGTTTGAGGTCGGCTGTGGCACGCGTCCGCGGATAGAGAAACATCTGCGCAATGGGAAGGGATGGAAGGGAGGGATAGGATGTCGGATATGGCGCGAACGCACCTGGCTTGTCCCTTCCGTCTCCCCCCTGCCTTCCGCTCCCTCCCTCCCTCCCTCCTCTCCTCTATCTCATGTTACTCTCTCCTTATCCTCCTTCTCCTCCTTCTCCTTTCTCCTCATGCTCTTCCTGCTTTTCCTCCTCTCCTCCTCCTCCTCAACCTTTCCCCCCTGATCCCCATCGTCCTTGTCCCCTCTCCTTCCTAAAAGAGCACAAGCGACATGCACATAATTGCTCGGAGCTCCGCAAATGTATGCTTCTGCCGTTTTCCTTCTTCAATCCTCCCCTCATCTTCCACCTCCTCCTCTCCACCACCAACACCGTCGCCATCGACACCTGGCCTCTCTCCTCGCGCCGCGCTCTCCTCCAAACGTGCCGCCCCAGCAGTGAGAACCGAGACTTGCCTGGATGCGGGTCGAACCCGCGCCGGCGAGCCTCGTGGCGAGACCCACGCTGGCGGCACACAGCACGCACACACACTTTTTTTACATCGCAGCGCCGCGGAGGCGATCCGCTCGCGCGCGCTCTCGTGGCCGGGGGCCCGCGGCATACCTGTGAACCGGCAGCAGCTGAAGGGACGAAGGAAGAGGCCGGCCGCAGAAGCCCGGCGGGGAAAGGGGGCACCCACCGGGGAAGGAGTTCCAGCAGGAGTGCCTAGAGTGGCCAGCCTGTGCTGGGGTGGCCTGGCAGTGGGCGCGGAGCGGCATCGCGACCACACCCAGGGGCTGAAACCAAGACTGCAGGCGCTGAAAACGGAGCGATTCGAGCCAGAACGACAGGAGGAGGAGCAGCATGCGAGTCCGCAGCGGCGAGAGTGGGTGCATCCGAGTGTCCGTCACGACGCCGCAAGCGGCAGGCACGGCAGGCACACACGAGAAAGCACACGACGAGACACTATACCATAAGAGAAACTCTCGGGGCACGTCCGTCGTCGACCCTGAGCTTCGCAGGGTGCCCCGAGACTCTGCGGGCCCATCGGGAGATGCAGAGGTCTCGTGGGGCACCCGCTGGCAAGCCGATTTCCTCATTTGGAATGCTGGCTGTACGCTCCACGCTGGCAGCTCGCGGGCGCCCAAGCCCCGAACCAACCTCCACGCACCTCGCAGATGCCGGCTCGCCACCTTGAGCCGACACGTCTCTGCTTGGGGACCGCTGTCACGGCCGAGTCGGAAATGCGCATCCCTGCGCGAACGAAAAGATACAATTCGTGAAGTCGGGACCGCGCGCGTCCGCGACTGCGACCGAACGAACATGCCTCTCCTCTCAATCGGTGCTGAAAACCACCTCGCCATTCTGCCGCGATCCTGCCAGGATTCTGCTGGCCGCTCCTTGCGCCCTTCGGCGGCGCGCCGAAAAAGGAAATGAGAGGGGGCACGCCTTCTCATGTTTTTCCCAACCATCCTGTGTTGGGTCCTCGTTTTTAAGAGACTGCGCTCCGCGTCCCTCCTCCTCCTCCCCCTCTTCCTTCCTCCCTGCGTTTCGCCCACCCAGCACAGCGTTTCGTAGCCCCACACGGAGCCCCCACACCGAAGGCTCTACTGAGACCGCCCGCGTGCGTCATCCACCACCCAGCACAGCATTTCGTGGCCCCATAGACAGCTCCACCGAAGGCTCCAGTGGGACCGCCCGCGTGCGTCATCCACCACCCAGTACAGCGCTTCGTGGTCCCATAGGGAGCTCCACCGAAAGCCCTAGTGGTACCGCCCGCATGCGTCATCCACCACCCCTGCTCGCTGTCTCTGCTCCGCGCAGCGGACGACCCGCGCGCGTCGCCGGGACCTCTTCGGGGCGACCAGCGCGCGTCGCGGGGACTCCGTGCGGCGCCGCGCCCGCAGCCTTGGACGTGGGCGTGCACGGGCAAAGAAGGAGAAGAAAAACGGGAAGGAAGCGGGCGCGATCCTCGTGAGAGGCGTGCCGACATGGGCGTCGACATTTATGCACGTAGACTCACGCGTGCGTAGACTCATCCACAATCAGACTCATCTCTCGCACACAGACCTATCGTCTTCGCTCGCGTTGCGTGCCCCGCCACGCATGTCGGCACGCCCCTCGCACGGTTCGTGACCCCATAGGAAGCGCGGGCGAAGATGATATTCATAATTGCGGATATGCGCAGCTGCATATGGTTGGGTCCTTCGCCAGGCTAATTCGTCGCGGGCAAGCCTTGTCGGGCACCGCCCGTGGCCTCAAGGCCAAAGGTCTTCTGAGCCTTCTGAGAAGGTCCCCTACCCCTCTGCCTTCCGCCCTGGGCGCGCCGCCGAACGATGCTGTTGACGAGGTCGAGAAACGCCCCCCGTGCGGTTGACGGCTGTTTGTCTTACAACAAACGGCTTCACGAGTAGCTGCCGCCTCCCGGGTGAAACGCCGCGGTGCGATGGCCATTGGCAGCGTCAGGGTCAAAGCAAGACCGACTGTCGTGGACGACCAGCTGCAGGACAATGAAAATGCCCAGGAGGGGGGCACAAGAACGAGCCGCAAGGTTAACGGCAAGATCCCGTCGCAAAACGTCCCGTGCCGTCGGGGTAGCCCCCGAGCCGCGCAGGGTCTGCCCGCGTCCATGGTGCCAGTCCCGCTGCGGCCAGCACGCGAGCGCGCACCGAGGAGGAGGAACAGGAGGAGGAGAAGAGAGACAGGGAGGGGCGAGGAGGAGGAGGAGGAGCCAGAGGAGGAGGCGGAGGAGGGCAATCGCACGTAGAAGGGGAGGGGAGGGGGAGAAAGAGCGAGCGAGTGAGCGCGCAGTTCGGGCAGCGAGAGGGCAACGGAGGATGAGGAGGGGTGATGACGGCGAGGAGGAGGATGAGGATGAGGATGAGGATGGGGAGGATGAGGATGACCAGTGTAAATCCAAGACCCACCAACGAGGTTGCAATACACCCTCCAAGTTCCCTCTTCGTAGGCCTCACAAAGATGTATTTTCACGGCGGATAGTGTCCGGTTGGAAAACAGCCGACTGTAAATCTTCAACCGTTCCAACACACCATTCCTGGGAATGCAATGCCGTGAATCAGCATGACGGTTGCGTCCTAGCGATACAGAGCCGTACCATGATATCATTCCTGGGACAGCAACACCGCGAATCAACGTGACTGTCGCGCCCGGGAAATCCGCAATCGTGCCAAAACTCCATTTCTGAGACGTCAACCGTAAGAATCCTCCAAACTGCCGTATACTGTTAAGGCTGATGTGCGCGGCGCTGAAGCGAGAACCACATTTCGAAAAAGAACCACCCTCCATCCGTGAAGCTCTTGTAAGTTTTGAAAATCACACTGGAGAAACAAACTCCAATCACAACCTTATTAGGGCTATGTGGCTATGGGTCTACATGGCTACAGGGCTATAGCTATAAGGCTATGGGGCTATAGTGCTATAGGGCTACAGGGCTATTCGGGCAATAGGGCTATAAGGCTATGGGGCTATGAGGCTATCGGGCTATAGGGCTATAGGGCTGTAAGGCTATAAGGCTATAGGGCTATTAGGGCTATGGGGCTATGGGGCTATTAGGGCTATAGGGCTATAAGGCTATAGGGCTACAAATCTATAGGGCTGTAGGGCGACAGGGCTCGTAGGCTACAAAGATATAGGGCAATAGGGCTACCAAGCACCCGGGCACCCGGGCGTGCCGTTGAAATCGGCGCAAACCCCTCACCTAAGGACCCCTACAGAGGCAAACTTTGATTGGGGAGCAACCGTGCGCGGCGCTACAGTTAGAACCACAATTTCAAAACCGCCCGCCCTCCATCTGGAAGCTCCTGCGTTTTTAAATGGAATGTGCGCGGCGCAAAACCACATTGTGAAAATCACCTGCCCCCCATCTGTGAAACTCTTGTAAAATGGAAAAGCGAATGAGCGCGGCGCAAAGGCGAGAACCACATTCAAATTAGCCTGGCGAAGAACCCAACCACATGCAGTTGTAAGTACCGCAGTGGTGTGCATCCTCTTCGGTGGAGCCCCCCATGGTGCCACGAAGCGTGTGAAGGGTGTGCCGAAATGGGCGGGGGGACGCATGCGGGCCAGTGGTGCTTTCGGTGGAGCTCCCCATGGTGCCACGAAGCGTGCGAGGGGGGTGTGCCGAAATGGGCGGGGGGATGCATGCGGACCCTGCCACTGGGACCTTCGGTGAAGCTTCCTATGGGGCCACGAAGCACGAGAGGGGTGTGCCGACTTGGGCGGGGGGACGCATGCGGACCCTGCCACTGGGGCATTCGGTTGAGCCCCTATGGGCCCACGAAGCGTATGACGGTATGCTGAAATGCGCGTGGGGATGCATGCGGAACCTGCCATTGGGGTCTTCGGTGGAGCCCCTGTGGGGCCACAAAGCACGAGAGGGGTGTGCCGACATGGGCGGGAGGACGCATGCGGAACCTGCCACTGGGGCATTCGGTTGAGCCCCTAAGGGGCCACGAAGCGTATGAGGGTATGCTGAAATGCGCGGGGGGATGCATGCGGACCCTGCCACTGGGGCCTTCGGTGAGGCTCCTTGTGGGGCCACGGAGCGTGAGAGGGGTGTGCGACTTGGGCGGGGGACGCATGAGGATCCCTCCACTGGGGCCTTTGGAGCTCTCTACGGTGCCACGAGTCGTGTGAGGGGTGTGCCGACATGGGGCACACGTGGAGATCAGAGGCACGATGCTGACGATGGCGATGGCGATGACGATGATGATGATGATGATGATGATGCTGATGCTGATGATCATGATGATGCTGCTGCTGATGATGACGATGATGGCGATTATGATGTGGATGATGGCGATGGCGACGATGACGACGACGGTGATGGCGATGCTAATGACGATGACGATGCGGATGCGGAATGAGAGGAACGATGGGGCAGCGGGAAGAAGGAAAGAATGGACGCGGGACGCTCTCTTCAAAACGAGGACCTAACACCACAATGTGGTTGGGGAAAGCAGGCCGTCCTCCGTCCGTGAAGCTCTTGCACAATTTCAGATTCTGGATCAAATGTCGTGATGAAATCTCAAACGAAACACCCACCCGCCTTACCGACCCGTCTCGGGGTGCGACGGGGAGGATTTATCTATAAGAAGGAGGGGTGGAGGAGGGGGTGAAGGATAAGGAGGAAGAAAATGACGAGGAAGGGACGAGGACGAGGAGGGAGAAGGCGACGAGGATGACAAGGATGACGAGACAACGGTGACCGCCCTAGGCGCCTCCACGTGCTTTATCAGCGACTCCGTATTCTCCAAGGCACCTGGTCGTGTGGCTGACACGAGGGTCATACCGACGAGGGCGAGGAGGGGAGAGGGACAAATGGGGTGACGATGGTGATGGTGATGATGGTGATGATGGTGATGCTGGTGATAATGGTGATGGTGAGAAGGATGAGCTGGAAAGGGTGAGGCGGAGGCTGAGATTGGGGGGGGGGGCGGGCGGAGTATGAGGGAAGAAATGGGGGAGGGGTGACGAGGTTTCTGCATTGATGAAGCGGTGAAGGGGTTCACAGGAATCACGAGATAGGAGGCAGGCCCGAGGTCACGCCCCCCTGGAAGGATGTTCACCCTACAGCAGGCGGTGGGCTATGGTTCATGCTGGACGTCTTTGGAGTCTGTGCAAATCCTCTTGACGTGGCCTTAGCCGTTGGACTCCAACTGCTCGCGTAGTGGCCTGCGCCTCCCACTTGCGGCTGCAAGCGACGAAACAATTCGAACCGTGCGCGTAGGAGCTTCGTCAAGCTGGATGCCACACTGAAGGCTCGGGTATATGCTTCCGAACTACAACCGAAAGACACATGAATGCTGCTGCTCCCCATCCATATGAATGGTGTTCTGCCCCACCCACCCCATAACATGTTATTTTTACGTGATTCCCTGCGGCGGGACCCCCTTGGGTCATCCATAATTCAATTGTAATTGAATTGATTGGACGGGGCCAGGTTTGACGCGTCTCGCGCAGGACTTCATCGGAATTTGCCTGGTTTGGCCCCTGGTCTGGCCTGGCTTGGCTTGCTGTGGCCTGGTTTATCCTGGCTTGCCCAACGACACGTCCTTTCGATTTGCCTGGCTGGGCCTGGCCTGGGCACGGTTTCGCACTGGGTTCGCTGCATTTGGAATGCTTGCCCTCGGAGGTCGATTGGCTCCACGGCGCTGGCGCTATGACCAGAGGTCTCGAAGGCCAATGGCCGAAGCGGGGCCCGGCCCGTGCCACCAGAGATGCGTCGCGCGCTGCTGCACGAGCTGGCATATCTGTGAAGAGGCAGGCCACGAGTCGGTCATGCCATCGGTGAGCTGGCTGTCGTTGGAGCAGCTGGGCTGCGTCGCGTACCTGTGGGTTGCTGCGTCGTGGCCAGAGCTGATGTTGCGACAGTCGAGCTGCGATGCGGCGCACGGGTCTGCGCCTGGCAGGCTGTTGTTCTCAAATCGCTGTGGATGATGTCGCTGACATCGGCGTTTTGCATCGCCCCTAAATCGTGCAGCGGTTTGGGGGGCAGGAAAATCTCCAGGAGGACTCGAGTGGTCTCCTCGCTTCCTGGCCTCGGTGGCCTCAGTGGAATCGCATTGGTTCACTGCCTGGCAGTGCCCCCGTGGCGCGGCGGATCGTTGTGCTTACAGCCGGTGGCAGCGTGCGGCTGGTGGATTTGAGCGCGGGGATGCTGCGCCGCTTGCTCCTCTCCTTCCTCCAGGCGCGAGTGCGCGAGGATAACCGCGCCTTCTGCTGGCGGCGCGGGGTTGCGGCTCGTGCTCCTCGTCGCCACTGCCCTTCCTCGTCGCCTTCCTGGCCCCCGTCCGTGCGTTCTGGCGGGCGCTGCTGGGGCTCCTCGCCGCAGCGTCCCCTCGTCGCCACGGGCCCTCGTCGCCACCGCCTCCCGGCGCTCCTGGGTTCTCGTTCCCACGCGGCGCAGGTCGGGAGGTGCACCCGCAGGTCGATCGGCGCCGTGTTCTGTTTAGCGGTGTGTCCAGGCCGTCAGTATGGGGTGCACCCGCAGGTCGGGCTGTTATGCAGTTGCTCCTGCAGGGGGCGCAACGCCCTCTGTGTTGGGCGTTTTGCGCAGGTCGGCGGCGGTCTTCCGTGGGGAGGCCCTGGCGGCCTGGCCGGCTCTTGTGGTTGGCCGTGGCCTGTGGCGCGGGCGCTCTGCGGGGCTGCTCGGGTGGTCCCGTGGTCTCTCGTGGCATCGTTTCTTGTTGCTTGTGGGTTGGGCTTTCCGTTCGCGGCTTCGTCCTGGCCAGCGCTGCGCCCGGGCCTGCTGCAGCCGCAGTCTTCTGGCTCCAGCATTCCGGCGCTTCCACCTGCTCATTTCGCCCTGGTACTAGCCAGCGCCCACCCGCAGCTGAGCATCGCGCCATGTCCTTCGGCGCCGCAGAGGTCGAGGCTTTCGTGCGGGACCCCCGCAGGGCGCCCTGTGCGGCGCGGAGGTTGCTGCACAGGTCAAGTGGTGCGATCTCTTGCTCAGTGTGGACGAGTCGCCTAAGGCTCACCACGACCTCTTCTGGTACCTCTCCGTCGGGAAGCTCCTGGCGGAGAAGCTTGGGGCGCTTTCGCAGCTCGACGTTGGCGATTCGTGCATGCGCGAGATCATCGGGACCCTTTGCCTACAGGGTCCAGCGCAAGTGCGCCACTGTCGTGCCTCAAGCTCCGACGCCTGAAAGCACCCTGGCGGGCACGATGAATGCTTACCTTGAGGCGCAGGCGGCGAGCCACAAGCGCTCCGTGAAGGCGCTGTCCTTCAACCTCGCAGCCAGGCTCACCGAGCTGGGGATGGACAGGTTCCCCCAGGACGTCCTGCCCTCAGAGGAGAACTTGGCTGTCTTTGAGGCGGCAGGGCGCATCGCCAGAGAGAAAGGGCGCCTGTATGTACGCAGCGCTGACGGCGAAGATCTTCAGAAGAACTTCCGCCCAGCGTGGTCGAGGATTCCTCGCATCGACGTGCCCGTGGGCGACGGGCCGGTGCCGGGCCGCCAGCGGCGCATGGCCGAGCTGAAGCGGGCCAGGGCTACCTCGGAGCTGAACTACCCTGGGTACGCCACTTTCCACGCCCACATCATGGATTGGGGCCTGAAGCTCATTATGATGAAGACCGCTACCCCCCTCGAGATTCTCGGCTACTCGATGCTGCTCAGCAAGATCGCTGAGGAAGAGGGCGGCGTGCGCACAGCGTACCAATATGATGTCATGGCTCGCCCGCCGATGGCGAAGGCCCTGGAGCGCGGCGACCCCGATTGGAACCTGCATTTCACGAAAGTAGACGCCGATCTCGCCAAGCAGGCGAAGAGCAAGGTGGAAGCCGCCGAAGCAGCCAGGGCGCTGGCAGGTAAGGGCGCGGGCAAGGGCAAGCACGGCAAGGGCGGCGCCTTTGGCGCGAAGGGCAGCGAGCGCAGCTCGGGCAGCGCTGCAGCGAGGCCGCCGCCACGGTCGCTCTCGCCAGCTGTGCCGCCGCGGTCCCGCAGCCCCTGGCGCAACCAGGACGGCTGGCACCAGAGCAACGACCAGGGCAGCTGGAAGCAGAAAGGCTGGCAGCAGCGCAGGAAGTGAGCGGCTCCAAGCCGCAGTGCGAGCCCAGGAGGCTCCAGCGTCGATTCTGCCCATTTTGATGGCGAATCCGGCGCAGTTGGCAGTCGCGACGGCAGTGGCGATGCCCGTTTTTGTTCGCGAACGCTTCGCCACAAATATCCCGTGTCCCCTGGCGTGGCCAGGCTTAGGGATCTTGTGCATAGCTTTCTGAAGGGCCCGGCGGCTTCCAGTTTTAACTCCGCTCGATCATTTAGGTTGGGCGCTCTGTTTGCCTGCGTGCAGTGGTTTCCCCGTGGTGCCCGGGGCCGTCGCTGCGCCGCTGGCTCGCTCCCTGGCTCTAGACGGGCCCGCCCTGGCCCACGTTCGGGCGGACAGTCTCGCGCACTGGCGTGAGCGCAAGCGTGTGCTGGACCCGCTGTGGGCGTGCAAGTTCGGGGCGCTGCCCTCGCGCGTCCAGGGCGTCCTGGGTCCGAAGAAAAATTTGCTTGTGCTTGGCGAAATGCTTGAAGCGATTGGCTGGCCTGACACGCGTCTCGTAGCTGATCTCAGGAATGGGTTTCCGCTGCTCGGCGAGATTCCCCGCAGCGGTGCCCTGCCTGTCCTCCCGTTTTTGCAGTGCCCGGAAACTGCCGCGAGTTTGCGCGCGCAAGCCGCTTCTTTAAACGAAGCCACGCTCCGCCGAGTTCGGCGCCAGACGGATCTGGAGGATTCAGTCCGAGCGGCTTTCGAGAGCAAGTGCGACAAGGAGGTTCGCGACGGGCATGCGAGGTGGCGTTCCTTGTCAGGCAATTGCGCCCTCGCTGCTAGGTTCCTGGCCGACGAAGGCTGGAAAGGGAATTCGCGCCGGGCGCGCTGCATTGGCGACTTTTCGGCATCTCGTATAAATGCCGCAGTGTCGGTTGGAGAGTCCATCCAGCACGACACTCTCGATCGTTCGTGGCGATGCTTCGCGACGTTATGTCGGCAGGTTGTGACGGAGTCACGCTTCGCAAAAAAGACTTTGTAGCAGCTCGCACTTGCCGTTTGCAGTCGTCTCCTGGGATTCGGCTGAGTCCCGGGGGCAGGGGCTGCAACTTCTCGCGTGCCCGTTTGGGGCCGTCGCGTCGGTCTACAACTGGGAGCGCTTCGGTGCAGCAGTCAGGTCCATTCTGGCTGAGCTTTTCCTCGTAGTTTTTCTGCGGTTCGTGGATGATCTGTTTGGCGCGGATCGGGTCGTTGGAGGCGCTCCGTTCTTGGCTACGCCAGCAGGCGCCAGCGAAGTTGCACGCGAGGTGGTAGAAGATTTACTCGGATGGGAACTTGATGCCACGAAGCGGGTATCTGGTTCAGCGAAAGCTCCCATTTTGGGAGTGGAGGTCGAAATCGACTTCGCCGGCGGGGCCGTGCATTTGGAGAGTGGCCCGGCCAAGATCGCGCAATGGAGAGCGCAGATCTGCGCCATTCTGGAGCGCAGCGCGCTGCACCCTGCCGAAGCGAAAAAGCTTGCGGGGGGGCTGAGCTGGGGCGCTTCTGCTGTTCACGGCCGCGCTGCGAGGGTGCATCTGGCGCCGCTTTTCAAGCAGGCGTCTGGGGCGCCCTCGGCTTTGTCAGGCCGTTTGGCGCGCTCCCTCCGCTGGTGGCTGCGTTTTCTCCACTCTGTGCCGCGGCGCGCAGCGTTGTCCGCGGAGCCTGCCAAGCGGCGCCAGTGCATTGTATATTCTGACGACACGGGCAAAGGCAGGTTGGCATGGGCCATCTGTTTGCCAGAGCGGCGTGTCTGGTCTGCCTCCGCGGTGCCCCGTGCAGTATGGCGTTGGGCGCTCCACCGGAAAAACCAGGTAGCAACCTGGGAGCCAATGGCGGCCATTTGCGCGCTCCACTGGCTGCTCAGCCAAGAGGCCAGGGATCGTCTAGAGGTCTTGTTGTTTGCAGATGATCAAACGGCCCTCGGCACTCTTTTGCGCGGCTCCTCTAGGCAATCCGATTGGAATGACCTAATTGGAGACTTCTGGCTGCGCGCCGCGTGCGCTGCAGTTCTGTTGCACGGTTTTTATGTGCCCGGTCACTTGAATTTGGCTGATGCGCCTACGAGGCCACGCGAGAAGGCAGCAACGCTGGAAGCGATGCAATCAGCCGGCTTCACCCAAGTGCCATGGAGCCAGCCGCCAGACGCCCCGTGGCTTTGAGCAGATTGGGTAAGTGCTGCGAGAAAAATGCGCTGCATCGTCGTGGTCATACGAATGGTTGGCACGCTGGCGTCAGGTGACCACGTTGTCGGCCCTGCAGTTCTCGGTGCCTT
The DNA here is from genome assembly GCA_963575745.1 of Prorocentrum cordatum. Classification (NCBI taxonomy): domain Eukaryota; class Dinophyceae; order Prorocentrales; family Prorocentraceae; genus Prorocentrum; species Prorocentrum cordatum. Next base: position 132,151 of record CAUYUJ010020431.1, read on the forward strand.
TGGATGCCGAGGGCGGTTGCGAGTCGGGGCCGTGCTTCAGGCAGTGGGTGCTTGGGGGCGCAGCGCTGTTCACGCAGTTGTCCGTGGCACACGGCTCAGGCAAAGGGCTGGCGTTGCATTTTCATGTTTTCATGTTGCATTTCCTGGAGCAGAGCCGGGCGCGTGCAGCGGCGTCAACAGGTGCAGATGCGCTTTCGCTGGCCGCGCCGATCGTGGAGGCGGTGCCGGAGCAGTTTGCGACAACGCCGCTCCCCGAGCCCTTGGCCAGCTTTGTGCGGCAAGTGGCTGCCGTGGCACCGCCAGGGCCTGCAGTCGAGTCTGTATGTTCGGACTTGGCAGCTGCTGGTGCTGAGGACTTCTGCGGCCTCGGCCTGGCTGAAGTTCAGCAAATTTGGGCTCCCCTCGATGGGTGTGCGCACCCATTCCTCCAGAGGTTTCTGCAGCTGTGCGAGGCAGAACGGCAGCGGAGTCAGCGGTCGGCGTCTTTTGCTGCTGCAAGGGGCGCCCAGCCGAGCCAGGCGGCGGGCGGCAGTCCGCAGGAGCTCGGATTAGAACGCAGGCCTGGTGCAGGAGCCGCGCAGAGGGGGATGGCTGCTATGGCGCTGGTTGCGGACGCGCGGCGCCGACAGCAAGTGATCGAGCCCAAAGCGCTGGCTGGTGCAATCAGGGATTTGGCAAGGCTGCCGGAGTGGCCATTCGAGGATGCCAGGGTGCAGCCACGTGCTGCTGCGAAACGGGCACGCGCCGCTGCCGCAGATCTCGCAGGATTCGAGATTCGCGCCGTCTGGCTCGAATTCTGTGGGTGGCGCCGGAGCGCTGTGCAGTATGCCAGCGCGGTGGAGCTCTGGGGTGAAGCTGCTGCTGCCAGCGGTGAAGCGCCATGGCCGCCCAAGTACTATACACTTTGCGTGTTTTGCGCGCTGTTTCGCAGCAGTACTTCGCTCGGGCGCTACTCGTCGCATTTACGGTCAGTGCTTCATCTGCTGCGGGCTCCAGCCGGCGAGCTTGGGGACACGTCGAAGCTTGTGCGTGGCGCGGAGAAAGCTGGGATGAGCCGCCAGCGGCCCAAAGTTTGGGCGTCTGCGTCTCAGGCCCGCGCTTTGGTAGAGTGGGTGTCGCAGGCAGGGCGTCACGATATTGGTCTATCGTGGGTAGTTTCTCGCCATTTCTGTCTGCGGTATTCGTCTGAGACGCTGCTCCTGGGCTCGAGCAAGGCGCCCTTTCGCTTCGTTGGGAGTGGCCCAAATTTTCGATGCGTCATTACCTTCGTGAAAGAAAATGCCACCGCGCACCCGTGGAGGTTGCGAGAAAGCGCGCGCGCTCAGATGCGAAGCAGCTGCTTTGCGGGGTGTGCGGCTTGAAGGAAGCTGCGGCTGCAGAGTCTGTGCCATTCGGTCACGCGGCATATCCTGAAGCGCTGGCGTACCTCAAAGCTGGCGCCTTGGCGCTTGGATTCCAGGACTCGGATAACTGGGGTACGCGTGCTTTTCGCCGTGGGTTTGCTGATGACGCTCTCCGAGCAGGCGGTGTATCCGCGTTGTTTTGGTCTGGTGGATGGAGGGGGCTCGCTGCCTTCGGCTATGCAACGGCGCAGTCGCGTGGAGAGATGGCCGCTGCGCAGTGGCTGGTGGAGCAGTCTCAGTCCAGCGGGGACGAGGGCAACTAGGCACGCTCGCACGCAGTGGGCGCGCGCCGGTAAAACAGCGGTTCCGAGGCGTGCCTCTGCCCTGTGGACATCGCTTGTCGGCTTGGCCGCCAGTGCCCTCCTGGATCCTGGATGCAGTGAGCCATTGGAGAAATCCAGTCGGGCCCTGCCTGGCGGCGCCGGTTGTCTCTCCGCCCAACGCGGGCGCGGGGGCGCCGACCCGCGCATTTTGAGCGCGGCCGCATGCAGAGATTTTCATCGCCCCTAAATCGTGCAGCGGTTTGGGGGGCAGGAAAATCTCCAGGAGGACTCGAGTGGTCTCCTCGCTTCCTGGCCTCGGTGGCCTCAGTGGAATCGCATTGGTTCACTGCCTGGCAGTGCCCCCGTGGCGCGGCGGATCGTTGTGCTTACAGCCGGTGGCCGCGTGCGGCTGGTGGATTTGAGCGCGGGGATGCTGCGCCGCTTGCTCCTCTCCTTCCTCCAGGCGCGAGTGCGCGAGGATAACCGCGCCTTCTGCTGGCGGCGCGGGGTTGCGGCTCGTGCTCCTCGTCGCCACTGCCCTTCCTCGCCGCCTTCCTGGCTCCCGCCCGTGCATTCTGGCGGGCGCTGCTGGGGCTCCTCGCCGCAGCGCCCCCTCGTCGCCACGGGCCCTCCTCGTCGCCACCGCCCCCCGGCGCTCCTGGGTTCTCGTTCCCACGCGGCGCAGGCTGCTTTGTAACCCGCCCACTGCCACCCCCTGTTGCTTTTCTTGGCGCCGGAGCGGGATCGGCGTCCCTGCCAGGCGGGGCCACTGGAGAAGCCCAGTCGGGCCCTGCCTGGCGGCGCCGGTTGTCTCTCCGCCCAACGCGGGCGCGGGGGCGCCGACCCGCGCATTTTGAGCGCGGCCGCACGCAGAGATTTTCTCGCTGTCCTGCTGGAATCTGGGCGCAAACAGGGAGAAACCAGTAGTTGGTGGACGGCCACGTGATACCCGTAGTCGATGTAGCTGGTCTGGCTGTTGTTAGGAGGGATGTGCCCCGTGGCTTTTTTATCGACGGCGAAACATGATTTTGGCGCGACTCCAATTCGGGTTCGTCTTTCCTCTTAAGCAAATCGAACTAGTTTACAGCAGTGCGAGGCAACAGTTGGCATTGCTTGGCGTTTGCATTGCTTGGCATTGCTGTGCATTGTTCGCATTGCTTTGCTTGGCATTGCTTGAAGAGCCCGAGGAACCCCGAGGAAGCCAAGCACGAAACCCTTGCGAGGAATCCCGCCAGCACTTTCGGCGCTAAGGTGGTCTATCGAGTTCTTCCTTTCCACTTCCAGAAGCTCTTTTCCAGGAGGTGCCCCCGCACCTCCCTTTTTTGGGGGGAGGGGGGGGGCGATTGGTCAGAGCGCACAGGATGGCCCAAAAACCTCCGATGCTCCAAGATATGTCAAGATAACCGGCGATGGTTCAAAATAGCTTTCGACATACCTCCAAAAGGCCCGACGAGGGATACAAGACGGTTCCAAGTGCTCTCGGAGCCCCAGAGGACCCTCCAAGAGGCGAAAACCCTTCAACAACCCACGGACAATCACTGCTTTTTGCCTTCTAGCTGTTTCGCATCCGATGCGCTTGTGAGGCCTTAAGATGGCCACAATATTATTGGCCCTCGAAGAAACGTGCCTGTCAAGAACCACGCACATCTCATACGTCATATTGCATTGCGAAACCACTCGCATTGTTACTACATTCGTGAGACAATGCCCGAATTAGTTAGAAGGGAGAACGAGGGGGAGGGGGAGTGGGCAACGTGCTTGCCAAAAACGGCTGGCACGATCACCACCGCTTAAATCCTTGGCGAGGGCCAAAAGTGAAAAGCCAATGGCGAACAAAGGAGAAGGGATGAGGACGAACGGCTACTAACACCTAGTCGTGGCAATCTAAACGGACGCAGCCGTACGCTGCGCACCGTAATCAAAAACGACCAGTGGCTCCGGACGTGGGTCAGGCAAAGGGGACAGGGAGGAAGAGCATACACGCAAACTCAGAAAGCAAACTCGCGCGTGCGTAGGCCAATCTGTCCGGACGGCGCCCGCACCGAAGCCTTCGCGAGTGCAATCGAGGGAGACCAAGGGGGTGTACAGGGCACAAGATGACCCAAGAAATGTCCAACAGGGTCCCACGAAGCCCCCTGGGCGGCCCCAAGAGCGGGCCAAGAGCGCCCCAAGAGGGTCCCAAGAGGCGATTCCGATGGCTCTTGGGGGGGGGGCGAAATCGAAGACCACCCGTTTTGATCGATGGCCTCAAGATGGCCCCTAAAGGCCCTCCAGGGCTCTAAAGGCACCACCAAGAGGGCTCCAAAAGGGCACCAAGAGGGCCCCAAGACCTCCCAAAGAGCCCCAAGATGACCTCAAGATCCCCCCAAAGAGTCCCAAGAGGGCTCCAAGAGGCGATTTTGAGGGCTCTGTCCTCATCCTCGTTGTCATTCTCCTCCTCCTCGTCCTCGTCCTTACCCCCATCGTCTTCCGTTTTCTTTTCCTCCTCTTCCTCGTCGTCGTGGTCGTCGTCGTCTTGGTCCTCCTCCTCCTCCTCCTCCTCCTCCTCCTGCTCCTGCTCCTGCTCCTGCTCCTGCTCCTGCTCCTCCTCCTCCTCCTCCTCCTCCTCCCCTCGCCCCCACGAGGACCTCAGGGATGGCCCGAAGAGGCCCTCCAAGGCCACCCCTTTCACCCTGGTTGCCCGCTGTGTAGCGCTTTGTTTCACTACACGTGTCTCTTCGTTCCTTTTCCCGTCGACTCTCATGGGTAGGGCTTGTGAATGGGCTGGTGGGGATGCGTGACGCGGGGAGAACTTGAAACACCCCAAGGAACACAGGCAAGGAATCCGAAGAACGCCTCGAGGAGCCCAAGAAAGGAACCCGAGGAGCCAAGACTAAGGACCCCGAGGAAGGCTTCTGACGAAGGACGCCGAACTCACTGGGTTCTGAACAAACAAATAGACCCCCCCTTAGGCAAATGCAGACTGGGGGGGTAGGAGCACCGACGCCCGCATATAGTCTCGAACGAGATTGGCCAGCAAAAGCCGCCAAGGATGGGTCGAGGAGGCAAGGATACAAGGGTACCCTTGGGAAGGGTGCCCATCCTTACAATACGGGTTGACTCCATCAACAGCCTGGCGCTGCTGGCGGAGACGAGGGGGCAAGACAGCTCGCGCGTCGGGTGAGGCCTTTGACCAGCGAGAGCTCCCGGCGGTCTGTGGCCCAGTCTTCCCGGGAGGGGGGGGCCCGTGAGGCGAGACTGGCGACACTGTTGCCGCACGGGGAAAAGATCCCGAGGAGAGGGGACCTGCGTTTGTTCCGCCGTTTCCGGAATTTCAGTCCCGTGGGCCCCCTGTGCCTCAGGGCGAAGCCAGCTTTCCCTAGACGGGGTCCTGCGGAGGTGGCCTGCCCTGGCGAAGCGGAGAGCCCCCCGTTCTGGCGCTCCACTACTCTTGAGCGGGGGGCCTCTCTCCCAGAACGGCTGATTCGGAGTGTGGCCGCCCCCATGACTGACGTGTCTGGGTGAAGCCGTTGGCAGGTTGTGGCCATTGTCGGCGAGAAGCGCCCTCGCTCGCGCTTTCGTATGGACCTCTACCGTCCGCAAGTTCTATGCCTGGCAAGACACGGGGTGGCCTCTCTCTCTCTCTCTCTTTGTATATATATATACCGCAAGCAAGCTGTCCTGTGCAAAGCACGTGGCTCCCCATCGCTGGGAAGCCATGTCCAATGCGAAACACGAGCAACCCGCCCACTCTCGACTTACATAGGTCCTTACGGCTGGCAGGCTCCATCGGTCGCAACACCACGCCAGTCCTTATTGCTCGCAAGCTGTGCCCCTCGCAATTCGCTCAGATCTCCGCAATATTCAATGCACGTTCGCTGCGCGATACAAGTTAGAATCGCAAGCCTAAGTTCCAGAGCAACCGCGAAAACCCTTCTCATCTTCCTCTTCTTCCTCCTCCTCCTCCCCCTCCTCGTTTTCCTGCTCCTCATCATTCTCCTGTTTCTCCTACCCGAGGAACACCAAATGGATTCAGCAGCTGACTGTAGCAGCGGCGCTCTGTGGCCACTATCCGCCCGCTCGGATCCAGAGGGCGCCCTTCTCCGCCCACGCCAGGGCGCGAGCAGGCGCTGCTGTGTGCGCACGAGGCCTTCTCCTCCTATTATCCGTAAAGTCGGGCCTGTCCCCCTACAAGGGGGCTTTCGACGAAAACTAACAAAATACCCCAAAAATAGTCAGGGGACTATTTTTTGAACATTATTTTTTTTTTTTGGGGGGGGGGGGGCTATTTTCGATTTTTCGAAAATCCCCCTGTAGGGGGACAGGCCCGACTTCATATTATCCTCACTCGCCTCCTCCGCCTTCCCCGGGCCACCCAGCTTCGTGCTTCGCTCCCCGCGACCACCTCCGCGCTCCTCGCGCCGCCGGGCCAAACCTGGGCGCGCAACCAGCTGCCACTGCTCCGTTTGGAGACCCACCTGTGCCCGCACCAAAGGTCACTCCGGCGAAAGGTCACTCTTACTTCTAGTCGATCTGATCCTCACTCGCCTCCTCCGCCTTCCCCGGGCCACCCAGCTTCGTGCTTCGCTCCCCGCGACCACCTCCGCGCTCCTCGCGCCGCCCTCCTGGGGAAGCGCGGGCGCCGAGGCCCAGCCTGCGCCGCGCGGAGCGCGACCGCCTGCGCGCCCCCGCCCTGGACCCCGTCTTCCCCCTCTTCCCCCTCCTCCCCCTCCTCCTCCTCCTCCTCCTCCTCCTCCTCCTCCTCCTCCTCCTCCTCCTCCTCCTCCTCCTCCTCCTTCCCCCGCGCTCCCCCTCCACAGATTTCTGACTGTGGAGCCCAGACGGGGC
>CAUYUJ010020431.1:143643-146143 GCA_963575745.1 Prorocentrum cordatum
GAGAGGAAAAAAAGAGAGAAAGAGAGAGAGAGAGAGAGAGATGGAGAGAGAAGAGAGAGAGATGGAACAAAGGAAAAGTACAATAAGTATGTGAACACGACTTGCGCAACTGCCCTCGCAGAAGTTTTCCGTGTCTTCGAAGACGCTGCGAAAACTACTTAGAAGGCTGGGAAGCTTCCTCGCTTTCTGAGAAGGCCCGCCCCTTCTCACTTCCCCCCCGTCACTAGCAGCCGAATCCAGAGGGGGCACAGAGGGGGCCCGACACCCCACGGAACCCTCGCAGGATGGGTCCCGACCAGCAGACGTCGGGGCAACTCCGGCCGTGGCTGCGAGGGGCAGGTCCCCTGCGATCTCACCCCCCGAACCTCCATTTCTAGAGAAGACGCAGAAGGTATGGACCCCCCCAACCCCGCGGACGACATCTCGCAGGGCGCGTCCTGACCAGCAATCTCGGGGCGATGCCCGTCGTGGCTGCGAGGAGCAGGCAGAGGCATCGGCACACATTCTTCCCCTGGCCTGCTCCTCCTCCGCGTCCACACAGAGCACTCGACAAGGAGAGCTATCAGTGGGCACAGGCAAACCCTCCTCCTGCTCGTCCTCCTCCTTCAGAATCGACACCCAAACCTCTCCGGAATGTGCATCTAGGAAACCCCCAGAGGTCTGAACCTCTTCCCGAGAACATGTGTTTCATCCCGATCCGCTTGAGAAGGGTCCTGGAGACCTGGACGACCCCGAAAAATCAAAAAGGAAGGTTCATCCGAACGATTTCTTCCGATGCCACTTCTTTTGGGCGACTGCTTCTGGGGCAACTTCTTCCGGACGATTTCATCTGGACAACTCCATCCGTAACATGATTCTTCCGACCACGCTTCGTACAGGCGACCTCTTCTGGCGGACTTCTCCCGACCGACTTCTTCCGAAAACGACCTATTCCGAAACAACTTCTGCCAAACGACTTTTCCGGACGACTTCTTCCGGACCACTTCTTCTGGACGATTTTTTCCGGACGACTTCTTCCGGACGACTTCTTCCGAGACCATTTCCTCTGGGCGATTTCTTCCGGGCCACTTCTTCTGGACCAATTCTTCCGGACACCTTCTTCCGAACCACGTCTTCCGAACGACTTCTTCCGAACCATTTCTTGCGAACAACTTCTTCCGGACGACTCTTTCCTAACAATTTCGTCTGAACATCTCCCTCGACAAATTTCTCCGCTTCCTATCCTCGTTCATCCTCCTCCTCCTCCTCTTCCTCCATCCTTTCCTCCACATCCCCTCTCCTCTCCCCCTCCTCACCCTCCTCGTCCTCCTGGTCCTCCTCTTATTCGTCGTCGTCGTCGTCGTCCTCCTCCTCCTCCTCCTACATCTCCTCCGCGCCGAGTTCTTCCGAGAACAATCTCTTTGTCGCCGACTTCTCCCAGACGGCTTCTTCTGAACAACTTCTTTCGGACCACTTCTTCCGAGGGCGACTTCTTCCGCGACGACTTCCGGACCAATTCTTCCGGACCGCTTCTTCCAAAGAAAGCTCTTCTGGAAGAAATCGTCGCGGAAGAAGCCGTCGCGGAAGAAGTCGTCGTCTCCCGAAAATACATGAGACTCGCGTCCCCGAGGCCAGATTCCCTAGCAAATTATGCAGGCCACGAACCCAATTAAATTATACACATTTTGCGCCTCCGAGGCAGCAAGCTATCGTAGATTACACAACATTCGCGCCCCCAAGGCAACAGACCCTGGTGAATTACACAATGCTGTCGTCCCCGAAGACATAAACCTTTGCAAATCACACCGTGTTCGCGTTGCCGATGCCACGAATGCTCCAAGGCGCCCGAGGATGGTTCCAAGACGGCCCAAGAGGGCACAAAAAGGCCCCAAGAGCGCTCCAAGAGGCCTCCCGGGAGAGCCCCAAGAGACCCAATTCGTAATTTTACACAAGTGTGTGAAGGATTTTGGCCTTCTCGCGTTTTCGGCTTTCCGACGCTCCAAGACGGCTCAAGAAGCTCCCAAGACGGCCCCAAGGCAGCCCAAGACGCCTTCAAGAGTGCCCCAAGACGGCCCAATAGGGCCCCAAGATGGCGCAAGAAACGTTCAAGACGGCCCCAGAGGGCCTCAAGAAGGATCCAAGCAGGGGACCACAAACCGAACCTTCGATATTTGTCCCCCGAAAAGCTCTCAGGAGGCCCCAAGAGGCCGCCAGGAGGCCCCAAGAGGCGCCCAAGAGGCCTCCAAGAGGCCCAAGAGATACCCCACGAGGCCCCAAGAGGCCCCCAAGAGGCGCCCAAACCGCCTTCAAGAGGCCCCCGTGATGCTCCCCACGACACCCCAACACATATACACGAGACCGCAAACCCACAACCGAGGCATGGTGTCGGGATGGGCCGAAGGCCACTAGGATTACGCCAACGTCTCAATTTGCGCGGATGTTTCCTATCCGCCCCCGCACGATGTTCCCAGATGCGCCAAGGCAGCGCTCAGACGCGCCGACGCGATTCCGATATGTCCCA
>CAUYUJ010020431.1:151143-156926 GCA_963575745.1 Prorocentrum cordatum
CCGCCTCCTCCTCCTCCCGTCCTCTTCCCTCCTCCCGCCTCCCTTCCTCCTCTCCTACCTCCTTCCTCCTCCTCCTCCTCCTCCTCCTCCTCCTCTTTCTCCTCCTTCTCCTCGCTCCTCCTCCTCCTCCTCCTCCTCCCTCCTCTCCTCCCTCCTCCCTCCTCCCTCCTCCCTCCTCCTCCCTCCTCCTCCCTGCCCTCCCTCCCCCGACCGTGTGTTGACGCCAGTGTGTGCCTGTCCACGGTGGCACTTCCACACAACGCAGGCGTCGTAGTGAGGGCTGGGGCAAGAGGCGTGCTGTCGGCGGAATTGAGCGGGGTAAACGCGTTCTCAAGGTAATCGAAAAAAGGGGGAGGGACAAGCGGAGGAGGAAGAGGAGGAGGAGGAGGGAGGGGGAGGAGGGAGGAGGAGGAGGAGGAGGATGAGGAGGAGGAGGGAGGAGGGAGGAGGGAGGAGGGAGGAGGGAGGAGGGAGGAGGGAGGAGGAGGAGGAGGAGGAGGAGGAGGAGGAGGAGGAGGAGGAGGAGGAGGAGGAAGAGGAGGGGGAGGGGAAGGGGGAGGGACAAGCTAGGGTCACTCGCGTCATATCTGACGTCCTTTCCCTCCCTCCCATCCCTTGCCATGGCGTAGATCTCCTCTCTATTCGCACAGTCGGATGTCGTAGCAGGGCATCGCATCACATGGCGTAGCACAGTGTTGAAGATCAAAGCGTAGCCTGACATAGCATGGCGTGGCGACGCCCCAAAATGAGGGGGGGGGGGCTTCTGCGGCCCAACAGATTAAATAATCGACACCGAATATGTAATCACTTCCAATGGTTGCTTCGGGGTGCCATTTTCTAGATTTTGGGACCCATTTGGCAAGACCGAAAACCATGCCGTGGCATGGTGCTGGAAATAATGACGCCAGCGCTGCAGCGGGAGCACGATTCGGAACGAGCGGAAGCGCGGAAATGAGGCCAACGCTGCAGCAGGAGCACGATTCGGAGGACGCGTAGCCTGACACATGGTGTGGCGACGCCCCAAAGTGGGGGGGGGGCTTCTGCGACCCCAGACATCAACGAATCGATACCGAACGTGTAATCACTTCCGATGGTTGCTTCGGGGGGCCATTTTCTAGACTTTGAGACCCATTTGGCATGGCCGAAAACCATGCCGTGGCATGGCGCTGGAAATAATGACACCAGCGCTGCAGCAGGAACACGATTCGGAACGAGCGGTAGCGCGGAAATGAGGCCAGCGCTGCAGCGGGAGCACGATTCGGAACGAGCGGTCGCCCGAAAATGAGGCCAGCGCTTCAACGAGAACAGCATTTTGAAAAAAACAGCGAAAATTCGTTTCCCGGGAATCCTGTGTGAAAAACCAATGCGCGGAGGGGGGCCGAACATTTCCCGGACGTCACCAAGGGAGAAAGGAGAGTAGTACTTATAATGCGTAATTGTGCAGGAGGAGGTGGAGGAGGGGGAAGGGGAGGAGGACGAGGAGGAGGAGGAGGAGGAGGAGGAGGAGGAGGAGGAGGAAGAGGAGGAAGAGAGGAGGAGGAGGAGGAGGAGAGGAGGAGGGAGGAGGAGGAGGAGGAGGGGAGGAGGAGAGAGGAGGAGGAGGATGAGGCGTAGGGGGAGGGGGAGGAGGAGGAGGAGGAGGAGGCGGAGGGGGGGGGAGGAGGAGGAGGAGGAGGGGGAGGGGGAGGGGAGGAGGAGGATGGGGAGGAGGGAGGGGGAGGGGGAGGGAGGAGGAGGTACTCCTAGGCCGCGCGCGTCCTCAAGGGAGTCGGGAAGCGCGGGAGGACGGGGGCGCGCCTTTCCGGCAGCGGCTCTGCCTGGGGCACGTCAACGTCCTCCTCGGGCAGCGGCACCTCCAGCACCTGGAGGCGGGAGAGGGAGCAGAGGGGGGAAAACGGGGGAGGAGGGAGGGAGTGAGGGCGGGGGGGGAGGGGGACAGGGGAGGGGAAGGGGGAGGAGGAGGGAAGAAGTGAGGGAGGAGGGGAGGGGAAGGGGAAGGGGGACAGGGGAGGGGCAGGGGAAGGGGAAGGGGGAGGAGGGAGGGGGAAAACGGGGGAGGAGGGAGGGAGTGAGGGCGGGGGGGAGGGGGACGGGGGAGAGGAAAAGGGTAGGAAGGAAAGGGGGAAATGGGGGAGTCCAGCACGCTGGCGCCATCTCTGGCTGCCCAGCCCACGCGCCTTTCTCTTATCCCCTCATTCCCCCCTTTCTGATTTTTTTTCCTCCCGCTCCCCCTTGTTACCATCCTATTCTCCTCGTGCTAAATTTTTCTCACCCTCTCAAAACAGCTTCTACGCCTGCTGCTGCTCAATATACTCGGGCGTGATTAACGTTTGGCCCAATTTTGCAATTGCGGTGCTTTTGTTTTGGTGGTTTCGAACTTGTTTACAACCAACTTCCAAATCAGACGTTCGAAGAAACCTGGGCCAAACGCTCGCTCCCGTATTGTTTCGAACGGGGCTCCAAGTCACCTTCGCGAGGCAATCCCGCACGAAGCGCTCACTTTCCTGAGGTTTCGGACCGACCTCGAACAAGGCTCCAAGCCATTTTTCCGATGAGCTCATGCACGAAAAAACCGCTCTCCTATTGTTTCGAGCCGAGTTCGAACGAGGTCTTCAAACCATGTTTTCTAGAAAGTCCCGCAAGCAACGCTCACTTTCTAGTTGCTTCAAACCAGCTTCTATTGTTTCGAACCTGGTTTCGAACCTGGCTCGAACCTGTTTGCGAAGAAACTCCACGCGGTTTGCCGTTTTCAAACCTCCATCCCGTTTAGCCTGATAAAAAATGAATTGGAGGCACAAGCCCGAGGTTGCCCGCCCCCCGTTGGCACAGCGCCACCCACATCGCGTTATACCAGGCTCCAAGCGCGTTACGGGGCATCTCCGATCCACGCTGCGCCGGACTGTCAATCATTGGGCGATCATTCACCACTGCGCCATATACTGCTCCTATTGCGACTCTTATTGCTTCTCCCTCGCACGCAGACTCGACACAAAGAAACAATCATCCTCAATTAAGTGTGCAAAGTCTCAACTTCGGGTGTGCAAGATCCAATCCCATGCGACTTTGTATTGAATGCTCAATATGGCTACGATGCCACATTCGAGCTCCATTCTTGTTCCGCCCTGGCTGGAGCCTACACCGCGGAGGGCGGCAAAGGCCCGGCAGAACCTCAGCCCCATCCTGTCGTTGCTCAGCAACGCTGTGTCCGTAGATGGTGCCAGCACCATCATCGAGCGGGCATGGGAACAATTTGCAGACGGGGGACTTGGGGCGGTTGCTCTTGGATGGGCCATGTGTCTGTCAGTCAGCAGTGTTAAACCTGAGAGAGAGAAAGAGAGAGAGAGAGAGAGAGAGAAAGAGAGAGAGAGAGAAAGATCGAGCGCGTCGACCAAACTGTGCTCGGGTTCTTGCCCATGTGCTCATGCCGCCAAGAAGACCGAGGAGGCCCAACCTCCCAGAGGACATCAACCCGCCCCATATGAGGCTCCAAAGAGCGCCCATTTTTCGGCGGCGGTGACTCGCCAGAGGCATCTTCGAAACCTGCGCCCTCCTCCTCCTCCTTCTCCTCCTCCTGCTTCCCCTCTTACGTCTCCTGCTCGCCCTCCCTCTACCACGAAGGATTGCAAAAAACCGAAGGATTGCAAAAAACCCTCGTTTGAACGAAGGATTGCAAAATTAGCCTGGCGAAGAACCCAACCATATGCAGTTGTCAGTACCGCAGCTGCGGATTTCATCTTCAATGGAACTCCCCATAGGATTACGGAACGTGTGAGGGGTGTGCCGAGATGGGTGCCACTGGGGCATTCGGCGAAGATCCCTATGGGGACATGAAACACGCGCGGGGCGTGCCGACATGGGTGGCGGAAGCGCATGTGCGGGCCGCCACTGGGGCCTCCAGTGGAGCTCCCTATGGGTCCCCGAAACATGATGCTGCTGCGGGGGGGGTGCCGGGATGGGTGGCGGAGACGCATGTAAGCGCCGCTACTGGGGCCTTCGGTGGAGCTCCCTATGGGGCCACGAAGCGCGTGAGGGGTGTACTGGGATGTGTGGCGGGGACGCATGTGAGCGCCGCCACTGGGGCCTTCGGTGGAGCTCCCTATGGGGCCACGAAACCTGTTGTTGTGAGGGGCGTGCCGGGATGGGTGGCGGGGACGCATGTGAGCGCGGCCGCTGGGGCCTTCGGTGGAGCTCCCTATGGGGCCACGAAACGTGTGAGGGGTGTGCCGAAGTGGGTGGGTGTGGGTGACGCATGTGGGCGCCGCCACTGGGGCCTCCGGTGGATGATGGGGCCACGAAACCTGTCAGGGATGTGCCGAAATGGGTGTGCGGGACGCATGCGCATGTGAGCGCCGCCATTGGGGTCTTCGGTGGAGCTCCCTATGGGGCCACGAAACGTGTGAGGGGTGTGCCGAAATGGGTGTGGCTGACGCATGCGGGCGCGGGCACTGGGGCATTCGGTGGAGCTCCCTATGGAGCCACGAAACTTGTGAGGGGTGTGCCGAAATGGGTGTGGGTGACGCATGCGGGCGCGGGCACTGGGGCCTTCGGTGGAGCTCCCTATGGAGCCACGAAACGTGTGAGGGGTGTGCCGAAATGGGTGTGGCTGACGCATGCGGTCGCGGGCACTGGGGCCTTCGGTGGAGCTCCCTATGCAGCCACGAAACGTGTGAGGGGTGTGCCGAAATGGGTGTGGCTGACGCATGCGGGCGCGGGCACTGGGGCCTTCGGCGGAGCTCCCTATGGAGCCACGAAACGTGTGAGGGGTGTGCCGAAATGGTGTGGGGGACGCATGCGGCCGCGGGCACTGGGGCCTTCGGTGGAGCTCCCTATGGAGCCACGAAACGTGTGAGGGGTGTGCCGAAATGGGTGTGGGTGACGCATGCGGGCGCGGGCACTGGGGCCTTCGGTGGAGCTCCCTATGGAGCCACGAAACGTGTGAGGGGTGTGCCGAAATGGATGTGCGTGACGCATGCGGGCGCGGGCACTGGGGCCTTCGGCGGAGCTCCCTATGGAGCCACGAAACGTGTGAGGGGTGTGCCGAAATGGGTGTGGGTGACGCATGCTGGCGCGGGCACTGGGGCCTTCGGTGGGGCTCCCTATGGAGCCACGAAACTTGTGAGGGGTGTGCCGAAAGTGGGTGTGGTGACGCACTGTCGGTCCGCGGGCCCCGGGGCCTTCGGTGAGCTCCTTAATGCCAGCCGCGAAACTTGGTGAGGGTGATGCCGAAATTGGTGGTGACGCATGCGGCCGCGGCCACTGGGGCCTTCGGTGGAGCTCCCTGTGGGGCAACGAAGCGTGTGAGGGGTGTGCCGAAATGGGTGTGGGGGGCGCATGCGGGCGGCGGCACTGGGGCCTTCGGTGGAGCTCCCTGCGGGGCCATGATGATGGGAGGGGGGCGGAGGCAGCGGGAGGAAGGAAGGAAGGAGAACGCGGGGCACCGTCTCTTCAAAACGAGGACCCAACACCACAGGATGGTTGGGAAAAAACTTCGCGCGCGGCCACTTGAGGAAGACGCGGGTCAGCAAGCCGCGGCGCGACTCCAAGACGCCCATCCAATCGACGCCGTGGCCGAAGCCCGCCCACATCGAACTCGGCCAAACCCCTGGGTCCGTTGCCGCGACCGCCGCCACGAAGAGCGTCGTGAACTTCGACTCGCAATCGGCACGAGACATGCTGCAGCCGTCGCAAAAGTGCCCCACACAACCCCTGGGGTAAAACTCATGGCGCGCCCCCCCCCCCAAACCCCCCCCCCCCCCCCCCAGCTACCGCGACCCAGGTGCCCA